>QLNU02014802.1:42408205-42448214 GCA_006491805.2 Dysdera silvatica
CCTCGACCTTAGAGGTTGATTCCTCGGAAAGCTGTAGGTCCTGACGCAGCACGAGCATCGCTGTCCTTCCACCATAAATGAAAAGACAATTATTGATTTACTTTACTGGCGAATAACATATCGCAACATGCCAAACAAACAACTGCTCGATTCAAATCGCCCGGAATACGTTTCGCAAAATAAACGGCGTTAGAGAATTTGGCTGGGAAACAGTACCACATCCTCTCAGTTTTCTATGGGTCTGCGGGGGAGGGTCTGCGCAGAAACCGACTCATAACAGGAAAAAAAACAAAAAGAAAAATGGAAATATACATGATACAAAAAGTGAAAATGCAATTGATTAGAAGTAAAAAAAATGCTCCGTAGGAAGTGATCTTTTGTTCCCTCATTGACCGGCTACATTTTCTCCGCTGCCGTTTCCGGGCGCTGAACCTTTTTGTAGAAGTAAATTGTTTTCCCCCCTTTACTTTTTTTTTTCCCTGAACATATTTACCGGAAGTAGGTCGCTCGGACATTGGGCTTCTCGGAAGCCGGAAGTTCGTATTGGTACGTGTAATAATACAATGTTATGAATGGGTTAACTTTCTGTATCACTTAGAAATATTCGTTATCTCCTCCACACAGTGATTCCGCGACGTAGTGGCTAATGATGGCAATAAATTAAATACGTTCATTCATTTTAGTTAAATAATTCCGTTGATTTTAGTTAAATAATTCCGTTGATTTTAGTTAAATAATTCCGTTGATTTTAGTTAAATAATTTCGTTGATTTTAGTTAAATAATTCCGTTGATTTTAGTTAAATAATTCCATTGATTTTAGTTAAATAATTCCGTTGATTTTAGTTAAATAATTCCATTCGTTTTAGTTAAATAATTCCATTCATTTGGTTAAATAATTCCATTCATTTTGGTTAAATAATTCCATTCATTTAATTAAATAATTCCGTTGATTTTAGTTAAATAATTCCGTTGATTTTAGTTAAATAATTCCATTGATTATCAATTTGTAGCTTTGACCCGTGCTGAGTTCTGAGTGGGTCAGGGGCGTAAACTCAGAGGTCAAGGCCCCTTTGCCCACCCTAAATAAAATGAGAGGCAGGCCCCCTCAAAATTCCTCAAAAGGGCGGTTGCAGAACAAAAGAATTTCAGCAAGGACACAAAGCTTGGAAATTTCGCTGTAAATTTAGTTTCATTTATTACTTGAAGATAATCATTTTAATGTAACTATTATTCTCCCGGGGTGGGGCGCTCCCCTCTACCTGAATCCGCCGCCAGAAGACGGGGGTTGTTTCACGCTATTTTTCACATAAAAAAAAAAGGATGGAGGGCGCCTTCTCGGAGAGAGCTGTTCAACAGAATTTTACGGTAAATGCATTGCAATTAAAAAAAAACGCCGCCATTTGCGCTCTTAGCAATTTGTGAATATGACACTGTATGTCATAGCCCTACAGTGCCATGAAGGTAACGTGTTCATTTGTGGTTCCGTTAACCTAGGCTTGATTCCAATGACACCATGGTACGCCTGCCATTTTTTCTACCCACCGTAGCGCGGGGTTTAGCTTAAGCAGCAGAGGTTCCAATTCCTCGGAAGGCGGTAGAATCCAGCGCAGCAGGACTCTCCATGCTCCGTTAAATCGAAAGCTCGATACATCGTACGAAAGTGTGAGGTAAGTAGCGAATATATCCTGGGGCGGTGGGTCCTCATGGTGGTGGCCCCTCACTCGCGCCCCCCCCCCAATAATCCAAGGTATGTGCCCTTTGAGAGGACCCAGTCCACCCCTGCATATATCCGAGACATAGATAATGAGACGGTGTATCATACCTCCTGTGGCAGGAACGTGATTGTCCATCGTTCTGAAAATAATGGTTTTAATCTAAATGGTGTCAGCCAATGGTTTTCACTCATCCGTAGTTACGGGTTTTATTCGTATCTTATACGTTTATTCGGACCTCTCCGAAAACTGAGTTCTGGAGAAGCATTTCCTTAATTGGAAGTAAAATGACTCACTGTGCTGAATATATCACAATCGTAAAATAACACAATGGGCACAGTTTTTGAACTATATGTTTTAATATAGCTTTAAAACTTTTTTTGAAGGCTTTTAGCCCTCTTCAAAGAAGGTTACATAATACTGGAACTATTAAGACTGAACTAATAATAAACAAAATTTTCATTTTGATTATTTAATTTTCATAATTTTCAATTTGAAAATTATGTTTATTATTAGTTTAGTCTCAATAGTTCCAGTATTGTGTAAGCTTCTTCGAAGAGGGCTAAAAGCCTTCGAGAAAACGTTTTAAAGCTATATTAAAGCATATAGTTAAAAAAAACTGTGCCCATTGTGTTATTTTACGAGTGTGATATTTCCTTAATTGTCTCTACCCCGTAAAATATCATAATATACTGGCCCGAAGTTCGTAAAAAAATACAGTAAGACCCACTTTTAGCAAGGGAAACTTAGATTTTATTTCGTACAGTGATTTAGTACAATGCAATTTAATCGTTTTTAGCGAATAAATCTTCCGCGGACCACGAATTTAACGAGTCGAAAATATCGAGACTATAAACAAAATTTAAAAAAAAAAATCAGTGGTCGAAAGTAATTTTTTTTAACTACGACGAATATGATAACGCAAACTTCCCAACATTTGAAACTAGAGAATTTCAAAGGACACTCATCCGTTTCATAGTAACTAATTCACAAATCATTCCTTTTTTTAAGCAAAGGATTACATAAATAACCAGTTTACTACTAAAGTATTTAATGCATGAAATCCAATTAGTAATATAGCCTAATATGCTGTTTATTAAATTTTACACAAATTCAGAGTTGAATAATATTATATGCATGCACATATAAAGCTCCATTTTCAAAGTTTGAACTTTTCAAATTCGAAAACAGATTTAACGAACATTTAAGTGCTGCATAAGCAGCTGCGCCATGTTCCCACGTGCTGCGCCATAGTTGTTCATGCTGCGCTAAGTTCACACAATTTTACGCGGAGTCCGAGCCCCTGTCGCCTTCGAAATCAAATTCTTGGACTACGGACCTGTAAAAAAAAATAAAAAAGGCGCTAGGTACCTGCTTTGATCAAACCCAGATTATTCGCATAGTGGCCAAACACGTTACATTTACTGCACTCTGCGTCATATTTTGCAAAACACGAATCTATGATCTAACATTACAACTGAAAAGTGTTTAGCCGTCCATTTTATCCATCCTGTTTATCTCAAACCTCATTATTTTAATCTAGTTTCATCTATTTAACGTAAGTACCCTCGCTAGTTCTTGAAATTAGATTAATCTGTATGCTTTGGTCAAATGATGCAGCCGGCGCAGCATGACCACTGTAGTCTTTGAGCCGTAAAACCAAAAAGCAAGCAGGCAAATGATGCAGGTTTCGTCCGCTGTGAATTAAAGTCTTGTAACATTACGGGTAATGGTTCCGTCTTCTCATCAATCGCAAGCTTGTCAATTCATTAAATTACCATCGGCTACAATCTCGCAGTTGCGGCACGTCTTCGGCAGTCTCGTTAAATAGCACATTTCATTGTACAATGTGTAGTTACATACTAAATGTATCTTCGTTGACAACGCGGCAATTAGGAGGATTCTAACCCCGTGAACTCTGACAAAAGGAACCGTGGGAGACACCTTAGGAGGCTCGGAGCCATGTCCTTCGGGCATCACTACGTGTCCCGTTTCGAATTACCCTTAATAGCGAAAACGAAATTTCCTCGTCTCGAACCTGCCACTCCTTGGAGCACAAAATACAATTTCGGAGTACGGGGAGTCGCCTCACAGATCAGCTCAAATCAGGGCCCTCTGCAGAACCGATTAAAGATCTTCCCCACCCATCTTTATACGGTGGAATCATTGTTTATTCCATTTTGAAGATCCTCCTATTCTTTTCCCAAGCTGAGGTGGGCATTTAGAATTCAGAACGTGCAGTCTACTGACTCGTATGCGCGTTAGAACTGTCTTTTACATCCAAAATAACTCATATTGCCTTTAATGAGTGAGAGCAAACTTACCGCTTACACCCAATTGAGATGTAAGGCTCTCGAATCCGTTTTAAATCTGGGGACCTACTGGGCCCTGTAAAGGTTAAGAAAAAGCTCGTTTATGTGCTCTTGAAACCATAATTATATATTCATTAATGAAAGACGAAATCGCTATATTATATTCCTCCTAAAAAGTCCGCTTTGGAGAAGTGGTCGCGAAAGAGGAGAGTGATAAAATAAAGCCTCAATTTCATGGTCTTGAATTCCGCCAATTCACGAAATTCCAATGATTTTCGAATGATTAAAAGTTTGGTTTTTTTTGTTTAAATGTGTGTGCAACTTAGTTCTTATTACATACATTAATATTTTTACGTTCCCTGATTGCACGATGAGACCGACGGCGTAGGTTGACCTCTTAACAACGATACGTCTATTACACATACACCTCCAAGCTTGCCCAAGGATCGAAGCCAGATTAGTGAGTTCAAGGACCGTGGACATGACCTTTGGGCTGCCGTTCATTATGGTCTTCGTAGCCGTTATTATTTGTGTGATTGTCCGTTACATCTTAATGCAAACCGTTTAAGGATAAAGCAATGTATTGCATTTGGTTTTATAAGCACTTTGCGCGTATAGGCAACTCGATGCTTACGGCCCCTGTCTTTGAACTCACTGGGCTGTGTGTCGTTCCAAGTATGCTTGATTGTGTATGCAATGACGTGTGAGGGTTCAGAGGTCATTTGGGATGTCGTCGAATCCCAAAAGTATGTACGGTCTTACCTTGTTTGGCGTAGGAGGACCCTAACTGTCCTTGCGCCATAAAAATAAAACCAACCCATCCCAGAAGACCTATCATGAAATCTTCGAACGTGGCGGATGCAGATCTTTCGCGTTCCAATAACAACTCACTTTGGGACCGTTCAAGTTTTACATAAGCACATTTCTGGCCATTTTATACTCCTCCCTCCCTCCTCCTTGTAAGAAAAAATAAGCAAATGCCCGGCACCCCTCCCCCCTGATGCTTACGTAAAATTTCGGTTGTCTAATTGTTTGGGACAAATTTTTGAAATAAGAATGCAACGTGTGATGCAAATTATAATACTTATTTACATTTTTACTCTAATATTGAGCATTTATTTATAAGTTTGCTATAATATTAAATGCTTATTAATAAATAGAGAGTAATCACAACAAATTATCGCATTTAAAAAGTTTTAATACGCTGTGAATTGCTGTTTATTATCAATGATGACATAACGTAGTATTTTGTTACATTTTTATTATAGTAATTATAATAGGAATTTAATTTTTATTATAGTAATTATAATAGGAATTTAATTTTTATTATGTTGCAAATAAATAGTGTGTAATATAAGTGGTGTATAAGAAGTGGATTTTGGTAAAATAAATTTGAGGTGTGAGAAAACAACAATGGTCTAAGTCCGCGGTCGCCAACCTTTCGGATCTCACAGACCACTAAATTCATAATTTTAAATCCCGCGGACCACATTTCGTGAATTTAGTGCAATATAAAGGTGGAAATTGTCATTCAGAATATGAGAATTTCTTAGAATATTATTTTTGTTTTATTATTAATCAAACATTAAAAATGCAAATAATGTCCAGATTTTTCTGCGGACCACCAAAATTTTCTCGCGGACCACCGGTTGGCGACCGCTGGTCTAAGTCACAAAAATCAGATTTTTGAGTGAAGTCCAAGCCTTGTTGCTTGCAACACTAGTATATGACCATAGTGTAATAAGTTGTTGCAGGATAGCACCACGTTACTATTGGCCAACACGAAACTGGATGGACGCAAATCCTTTCTTATCTCATTTTAAGCAAAAATGGAAGTACCTTTCTTGTTTTCAAGGCCTCGTTTATTAAAAATAATACATTTATGATAATTTAAAAATATTAGGACGCCATGGGTAGCCTAGAGGGGGCTCCCAAGCAAAAAAGTTGAGAGCAACTCGTTTAAATAATTAAACATTTAACTGCGATTACGTGTATTATATATTTTATATCTTCCACTCGCAGTGTCATGCATCAAAGTATTGCAGTTCTGTTAAGGCGGTTGTTACTTCGTAACTGGGTGTTAGTGCTATTATTTTTTTACGTCTTACATAAGTATTGTTCAGACTGCCTCCCCCCCTTCCTTGTTGTCAGCAAAAATAAGCAAATGTCAAACCCCTCCCTCCCCCAAAGATGCTTGCGTAATACTGAAACGGCCCCTTTGACGTCTCACTCTCATTTACTTTATCCTCGTAGATTATTGTGACAGTTTTTAAGTCGTTGCGTCACTTTTTAGTTTTGATTCTCTTATACTCGGTCGTAGTGCTTGCTGCATTTCAATTTATTTGAATTGTCATTTTAAAAAAATCTTTTAGGAAAGCTTTTGCGATTTGTTTTCCAGGAAATATGTTCTCAGAGACGTGTGTAAACAGATTGTATGCCTGGTGTTATCCTATGTTTCTGTTTAGTGTGGAATTTTCTTCAGTCTTTGACCTCGTATATGCAGTGACTTAAGGTGACTAGTCATGTATCCGTTAAAAAGCCGGAAAACTTCACGGAAAACGCAGGAAATTTCTAGTTTTAAAATTCAAGCCCATTTCTGTACCACTAACTTGTTCATTTTGCACCAAACATGGATTTTCTTTTGGCTACGTGCTTTCATTATAACTTCTGTCTCGCAAAGCGAACCACCTTTCTTCGAAATCAAGAAAAAGTCAAGAGACTTCACTGATGAGAAAAATTGAAGTTGCATTAATTGTTGACGATGATGGATATCATTAATTCCTCACTTGTATCCATCAATCTAAACATCCAGAGGTTAGGCATTGACAAGCCTTTTAGGTTTTGATTTCCCCGAAACCCCCGTGCAACGCTGCACAATGGGATGTGTAAGATAAATCAAATAATCCTTGCTTATAGGCACTGGTTTTGACTCCATCAGCTGGGAGTGTTCTTCAGACAAGTTCTTTCTTCTCTTTTTTTAATTCGACGGCAACTCATTCTGACTACTGATGCGTTTTAGGTCATCCCAAATCTGTGGGAAAGTCCTTCGGGCCATGGTCTTTACCTCCTCCTGCCCTCCCCATAAGATAGACAAACTGAATGGGGGTCTACCCGTCGCTTTAATAGCAGGATGAACCTGTAGTCTGGGTACCTGTCGCCTCAAGACCAATAAATACACCTTGCGTGGAGATTGTGTCATAATGAACTCGTACGGTTAGGCAACGCAGGTCGATTTGTCCGGTGACAAAGATGCCGTGCTTTCACCTTTCGATGCTTTCACATTGCGTTATCTTTTGTTTCCGGGCGATATTTTGTGTCTTGCGAAAGTGACGCATGCGCAAACTGGAAGAAAAATAATCGGATCGCCTGTAGCGTTGATCAATATCTGTTGCGAACCGATCACAATATGGATTGGTGTAATATACCACACTTTAAAGACATACATTACGCGGGAGGTTATATTGCATTATAGAAATTCATATTTCATTTTGTACATGTTTTTAAATTACGTGAACGTGTAGGATCTTCGTGTGCCATAAAAACCAACCCCAATATTTCTAACTTTTTTTTTTTTTGTCTTGTACTTTAATGAATAAATGATATGAAATAGTATGGAAATTACAAAAATAATTTATAAAATTATAATAAAATAATTTATAATAATAATTATAATAAATAGTAACCAGTCTTTAAAAAGGGTTAAAACTGACTATAATAACTATAGACCAATTTCAATATTGACAGTCTTTGCAAAAATTTTGAAAAGATACTTGGTATTAGAATAATAATTTTTTATAAAAAAATAATTTATTTGTTAATTGCCAGTATGGTTTTCAGAAAAAACTACGGAAGATGTATTTTTGTTAAAGTTTTTATAAATACATGATAAATTGGAGGACAGTAATTTCATATCCGGAATATATTTTGATTTAACCAAAGCATTTGATCTAATAAATAGACAAAGATTATTGAAGAGAAAAAATATGGTCTTAGAGGGAAAATCCTAACGAGTTATTTAACAGATAGAAAACAAATTACTTTAATTACTTTAGTAAATAATAATCAATCAGATATGGTAAATAATAACATAGGGTACCACAGGGCTCAATATTGGGACCACTAATGTTTTAATGTCGGTGAATGATATTCAATTAATTAACGATAATATTTTGATTTTTAACATATGATGGTTAGAAAGCAGTCATAACATAGATAATTTATTTAGAAATACTGGCAATAAACTATTACAAATGGAAAATTGGTTCAAAAGAAATAATTTTATAGTTAATATAAGTAAAACCAAATTTATGATTTTAGACATAAAATAAATAAAAATAATTTAAAACATAAATTACGGATAACTAATACCATTATAGAAGAAACAAAAAAAATTAATTTTTAGATATTACAATTAGAAATAATTTAAATTGGGATGATCATATAAATGATATTGTGAAAAAAAATTAGAAGATGTTCAGCTATTATACATAGATTAAATACGCTAGTGCCGTTGGAAACAAAAATTAATTTGTTACTCTTGAATTTATTGCCATTTAATATATGGAAACTCCATATGGGGTAAACTAAATACAATTAATGATAAAAAATACAAAAAATAATAAATAAAATATTAAAGAAATTAAAAAAGATCCAAAGGAATCAATTATTCAAACTATACGTAACAATAAAATAATTTTATCACAGGAATTATAATTCAAAAAAATTCTAAAATACATATATGAAAGAATAGAAGAAAACAAACATACTGACTTTAATTGATTTGAAATACAAAAATAAAACATATGGACTAGGACACTATGTAGAATATACAATAAAAAAATGTAAAACTAATAAAGGTCAGGAAAATATAAATTATATAGGAATAAAAACTTGAAATGAACTTCCTAATACAATTCAAAATAGTAAAAACTAGAGGCAATTTAATAAAAATCTCTCAGGATATTACTTAAAACAATATCAAATGCGATAGATGGCTTCAAAAATGGCATGTAGCTTTGAAAGTTCCCTGTGGGTGTATATTCAGTTAATTTGATATTTTATTTATTGGATTGTTGATCTTGTATATATTAAGGGTACTGTATATAAGTAATGTGTCTTAATATTTTAATGTGCAATGAGTGAATATTTTATTTATATCTTGTATTTGTTTTATATGATTCTGTTTTTTTGTTTATTTTATGAATACGTTATTGTGCAAAGTTGATTTCATTAATATGTGATTGATAGGAGGCATGTTCCTAAATAAATTTCACTGATAAGATTGTAACATTTGCACACTCACGAAATAAATAAAAATAAATAATCTAGAAGTTACGTCAAGCCAGTGGTCCTATCTCGAATAACCTAACTGCTATCGAATAACTCAACTGTTATTTTCTCCAAAGTTACCTCAACTGTTATAAGCTCCAAACATTATTCGGCTTATCGGACATTTTATGTGAATCACCCCCCGGTTGATGCGTGTCAATGTATTTTTTATATTATGATTATAATTAATTTTTTTGTATTATAATTATGATTATAACATGTAAGCATACAGGGAAGCTCAGTTCTTCAATGCTAACCTTATCCAGTCGAGCTCTGCGATAATGCCGTGGTAATGCGTTCGCTTACCATGTTGTCAGCCGGGGATCTACTACCAAGGGGACCAGAATAAAACTACTTACTTGATGAACTGCACACTGTAGTTCGGAGGTTGGTTCCCTAGGTTTTAAAAGGTTCAGATTCCTCCCCATGCAAAGGTGACCTTTGCTGTCCTTGCGCCGTAAAATTACCAAGCTTGTTAACTTACACACTCAACCTTGCTGTTTTTGACAACAAATACCACAGCTTACAATTCTCAAACTTGATAGTGGTGGAAACAAAGTATTAAGGTAACCATAAACAAATTTTATTAGCTCCCCATTAACGAAAAAACTGCTAATATCAGTAGCCAAGCAGGCCTATGCACAGCATTTCAAAATGCGAGAATTTTTTCCGAAAATTGGGAATTTTGATAGAATTTTTTGTATCTCGTAATAATGCTGTCCAAATGGGGTATTAACCCCCCCCCCCCTAGTGTGCACGGTCTTGTATCCAAGTAATATTCATCTATTATACATTTCAAGTAATATTAATCTGCTTGTATATCTGAAGAAACTTTAGTCTTTCTTGCATATTTGAGGCGATGTCAGTCTTCCTCGCATATTTGAAGTAATATTAGTCTTTCTTGTATATTTAAAATAATATTAGTTTTTCTTGTATATTTAAAATATTAGTTTTTCTTGTATATCTGAAGTAATATTGATCTATTTTCTTGTTAGGTGGAGTCCACTGGTTCTTTTGAAGTGCGTCTTCATCGTTTCACCACTAATTTTAGTCATCAGGGCCAAGACCTGAGCGGCTGTTGCGGCGGCTCAACGGCGGCAGCACCCCCGGCGAAGCTTAACAACACTGTTACGTGTACTTGCCCTGTTTCGTTCCGCGTGTGTGTCAAAAACTACCAGGCATCTGTGGACATAGCGCCTCCTTGCGTCATCGGCGAGTACATGACGCCCGTCTTCGACGCTCAACAACTATCGAAACCTCTACAAGACGAGCAACCCATCGTCTTCTACTTCAATTTTACGTGGCCCGTAAGTGAATGTAAACAAACTTCCAACATTTAATTTACATAACACTCCTCCACCTTGGAGAAGAAGCGTGTCCTAAACGTAATGAGTGAGTGTGAAGACCCGAATAGACAGTTGATTTGTACAAACGACGCTTCTTTTGGCACAATTATTCTTCCAGTGTATTCTTATACAAAGCAAAAACCAGAGCTGCAAATACAACTTACCCTAGTTAGCTGCTTCACTGTCGGGCCAATTGTCCCTCCACCACTTTAGGGTGCTGCTAATTTATTGGCAATTTTTCACACAAAAAACTTTTGAGGTAGACATTCGCGGGATCCCGCGGTTTTACCACACTCCTCTGTAACTCCAATGAAACGCCCGTCTGTTCAGGCCGTAATATGAAATTGGTAATTGTAAAAATCTTAAAAAGTCTATACATGTTTTCTTGCGAAATTGATATGCACCTAATTTCGATGAATTACATCACTACTACTCAGGAGACATACCTGTATTTTCCGGTCTTCAATGTAAATGTCTTTACGGCAACGTATGAAAACACAAGTAAATTATAATAATAGCTCAGGCTTCTATGAATGCATAGTATGTGATAATATATCACCCTTATGCAGAGGTGTATCAATTCAACAAATTTTGGGGGGGCTCAAATAGCTATAAAATAGGTTTCGTGTGTGTGATTTAGCTTCAAAAGGAAAAGCCTTGATACTTAATGGGGGGGGGGGGCACGAGCTCCTTGAACCCCCCTTTCATACTTCACCATTCTTTTACAAAAAAAAAACCGCTTTGGCCGTGGTATAGAAGTAGTAGCGCTTTTAATTACCGTACTAATTATCGGTTCGATTCTAACAGACGCCTTCGCCTGCCCCCCTTTTTTTTAAAGGTTCGGATTCCTTAGAAAATTGTATTTCTTGTAGAAGTACGGCAAGAGTTGTCCTTACGCCACATGACAGAAGTTTACTTTTAATCCTTGCGCCATAAAAATATAACCAACCAAGTTTACTTTTAAACCAAACTTAAGGGAGTTGTGTGCAATATAGTTCTCTTATTCCAGTTGTAATTAACGTTAGTTCACAAAACATGGAAAAAGGGTTAAGCCGTTCTCATTCTGAAAATGTTTTTTTTCCAGGGTTCATTCTCATTTGTGATCGAAGCTTTTCACCAGTCGGAAAAAACCGGTAAGTGACAATTTTCCCCGGATTTTTATTCTTTACTGTTTTCTATCGAACATTTCCAGGAATTTTTCAAAAACGCGATATATCGTGTCCCTCCGAATATCTGATCTTGTGCGTTACCTGAATCGCTCTGAGAGCGATGACGGATAATTTCGAGTGCCGATTCACGCGAAATCGCCGAAGAACCTTGTTCAGAAACTGTCGAACATTTCCGAAAAAAAAAATCATATTCACCCAAAGATCTTGAACTCGCAACAAAAAAATTTAGTCGCCCCTTTGAGGGGGGGAGGGAGAGGACTGAGATCAGTCTGAAGACCGTATGAAACTGAGACTAATGTTAAATTATTTCTAAAATAAATGCCCTGGATGCATATATAGATTTATGCATTATACTTTTTTTTTGGGGGGGAGAAATAATAGAACTCGATGGATTTTACCGTAGCATATATCCTTTTTTTTTTCCCGGGAAAATATAGAGATAAAAATCTGGGAATTCCAAAAAGCAATAAAATTTCCGACTAATTTAAATGGTCGTTTTATTCATTAAAAAATACATTACGAAACTAGTGGCAGAGAAGAGATGCCAAATGTCAGGAGAAAAAAAAACCCGCTAATTTTCTTGATAATAGTAACTTGTGGATTACAGAGTTGCGAATTAAACTTAATTGAAACTCGCTAAGTTTAAATATCAATCTTAACTGATTTTCTTTCACTTGCTTGTCGTTATTCCTCGTTTTATACTCTACTTTCCGAAATAAATATACGTTTATGCGAAAATTAAACTTTTTGTTTTCGCATGAACTTAAACCTTGTTTAGTTGGCCCATGTTAGACTTTGGCATGATTGCGCTAAAGCGTTAGATTTCCCTATGTATGGGAAAATTGTCACGAGAGTGGCTTATTGAAGATGCTTGAAAGTATGAGAAGTGGTAGGAGCTTTGTGTGTTGAATGTTTTCGTTGAAATTACTGTGTTGACACCCCAATCAGGGACACTCACGAAATCGGATGTTTTGTCCCTTAAATGGAGATGTCCCTTCTTCGAGGGTAAATACATTCAGGTCGCTATTCAGAAGGTCTGGAAACCAGAACAATCAATCGTCCCTTAAACGGAGGTGTCCCTTACAGAAAGTAAAGTTGCATACATCGCTACCAGCATAACTCTTGTTGTGTACTGTTAACCCAATGCCATTCGTTAGCAAAAGTATATTCAACTAGCCACAAACGTTAAAAAAGACTAGATAGAAAAAAAAATTTACTTAATGCAGAGCCGTAGCCAGACTGGGGCTATAGGGGCTGAGCCCCCTCCCCTGGAAAATGTTTTTCTCAAAATCAAATACTGTAGAATTACATGTTTGTTTTGTTTTATTACGAAATTGTACATAACAATGGAAATTGTTCTTTGACGTTAAAAATGTATTCAAAATAGCTCTCTACGGTAGATCTTGCGTATATAATTTTTTTTACATAGGTTTGAGTCTTCATATACTTTATAATAAGGATTGGGGAAATTATAGAGAGGTATACTAAAATTTACAAGTTTTCAATGCAAAATTTGCATTAAATATACATATATTTAATAATATATTAATAAAATACATAAATATGAGAATTTTAAGTCCCCTCCCTCCGTAATAAGCTACGTGCTTGTGCAAAACTCTCGAAGTAGTCTGCGCGTCTGGATTTGGTTACACAAAAAACATGTTGATTACATTCTGCTTCCTTGTTCGTTTCACCGGAAGGCAGCCTGGTCGTCTTCGGTAAATAAAACGATTTTAAAAGGGTGGGTCCGGCACTCATTGACTCCTGCGGTTTTGTTCGGAATGAGTGCTAATAACAGTGTCCATGAAACCGCCGGCCAGGTAGACATATAAACCACGAAGCAATTTTAAGACAATATTTGGAACCTTGGGGGTCACCCAGGCGGACACGAGGATTGTCACTGCCCTAATTAAGACTGAAAAATTACGCCCGAAAATTGAAGGTAGCCGCTCCACCCCCATCTGACGACTCAAAAAATGAATCAACGTTTTATTAGAATATGACGCACCCCGCTTTTTTGCGATGTAGTCGTTCGCTTAACGGACGGGCTGGCCTCTTATATATTATATCAATTTCTCAGAGTGTTCCGTGGCTATTTTGTAAATGTTAAGAAAATCTTATCCAACCCCACTAAGAATTGCAAAACTGAGGGAAACGTACAAGCGTAGTAAGACCGGGGGGTCCTCTCTATCTGAAATGCTTGGGTTCAGAAGTATTTCGGAATTTGGAATATTGACATACCTAATATATTTTAGAAATGGGGTCGAAGTCTAAAACACGAAATTTATTTATATTCCATAGACATCTTACAGACACAGCCTAAAAATAATTTTATGCACTGTTTTTTGATTTCGTGCATGAAACGAAATTTCTGAATTCGAATTTCGTCAGAAAGTAAGACTCCTTATTTACGTATGAGAACGTAACAATAAGAAATTCAACATATGATTACTACTCCCAAAAAATGTGCTGAGGGCTGGGAGGGTCTTTTTGTTCCCGGAAATGCTGCTTGTGGTACGCATGCTTCGCGTTGACGGCCACCCTTCACATGAGGTCAGATGTGTGATGTTATGTCGTAAAGGTTAAGAATTTTAGAGTATTTCGGCTTAGGGATGCTCAACTTGTATCATACGATATTGCATGAAAACCAGGTGCGCCAGCTCTAACGTGTGTGTGTGTGGGGGGGGGGTAAACATTTTGGAGGGACCGAGAAAATATTTTGAGACCGGTATCTACCAAAATTAAACTATAAATGAATGCAAAATATTGTTGAGGGTAAAAAAAAAAACATGACATACCCCAAGACTCTAGCCAGAATTTAATTTTAGGATGTTTTCAAAAATTTTTACAGCATATATTAATACAATCACAGAACACAGGGCTGTAGCCAAGTCCCATTAAAAATTTAGTTTTCAGGGGATCGGTACCTAGATTCCCCTTCTGGGTACGGGCATGACAAACTCTATAAAATACGTTTCGTTTTTCCGTCTTGGTTTGGCTGCACATTCGGGTTCTCCCTTTCATCCCCCACCCCGTATTTCCTTCATGTTGGCGCCCCTGGCGAGAACAGTTGTCGTAGTTGGATTTTCCTTCGTGGGCATAAAACTGGGGAAACCTTTTAGCCATTAGTTTCTCTGTTGTACCTTCCACACGTTCGTTTGCAAACAGTGATAACAGTTCGATATTACAGATACAATTTTTTTTATTTTTTTTTCTGTCGAAACTTCCGAACACCAAGATTTTGACGCTCAATCGGTTGCGGTCAACTATGATATTTACCTTTATTCTTCTTGATGCTCTTACAGCATAATCGCATGATAAGTTAAAGCGACAACTTGTCGAGAAAAGGGGGGGGGGGCATAGGGTTAACGCCCTGTAGCCTACTATGTACCCGTCATCCATCCGTTCGTTCTACTCCGATAAGTGGGCAGCCGTGTAAACAACCGGTGTAAGTGTAAAAAGTAAGCGCGTGAAGAAATCGGTAGCGGCTTTTGACCCCCCCTCATCCCCCCAAACTATTTTTTTTTTTACTCCATCTCTGCAAGACGGAGCGGAGCCGCTGAAGGGAGCCCACATTTTCCCACGGTTAAGGTACCCGACCTTGAGGAGCCTACCAGGTGCCGACGCTCGCGATTCCCACGGAGGTTCTCAGCATACCCCCCACCACCACCTCCGCCCCTCAAATCTGGGCAATTCTCGCCTTACCTCTCCCCTCTTCCCATCTTGCAAGAAGTGTCCCGCTTTCCCACCAACGGGATAAAACCAGATAGAAATGAAAATGGGGGACGTACTCAGTCCCCCCCTCCCCCCAATTCGCGAAACTGACTGACATGAGTAGTTTTCTCCTTCTTCCCCCTTTTCTTAATTTTTTATTTTAGTTTTCAGCTACCGTACACCGATTTTGTACTTTTTTTTTGGATTGCACTCGGTGTGTCACTGGGGAAAGGTTTTCGTCAATAAGTTCTTTACCCCTTCTTCCCCACCCCCTTTTTCTGGCACCGTAATCGGCACTGACCACTCGAGCGAAGAAGATAAGAAGCGTGCGGTGCTATACAGAAGCTTATTTGATTATCTATCAAGCTTCGTTAGAGTGTAAAGAGGCTTTTTTGTTCGGGAAATGGATTCGCATTTGATTTACGAAGTCTCTACCTTAGTGTTTGTCGATCGGGTTGAGAAAGCGTGGTATTTATTGCTAGTTTTATTTCTACTTCGCGGGAAATGATTTTCCCGCGCGTTCCTCGCTTTTTTATTCAACTCCGTTTTATCGATTGTGGTCTATCGATAAATCTTCTTCTTGCTGTCATATACTTTTTGCACAATCGATTGGCCATCGGAAAAGACATTAAAAAGAAAAGCATATGCTAGCCTCCCCACCTTCTCCGCGAATGATCTGGCCACGGCCCCGAAATTATATTATTTCAATAACGGAAATATATCGATTAAACGACGGACAAGTGGATATATATCTGAGATGTAGTTTCCTCCATCAGTTTTTCTTGTTTTGCTGCGTTAACTGGGTAGTAATAAGTTTCGCAAGATGGATGTTGAGAAAGGTGGCTGCCGAAGGCGGCACTGTTTTCCCAGGCGTCGTTAGCTGAAGGAGGAGGAGGAGGATTGTGCAAGGGTTTCATTGGGAAGGGTGGCCGCCGGAGGCGGCGCTGTAATCCCAGATTAACTGAAGGCGTGACAACATATTTATAAATAAGCGACCAATCGTTAATGAGCGTTAAAAGTCGGAACTTTACTTATATTTGCAGTTGATTAATTTAAATCAGCTGCGCTCCCTATATATTTTCGCAAAATTACATGTGGCAATAAATGTGCTTCAATTTAAAAATCCTATAACTACCACGAACACTAGGTAGCGTTTAGACCAGGAGTTGGCAACCTATAGCACGCTAGGGACGGATTTAGAGGTCATTCAAGGGGGGCGATTAATGACTTGATTTTTGAAAATGATACCTCATTGGACCTTTACCTTGTACCTTTTCAATGTTAAATTTTCATTCAAGGGGGCGTTTGCCCCCCTAAATCCACGTCTGTGGTACGCGAACGACTTTAGAATGGCACTCGCAGTGATTTCAAAATAAAACCCCAAAAAGAATTCCCTCCCTGACTAAGAGTTTGTTCTCCAATTTAATTACTAATTTGTATCCTCTTGTTCTCCAATTTAATTACTAATTTGTATCCTCTTAAGTTGCTAATTATCAATTTTTCATTCTCTTAATTAACTAATCTGTTAATTCTCATTAACAGTTAGATAGCAAACTAAACTTTCAAAATTTATATGAGTGCAGGCTGAAGATTTCCCTATTACTTTGGCACGGCACCTTTAAACCTTTGACTGCGAATTTTTAATTTCCAATTTTTAATTTAGTTTTTAATTTTTATTCCTCCAGTAGGAATATATATTTCTTCCATATATTTTTCTTTCCAGTAGGAATTTTAAAAATCTTAGTGGGACATATATGTCCCGTAAGGAGTTAAAGGGTTAAAAGGTTGCCGACCCTTGGTATAGACTAAGAGTAAGAAGTGGTCATAAGCGTATGCAAAAAGTTCATAAGGGGGGGGGTTACAGGGCTACGACTCACATATTCCTATGTGAGTGGTAGTCAAAATTTCATTGCAATGGGCGGGGATTACAACTCCCAACAACCCTCTGCGTACGCCAGTGGAATTGATGTCTCAGGGAAAGTAGAGTATGGGCGTATATTTGCTAGGGAGGAAAGGTATATTTTAATTGGAAGCATTAGCATACGTAGAAAGTTCATGGGGGAGGGGCTACAAAGATAGAACTCCCTATATTCATATGTATACACTAAATTATATGGTAATGTAGCATTATTAACCTCCCTGCGTACTTCAGTAACTCAAGTGGGCAGGGGAGGGATGGAATGATTCCCAAAAGTGAATGGCGACCCAAAAGAATGTATTCTCGAAAATAAATGGGAATGCATTGCGAGAGAGGAATGAATGTTGTTTCATTGTTTATCCTCACCTCGTTTGGCGTAGGATGTCTTTAGCGAAGGAGAGGGGAACTTCGTGTTTGTAGAATGGTTTACAACGCTAAGTAAACTGGACTGTCGGTTCGACTCATAATGTGTGTAAAGTTATCGTGATTCGGTGCTCACGTTAAGCAATCGATCCAGTCTCAGCTAACCCATCGCGCGTGTTTAAGGGCACTTAGAATATGCAAATGTAAATAGTATTTTACTGCGTAATTTAGGAAGAGATTGAATTGGCATAATTTTAATTATTCTAAGCCCTGTAGTGAAAACGTACTTGGCTGCCATGAATGTAATCTTGATTTGGTACCATCAATTAGCAATTTGTTATACGAATCCGTAGTCCGGTGGTTTTATTCCCTGGGCTAAAGAGGTTCTGACTCCTTGAAAGCTGAAGGCCCTGTTTCATCATGGTCATCGCTGTCTTTATGCCATAAAGCACAATTTCCAACCCTAACAGATATCCGCAGAATGGACCTGTTTTATTGTATAACGCTCAGTGAATAGGGGAAAACTGAGGCTTCTACGCCGGTGGTGGTTGGTAAGTAGTAGGATTGTCTCAAGCTGGCATCGAACCAGCTTGGGACCACTGGCGTAGAAACCTCAGTTTCCTCCTACTTTTGTGTTCATTAATCTAGTGCCAATCCCTATAAGCGTGGACGTTCGCCAATATCTTAGTTCGAAAGCCACGTTAAGGACTTTTGATCCCACATTCGATGTTTAAATTTTTTTCTCTCCTAACACTTAAAGTCCGATTGTAAAATAAGTACAAATTAACGAATTATATTATGTGATTATTTTCTGGGCCGGGTAGTAATGTCCGGGATCCTAAAGAGCCCAGCGCGAAACCTTAGTAATATTAAAACATAATGTTACCTCCTGTAAGGGACACCTTTATTTAAGGAACCATTCCCCTGGTTCCTAGTATATATAAATACGTGAACCTCCAACGACAGGACACCCTATTTAAGGGGCAAAATATCCGGGGCCCGTGCGTGGGTGTAACACTGTAAATTTTTATTGAATACAATTGGTCGGGGGAGCCCAATCTTCTAGAGTGCCGTAAGACCTGTCCACGGCACTGATTATTTCTACCAGACTTCCCGTCATGCTATAACATGCCTCCTTCCCCATTTCGAACCAAGGAACTTGTCAGATTCATTCATCGTCTGTATTCCGTTACGAACTGTGTTATAAAGAAAACACTTCTTTAAACTCCCAATATTGCGGGTCTTGTTACAAGCTCCAGGGACGGACTGGGCCGCCGGCCCTCGGACCGGTGCGCCCTCATGGGCGATAGGACTCGCGCCCTCCGAAAATCCAAGGTATGCGGAGAGGACCCGTGAATTACTATATTCACTTTTGTAGATTAACATTAATATAAGTACCGTAGAGAAAATATTCGGTCGTGAGGATCAGGAAGTAGATAGCTTCTGTTTTGACCTTCTCATTCAAAGATAGTGCTATCCATAAAAGTGAATTTGTAACTGTGGATTTCGTTTATTTACTGTGCCACAGTGGTATGAGCTGATATCCTGAAAGGGTTGAACGCAGTTTTGGAATGAACGCGACGCTCATCACACAGGACGTATTGATGTTGGTGTGTCGGAAGTGGGGAATTGCCAATTAGATTACATGATGGGAGATTATAAGGAAGGCGGAAATGCTGCAGGACGTGGCCTTGCAGTTCCGGTGCTGATGGTCAACAAACGTGGGAGGAACCAGAACGACCAAAACGGGACCTTGGACGAGGGATTCTGCAATAGCAAGAGAATGCCCAATTGCAATAAACCCTCGAGTCCAGTCTGTACTAGCGCCATTCGACCACCTTCGCCTCCATCCATCCACCAGAGCCCCAATTGAACCACAGTTTACAAAGAAGAGTTGAAAGCCATGTCCACGGGGAATACACAAGAAACTAAATATGAAATTGACAGCATCCGGAAGAAGCGTGGAGAATTTCGCAAGGCCATACCCTGCCTGCCTTTTATTCTGACTGCTATATTGTATATAATTTATTAATGTCGTTCTACCTGGTGTAGGTACAGGAGCGGACACAGACTTTCATTTTGAGGGGTTCAAGGACAGAATTTGCCATGGTCTTGGAATAACACCCTTCATTTTTCATAAAAGTTGGAATTTTTTACAGTAAAACAATATATTTTCGGGGTGAGTCATGACCCCTGTG
Source organism: Dysdera silvatica (assembly GCA_006491805.2). Lineage (NCBI taxonomy): Eukaryota > Metazoa > Arthropoda > Arachnida > Araneae > Dysderidae > Dysdera > Dysdera silvatica. Next base: position 42,428,267 of record QLNU02014802.1, read on the forward strand.
ACCCCCGTGTCCGCGCTTACATGGTTATGTGTTGCTACCATTTACTATTTCATAACTTCATTCCTGCAGTGTGCCGTAGACGGTCGAAGTATTGCCAATATATCAGCAGAAAACTTTTTAATATTTCAGATCTATTTCCCCTATTTAAGTAGTCCTCTTCCCCTGGGTGTTTGTTGACAGTTTAGCCCTCATTTCCTACTACCGATGCAGCAGGGTATACTGTACTGGCCCTTATGATAATACAAAGCATTTGAATATCCCTCACATAGATAACGTACCTTCTCCCGGAAGGTGCTATCATCAAACTAATTTTGAGTATATTATAATGAATAATATGCTGAAATCTATAGATTTATTATCTTTAGTAATATTCAGTTTTTTACTGTCGTGTAAGGGAACAAGCATTTTTGAAAATTGAATTGAAATTTATGGACTTGATATCAGAATGTGCTACCTCCATTTTTAATACATGCTGTAGTATCAAAACTGCGCTTTCTTTAATTTTGATTCAATTCAATAATTTTGACACGGACATTACAGAATTTTCCAGTACAGAAATTATGAATATAACTGAAAGATACTGCAATAAATTATAAATATATAATTGGAATATATAAAATAGAAATTATAAAAAAGATTTAATTTTGATATAAAAAGATTTAATCTCATTTTTTTTTAACTCCCGTGAACGAAATTTCTTCGATATGTAAATCTTTTAGTATTGCTTCTGCATACGGAAATACTGTAGTTGCACCTCAACTTGGCGAGTTAAACACTTCATGGGAATGTTAATTTTGTTAGTAAATATATTAATGGGAATTAGTAAATATATCAATAGAAAATGGTAAATATATTAATAGAAATTGGTAAATATATTAATAGAAATTGGTAAATATATTAATAGAATTTAGTAATAATGGAATTTTACCATTTGACTCACAGTAAAATGGGAGGATTACGTTTATCGCACTTTAAATTTTGGAACATTTTAAATCTATTTGAAGATGCAGCATGATCTTAGCTGTCCTTGCGCCATAAAGACACGTAACTGACGGATCCCGCCCAGGTCCGTCTTAACGCATTCATGGGTCCTGGGCGTTCAATGGTAACGCGTTCGCCTAGCGTGCCGTTATTCCGAGTTCGACTCCCAACGGTGGAAAATAAAGAATATTGACCGACTAACTGCAGAACGTGGTTTTGGAGTCGGTTCCCTGGGTCATATGAGATTACGATTCCTCGAAAATTGTAGGTCCCTGCGCAGCATGGCCCTTGCGTCGTAAAATTCGAACAAATGCAGTAAAACCCTTCATTAACGGACACTCACCAGAGAAAAATTCGTCCGTAAAAAAAAAAAAAAAGACTGCAAAATCGAGGTATTATTGTGCAAGAAATTCTTGCTGAGGAATTCTTATCTGACCGTGAAAACAGGGTGCCCGTTAAGAGAGGTTTTCCTGTACCATAAAATTGCCATATATTGACAAACCGTATATACAACTGCACATTATTTGGCGCAGAATAACCTTTTCTGACCTTGCGCCCTGAAAACTGGACCAACTGTCATTCGTCATCAGCTTTATTCCAGTAAATAATATTGCAATATTAGTAATCATCAATAGTAAATTATTAGTAAATGGCCAATATTGCCAGTGTTCGTAGGGACGTGGAAATTTACTCGTCCTCGATTTTCTTTTTAACCAGATAAGCATTTGCTTCAACATTTCGTGGCAGTTGGGATTTGCATTGGGTGTAATTTTAGAAACTTTGTATTCTATCTTTGAAGAAGAAATGTGTCCGAATTACCCATACTACACAATTGGATGGGGGCGGCGACTAAGAAGATGCCACCATCCGTAACCTCCGCAATTTTCTTCTGTTCGCATTGTTTCTGACCATTCTGTTTGTAACTTCTCGCGCTAGATAACAATGGGAGAAGTATTAGGGTGGGCATTTCCTTTTTTCTGTTCGGACCATTTATGTTGTGATTTATCGAATCGAGTGGCATTGGCAGTGGTCATTGGACGGTCGTGGACCTGACCGGTCAGGTCGTATGACATGCTGCCCTGACCTACCATCGCTCATATCGGTCATTTTCTCCTGGGGCCTATGACCGCCCTCTTCTTTTCTGAAAACCTCCAGAATTTTTTTGTTGGCGATATTTTGCGACCTGGTTTTGGCAACTTTTTGGCATGATTCAATGCCGTCAAAAACGATTGCGATGTGTATGTTGTGTACTTTTATAAGAGCCGACCAATATGTGCACCACAGCTTCCATATGAGACCGTGAAATTGTTTTACCCTTTATTCCGTGTCCATTCTCCAAAACGACCACGAGAAGTCTTAACTAATTACCTTTACCTCTTCGAGTAGTTATAGCTTTCTTATTGCATCCGACAGAAGTTACAACTCATTGTCGTAGCTCCCGAAGCGAGCCATAATTGGTTGCCTCAGCTTTCTAAAAGTCATAACTAATTGCTTTAGCTTTCTAATAAAAGTCATAACTAATTGCTTTAGCTTTCTAATAGTTTTAACTGATTAAGAGTCATAACTGATTGTCATAAATGATCTACAGCCATTAGTGTACGAGGAGAGTTTACAAGTGGAAGGGGATGGGTTACGGAGCTAATGAAATCTCCATACATTCATATCATAGGCGTAAACACAAAGTTCACGAGGTGGGTTTACAGAGCTGCAATTCACATGTTCCTATATCAAATATACATAATTTTAATGCAATGGGGGCTATAATCCCCGTCAACACCCCTTGCATACGCCAGCGATATGTGTATGTAAAAAATCGTATCGTAATGAGATATGACCCCAATCGATCCTCTGTGTACTCCAGTCTTCCTAGCTGCGCTCTCTCACACGAATAATTGCAGCATTATTTATCTATTAAGGATGGATACATGGAAACGTATTTAAACGTTTGCTGTAAAATTAATTTTGCATTTACAAAAACATGAAACAAACTTTTTCCTGGGATTAAAAAACGCGTGTGCTTTGATATTAAATCGCAGATTTCCTTCATTGAGAGTAGGTAGAAGGAAAAAAAAGAATCTAGAGAATAGAGAGAAAGAAGGTACCTGAACTTCAAAATTTTCAATAAATTCAAGGAGAAGAAGAAAACGGAAAACACGTCTTTACTTTTCCTGTCGTCTCTTGATAATCATCCATTGTCAGGCTAAGAATGGCCGATTGCTTGTAAGTCTCTCTCTTTCCAAGATTGCAGACATTGAATCTTAAGCCGCCGGTCCGGCCTTAAATGTCTCATCGTTGAGCACTGGTACACTACGGAAGAAGTCCGGGTTTTAACCCCACAAGTACCGAACACTTCCCCGGAATACAGACTGACGACAGAGGGAAAATAAAAAAAAAATTCTCTAAGCAATGGAGGATTTAGATTCCTCAGAAAGCCCCAAGTTCTTGCATAGCATGATTTTGACTACCTCTGCTTCATAAAACTCAACCTTTTTTGGCTCAGAATGACGCTTGGTGTCCTTGCGCCACAAAAAATACAACCAACCAAAACTCGGTCTTGAAAATGCAAAAAAAAATAATGGAAACAAAAATCCGCATTAATCGTATCTCGCCGAAGATAATGCTTTCACTTCTCATTAAGATTTAACGTGCATCGTATTTATAATTTCATTATATGCAGACGTATTGGAGCTGGGAGAAGTTTTAATTCCAGACCATTGTAGTAAAATGTATCGTGCGATTTTTTTTAGTGCATATAAGTTACGTTTGCAATAAAATGTAGTCTACTGTGCAACGGCATTATTAATTTATTACGAACATATGTCACACAGAAACACGGTGGACACATATTTGAAAAATGACGCCGGTGGATATTCTTGGTGCATGCTTGCTACAAACCTACAATTTGTAAAAAAAAATGCAAGAAAACAAGTTGGGGTTGTATAACCTTTCAAATATAAGGATGCTAATTCAAAAATCGCCTACGGATTAGACAAAATCGGTAATGAGGTATACATATATATTGACTTTAATTACCCACCTTAATTATGCCCTAATCCTCGTGGCCTCACCAAGAATATAACGGTCATAAAGGTAAAGGGGACACCTGCTCCTACTTGGGAAATTAATAAGCATATGTCACAGCCATATTTGAAAATCTATAGTGGAAAGATGTGTTAATTATGACATGGTTACCGAGCTCCAACTCACATATTCCTATGTTGAATATACAAAATTTTATTGCAATGGGGTTACAACCCCATCAACACCCCCTGCGTACGCCAATGTGTAGCATGAAATATATATGTACATCAGGTTTGAATAAACTTGCAATGCAGAAGTGCACCAACTTGATGAAAATATAAACAATATCCATCAACATTTATGGGCGTATAAACTATCATAAATGCCAAGCGTTTGATCATTTAGCCATGAGCATTCGAGCTTTCTAACGTTCATGAACACCATCTTGAGAAATGTTTAGTGTACTGTACACGTCAAGATCACCCACTACCATAGGATGATTGCTGTTCATAAATTTCAATCTGAGGTTCATCTAATCCAAATCTATATAAGTATACCTGCAGTCAGTTAATATGATATACATGGAATTATAGTTCTATAAAATACTTGTCATGAAGAAGTTATTTCATTTGTACATGGAGAAGGAGATTTTTGATAAAGATAAAAAATGGGCATTTTATGCGAATTCTATTTTTGAAGTGTTTCATTTTAGGGTTTCAGATTTGTCGCTAAAGGTGTTTTTTTTTTCGCTTTTTTTTTTTAAATTCTATCAACACAATGAAACTGATGACCCTTCGGGTAGCAAGGTCCCCACGTACGAAAAAAATGACAATAATAAAAATTCTATTTTTCAAACTCAATGCTGGCTTCTTTCAACCGCAACCGATCCCTTATCTTTCAAAACTACCTTTTTTTGCGATGGTTATTTTCTCTCGTCACAATGGACAAAGTGAGACAAGGGGGTCGAAAGGGACAGCCCCCTTCTTTTTGTTTTCGGTTTGCGCACGTTCGTCAACTGTTGCCAGTTTCCAATGAAATTGCTTTTGTTTCTTCGTCACGGGCTGATTGGTCGGGCAGAATGTCGCCAATTACGTCTCCAAATGATTAATAATTGTCATTATGAATGAAAACGGGCGTCATTAAGTTTATCTTAAGACACGTATTGCCATTTGTTCTGATGAATGGGTGTTCGATGATGTGTGCTTTAGTTTACGTTTGGCCCCCCAATGTGCTTTCAAATCCTCCACTATCTGTTTGAAAAGACCAAATGTATGTATGTTTCTTTGTCATTAAAAAAAGTTTTACACTATATATGGCGGCATAGGCGTAGCCGGGGGAGGGGGGGGGGTAAGGTAGTTTGGCTCCCTAAAACCTCCAAAATCAGTGCCTGGTGAGCAGCGATTTTTTTTTTCATATAAATATACAGGCAGTTCTAACTTTACGAATTTTCTTTAAATGATATATCAAAAAAAGTTACATTATAATATAATTATTAATTTTGGATGGTCATTTAATATTTCAGGTGCAATAGAAGTCAGGTATTCTGACTGCAACAGAATTACAAAGAGTAGCCTTAAAGATCTTTATTAGAAACTCTTCCCTTATCTACTTTCGAATATTAAAGGGTTTGAAAAACCAGTAGAATACAGAAACGATGACTATGTTCAGCAATAAATTTACACTAAATCTCTGTAGTTAATGTAAATGCTCGTTTTAAAGCATATACACGCGGAAGAACTGAAACCCTCTTAGAAATTGAAAAAGAAGTGAGAGAAAAATCTGGGAGGGGTGTTATTTATTTTATATAGTTTAAAAAATTTCTAATATCTGGTGTTGACTATTTAAAGTGAAATGTGTAACATACCATATTTTTATGCAGGAGTGTAATTAAACTAGTTTTATGTATAGGCATCTCTGTATCTTATATATTTCTTATTGCATATATATCATTGCTTATGCATTAGAGATATTGTTTTAACCTTCATTTTACATTTGTAAGTTTTCAATGGGGAAAAATATATGAATTGCGTATTAGGAAAGGAAAACGTATTACGTTGCGTCTATGGGGAGATGAATTTACACTTTAGGAACGAAGGCGCGAAACGAATTGATTCTGAAAGGAGAGAATTACTTGTAAATTATTTTCATTATTGTGAGCTATTGGAAAAAGGTAGATCGAGGCCTGGTCGTGCATTTACCTTTACCCTGCTCTAAAAATTTTAATTTTGATTTGTTTAACTTAAAATGTCAGATTTATGATCTGTAATATATCCCGAAAGGTGGAACATCTCCGTCATCGAAGTAGTGACATCAAATGGAGATAAATACGAGTGTTTGAATATTCTTTGTGTTGTGTTGAGCCTTGGCCCAGGACCGTGACTCAAACGGGAACCCCAAATTAGCTAAATTTATTATATATCACAATTTTCTCATTGCAAAAATTTTGAAATTTAAAAAAGGGCCCCAAAAAATGGTTCAGCCCAGAGCCCCCGAATATATTAAAATAGCCTTGTGTTGGAATACTATTTTAACGTGTAAACAGGAGTCAAAATCCGGTGTTAAAATTGATGAATTTAAAAATGCAGTTCTTAATAAGCGATGGACTAATAGAAAATCCTATTTACGTTAATATTTTTAATTGGAAATTTCTTTTTCGCCCTCCGCAGGAGAAAGGATGCTGTTGTCGAGGTTTATCGCTCAGCGTACCCTCGGTACCAAACAGGATTGGACGAGAGATATACTGGTATCCAATCGAACCAGCGAACTAGAATTATATTATAGAGTACGTTGCGAAGCGAACTACTTCGGCGAACGCTGCGTCACATTTTGCAAATCTCGAGACGACAAATTTGGCCACTACACCTGCCGAGCGGATGACGGGGCCATACTGTGCAGGCCTGGCTGGACGGACAGTTACTGCGCCACTGGTGAGTGCATATATATATTTTTTTTTTCGCAGCACATTATCAATGAAAATGCGGTGAAATTTCTATATATCCAGATTTTGAAGTCCCTGTCCATTACGGGTTCAGTATATCAAAACCTTTTTAAGGAACCTTCAGTATATGAAGGTCTTACTGTATTTAAGGTGTACATGTAAAATACTGCTTTTTTCACGATACTACCTTCATGTGACACGTCATGTTTATATGATTCACACGACGATTCACTGCAATACACACACGACCACTTATTTTTACGTGGGTATCTACTTTTACGTGATACTGTATGTATGGCCTACTTTTATGTGATACGGCTTGAATTACTGTTGAAATATTTCTGCCTTTCCCTTGGAATTTGTAATGAATGTAAGAAATTGTGTCCATAAACCAAGCTTATGAGAGATTTTTCCCATCAGGAAAAGAATGTGCCAATCAGCATCTTCCTAAGTAAGTTGGTTATTTCTGATTGGTTAGATCAACCATCAAGCGACGTTTGACAAATGCGCGTCGAATCGACAACCACTGGTACGAGAAAAAACCAAAAAAAATTGCAATTTAGTCGAAAATTTTATTAACGATTTGTTATGTCTTCTAATGTTTGACTAATAGTAAAGCATGATCAATGATGTTCTTGTGTTGCGAAACGTAATTGGTCGTTTAAGTAATTTTTCGCTTGAAACATATATTTCTGAAACGTCGCCCTTAAGACGTGGCATTGTGTACCGTCGCACGAAAAATTCGCTTCGTTTGACGTGCGACCAAGAGCGGATTCAGATTTTTTTTCAGCGGGGAGGGCAGGACGCAGAGTTTGAAACCAATTTAGATTCATTTTTTGAAATCTTAGGGGTGATTTTGTCCCGTAAATTCCGGAAATTTAAACTTTCTTCTTCCGGGATTTCTTTTCAAAAAATTACAAAAATTTCGTTTCGTTTCCTAAAATTTCTTATGTTCCTTTCGAAATCAGTGTCTTTATCAAAAATATTGCGTAAGTTTTCCAGAAAATTTTCTATTATGTTCAGGGAATCTGTTGCGGACTTACAATCACCCCTGTTAAATCTGTCGCCTTGTTGGTTTAAGCAATAAGTGCGAATTCGTTATTCTCTAAGTAGTCGCGCGCCCCCCCCCTACACCCGTCTCCTGTATCCGCCATTGTCTATGACCTACGATAGCGTAAAGTTAGTTCATTCCTTTTTTTTCTTTTTCCTTCAAGTAAGGGTTTAGAACCTTCAAGTTAGGTTTTAAAACCTTCAAATTCAGCTTTTAAAACCTTCAGGTTTGGTTTGATACCAATGGTATCGTGGAACGCTTGCCTTCCCCCGGCGCCCATTTTAGTTCAGGTTTTGTTTCCCAAAGCAACATGTATCTGAAACCGGAATTATCTCTGGAAACCTGGGTCCTGGTGCGCTCATAAAACAAATCATTAATATGAAGCGGTTCTCTGTGTACGAGATGACAATTTTTATGTAAAAATCTGATGTATTAAAGGCTTAAGAGTCGAGGATGTGCGTATGTTATTGGCGAATCAATTTTCGAAAAGCCATTTTAATATGTATAAAAGCTGCTTTTTTTTTTTCTTTCCCAGAACTCTAAAATCTATTTCTGAAAGGACATTTTACTTATCACTGTTTGAAAATGAAACGCTTAAAAAGACTTCTCGATTTCGGACAGGTCTCAGTTTCTTGAAATCTGTCTGAAAGACATTAAAATGTAACAAACTTTGTCTCCTTTTTTAAGAGGATTTATAACGCATCATTATTATTATTTGCAACAAAAATGGCCACTGTAGCGGAATTTATAGCCATCGTTTTCTCCTGGCTCTTGGATAATAGTACAGTTATACGTTTGTTTGGATTTTTTATGGCGCAAGAGCATCTGGGCTATACTGCGCCATCAGTTATACGTACTCGCGCTTTATGTCCTCAAGTCCAAGCCTGAAAAAACCTTGACGTGTAAAAGTGTGCCTTGAGCTGAAAACACATATTGAGCTCTTGATCCATATCAAGTGGTTCATTGAATAGTTTTGTAAAATAAAATCTGTTTTCTCTTACGCAGTCGATTAATCTTAAAACACATCGATTAACTTTGGAAATTTAATGTGGTTGGGATTAAACCTGGAGAGAAAAGAAGGAAACGGGGGTGGGGACGAAAAAAGGGGATTTTTTTTGACTTCATTTAACCTTCGTTAGATCGAAGTCCACCTCATTGTTGCCCTATCGGGACCTTGATAATTATTGTTAACAAGAGGCAGTGATTGAAACAGTCTGTACATTCGCGTGCCTGTCGTACATCCGGTGGTGGATCTACTTCTGAGAGGGCTTCTTTCCCACCCTCCTTATACTACCTAACGTAGCTAAGATAGCATCTTTTGGCAGTAGTTTCTTTTAGAGGAATCAAGGTCCAGTGGTGAACGTGAAGAGGGCGGGATTCGGTCACCCAAAAAACCAAAGCCACTTCGAGGCCTGTTCTCCTCCTCCTCCCTCCGCACTCGCTCCTCGGTTGGAGACCTTGTCGGAATTCTCTTACAATAGCTGAGATATATACGCAACCCTTCTGCAATTGTGGAAATAGATACACACACACACACACCATGTACGCCCTATTAAACCAGTTAGAATTCCGACGACGTAACGGTCCCGTGACATTTTACGGTGATTTGGTTGGGGGAGAAATGGGTGTTATTTTTTGTTAGCCAATTATCGGGGTTTAATTTATTTTTGCAGTGTCAAGTAATAAATATGTATTTCGTGTATATCAGGTTTATTACGCGTTAAGCTTTTTTTTTTTATTTAATTTGTCCGCCAGTGGTGTCATTGAAAGATTGGAAAGTCTTTGTACCATTTCGCTCCAGGCAGCATTTTGGTTGGTGCTGCCATCTGTGAACGGCATAGGAAAGCTGATTTCACTAGACCTGTATTTTTGTTTATATGGGCATTTACGTTGGTGATATCCACAGACTGCGTTCGTTTTAAAAATAGATCGGTTTTGTATAAATATTTATAGGCAGAGAAGATCTTAACTTTTCTGGTTTACACATCAGGACCTAAACGTTTGAGATTCGACATCAAATCTATAAACATGTCAAAAAAATTATTAATTTTCATGAAGTATTATATTTTGACCATAAGGGGTAACTTGTGGAACTGTTAGTTCTTCATTTGACTTAGCTAACCTATTCACTTTCATGTGTATATTTCTTTACGTTCTCGCTCTTTTTAAAGAATGTGCTCTTCGGATTCATTACCATTTCTTTGAATCGTTCACTGCGTGAGAACGAGAATAACTATTCTTTTAGGTCAGGGATTAATAGCCACCTGTGAGTGAACCACAATTTTTTAATTAGTTCAAAAAAAATATCTCCCGAAAAAGCCGCACTTCAGCTTGTGGGGAAGAGCAAGAGTTTTTAAGGATGTGGAGTAGAACAGTATTTTATTTAAAAGTATTTTGAAATGCTAAAAAACCGAACTAACATCCAGTTACGAATATAAGACTGAACTTTTTGACAACTCGAAGTTAGAACTGCAAGTCACCGGTCTGCGTTTTACGTGAGTAAATAAAGGTCCTCATGCAACTTAAGGTATGATCACCTTTCACCACGTAGCGTAGATCAAAGCGACAGAATGTCAGAGTACCGTAACTCGGCAAAAAGGTAAACTAACGTAGATCAAAACGTCATTGTAACAATATGGAGTAACACGAAATGTCATAATGACAGTATAGTGCGGGTCGAAACGATATAACGACAAAGTAATGTGGATTAAAACGATGATTTCGGCGTTAACTATTCTGTAATTGTACTATCCCTGCGAAAGGTAATGATATTTTACGAATAGTTAAAGACATCGTCTCCCGAGTTTTAGCAGCCTAGTTGGTGTGGCGCTCTATTTAATATAGAGTGGTCATCGGCTCGACAACAGTTCAGGCAATGTGATGCTTTGTTTTTTTGTTTTTTTTTTCTTCAGCCCACCAAATTTTGCAATGGGTGCAATGTAAAATTCTAGTTTGAGTAAAAAAACACAAAAGCTGAGTAGCTGAATCCTTTCATATGGAACGATAGTGTAGAGCAAATAAAAAAAATCATAGAATGATAAATACTTGTAGTTTTTGAATGCAAAATATAGCTGTATTGCAAAAGTTTGGTTTATGTATATAACATTTTTTTCCTTCATTATAGCTATATGTCGTCCGGGATGTCATACTATAAATGGGTATTGTACAAAACCACAGGAGTGCACGTGAGTACTGTTCTTGATCACGTAAACATATTCGTTTGTTTGGCTTTTTTATGGCGCAAGAGCATCTGGGCTATACTGCGCCAAGAAAAACTCATTAGTACTGTATTCTTATGTATATTTTTCTTGAAAGTACCTTTACGATACTTCATTATAGATGTCGCCATGGTTGGAAAGGAGAGCTTTGTGATAAATGTTCCGTATACCCCGGTTGCGAGCATGGAACATGCCGAGAACCCTGGCAATGTGATTGCGATGAAGGATGGGGTGGTCTATTTTGTAGCCAAGGTAAGCACCGCATATTTGTCGCTGTTCTTCTACAGATGGTATTGTGCTATGTCTATCCCACTCACAGTAGACATTGTTTTGCAGATCTCAACTATTGCACGAACCACAGGCCGTGCAAGAACTCCGGCACCTGCACAAATACTGGGGCTGGATCATACACGTGCAACTGCACAGCAGAGTTTATGGGTAAAAATTGTGATCTGCTGAGGAACCCATGTCAAGTGAATCCCTGCCAAAATGGAGGAATTTGTTTGGTAACTATTTTCAAAACAACTTTGAATGCAGCACTTAATTAAAAAAAATCTGATTTATATACAGTAGATGATAAATTTTTCGCAAAGAAAAGAATGAATTCACAGTACCTGGTGGGAATGGAATCCACGGCCTCTTGGTACCCAGCCAAATGCTTTTCCAACTGAGCTACAGACGACCGATCATCCTACTCTCTGCTAGCGCATGTAAAGTTTCACTATAGACGAGTTTTTGAAATGGAGCAGTGCTTGAAATGCCTTTTAAACCAAACTTTATATGTACTCGCAGTGGGGTGATCGGTCGCCTGTAGCTCAGTTGGAAGAGCACTTGTCCGGATACCAAGAAGTCATGGATTCGGTTCCCACCAGTCACCGTGAAATCACTTTCTTTCGCGAGCAATTTATCATCTAGTGTTACCACATAATCATCTATGATGAGGAAAATTTCCCTACTGTATATATAGCAAACTCTCACAATAACGTCGTTCTAAATAACGACTATTTCTGTTTAATGATGGCACCTTGCGGGTACAGCAAATACTTTATAGAATGACGCACATCCCGGTTAACTTTAGGTGTATGCAGAAAGTTCAAATGGTGGGTGAGGTTACAGAGCTACAACTCACATATTCCTATGTTAAATATACAAAATTTCATTGCAATGGGGGTTACAACCCCGCCCCTGTGTACGCCAGTGCGATTAACGTATTTTTCTGTTGAACGTTTTTTCTGCATCCCTTGGAAATTATTAATTAGAGAGATTGCTGTAGGTCTATTAAGCATCTCTCATTTTTCTTCGCACTGCTCACTGTAGTCCGGGGTTTGGTTTCCTAGGCCTTAAGAAGTTCGGATTCCTCGGAAAACTGTAGGTCCAGAGGTTCGGATTCCTCGGAAAACAGTAGGTCCCGGCGCAGCATGACCATTGTAGTCTTTGAGCCGTAAAACCACAAACTCTCAATTTTCTCACTGCTCGCCAACTTTTATATAACCCGGCAATAGCAAGGAACGGAAAATTGCGCGTTTTTCACTCTGTTTTGCGCAGAATGACATTTGCTCCATAAAAATACAACCAACCAATCTCGGAAAACTACAAGCCTAGACTCAGTATGATTACAGCTGTTCTTGCATTATAGAAAGAAAATATTTCAAGTCATTCGTTAAAAAGGTTCATTTTCGCAGGGGATAGAAAATGTGCGTTTTCAATGATCACGACCATGGGTTTGAGCTCATTGGCCAGGGTTTAATTTTCAGTGAGCTTTCAAGTTCGATTCTTGGTAAGCTTTGTCATGTGTAAATAAGATTTGAAACCTTAAAACTCGAATGACGCAAAGTATATCAACATTAAATCTAATGCCTGAAATTCCTAGTCTTCATTGGTTTGCCCTTTCGTATAGTTGGCGAGAAAAGTTCTGTAAAATCGCCAAAGGTGGCCGAAAGCCTCGAAATCGCATTAAATTCCGTCATCTTAGGTTTAGTTTTAAAGAAAGTAGAGAGATCATATGAATTGTGCATTAAATCTTAATGAAATTCTACATTAAGGTAACATTTTAACTAATTATTCGATCATTAATTGTATTATAATGAAATTTGTGAAGATGCACCACCTCAAGAACTGCCTCTTTGCTCTATAATAATCTTTAGAAATCTGTATTATGCGTATTACCAAGAGATTTCACTTCTCTGTTTGTACTTTGTTTGTAGAATCCAACAGAAGGAAATTACACCTGCGAGTGTCCCTTGGGCTTCTACGGACCAAACTGCGAAACATCTGCTAGCATCTGCACGGACAATCCTTGCAAAAATGGTGGAACATGTATCGATGATCCTTCAGGGTTTACTTGCGCGTGTACTTCTGGTTTCTTTGGTTCACATTGTGAACAATTGTCTGGTTGTGTAGAAGATTTCTGTTCCTATGGTAATTACCACTTTTGAGACTTTACATGTTAATTAATTTGCAATTATTGTTAATTCAGAGTGGCCCGGTAATTCAGATACAACCTTGGACAGATTCGAATCCCACCCACCCAGGTTCCAAAGTTTCACTGCAAGGCGGCCCCTAAATAAAAATCAAAGAGAGAGAGAGAGGGCAAGGCAATGGCTGCTCAGATGTACTCCTATTACAACTTTCTAAATGTGGTGACTTCTTGTCCATCGTGCAGAACACTTTGAATTACATTACACTGATAGCAAGTGCTTGCTGTTTTGCCTGTGGCTTCGTATTTAAGGGTTTAGTTCTGTAGGCCAGACAGGTTTCAATACTGCAAGATACCATTGATCCCAGAGCAAATTGATATTAGCTGTTTTTGTGCCATTGAAAGCATAAATGTGATGCAGTACTTATGTAGTTTCAGTTAGGATAAATGATCCTCTGCACTCTCCTTTTCTTTCAATTCTCCTATGACGTTGAACCATCTGGGCCATCTTTTGATTGTTAATTTATTGGTACACTTCTAAAGCCGATCCTAAACGATTATCGGGTAAGTACGAGTATGGCCGAATGATCTAGGACTTTGTGTTATTTGAATGCCTTTACCTTACATATAAACGAGTATAAGCAAACTTTTCCCGGATTATTCGCCCATGCTTTATACTTGTGAATGGTTGAGGAATCAGCTTTTGGCAAAAGCAAGTTGAATCTCATTTTAATACTGTGTTATCGATACAGACGTAAGGGATATAAATACAGTCGAACCTCGTTAAGACGAACACCAAAGGGAACAGAAAATCTGTTCGTATTATCCGTAAAGGATATGGGGGATTGTATTACTAAGTTATTTATTCCATCTCTGTTACTACATACACATTTTGCTATTATTATATATATGTTATTAATTTATTACTGTGCTTTATCCGTATTATTTTATTATAGAATACATATTTTGTAAAAAAAATACCATAGTATATAAGCATGGGCGCCTGTACGAGTATTTCTAGGTGTGGGGTGGGTTGAGAAAATTACCTACCTTCTCCAAAACTGTCGAGTGTAGTGAAGGTGCAATGTACAAACGCTACAAAATATTGATACTACTTGGCAGTGGTAATGATCTAAAATATCTTATTTTAAAATCTGACTCTTAAAACTTTTGAAAATGAAATGCGTGCAGCAAGTTTGGGCAAATCAAATTTTTTAAGCAGCTGGTGCGACTGGAGCCCCATATGGTCGCCCATGTATATAGGTACCTTTAGCGTAGATATTATATGAATAGCCCAGGTTGATTCAAAATGTTTACTTTATGTACATATTGTGGTTTACTAAATATTTATCTGTTCCGGATTACATACTGAAACCAAAACTTGAAATTGCAGTAGTACATAAAAAAAAGTCAGCCATTGAAGATTCTTTTCGCTTTCTGTCGGCGTAATGTCGCAAAAAATCAGGGGATTTTATGCTGGTTTGTAACAAGCTCCAGAATCTGCCTTTTATGAAAAACAACGAACAGTTAAGTTTGGCTACCGGACCTCCATCACACTAACATAGTTTTCGTTTGAAGGAGGGGCGTAGTTGGGGCTGGGAGGCGGTAGGGCGGAGCCTGGTTGCGTGGCGGTAGAACTTGGGAAAAGGGGTAGGACATTTTTTGGCTTATTGCTAATTGTTATCAATTATTTTTGTAGTATTTTAGTACCTTGCATATATACTAAAATAAAATATTTGGCAATCTTAAAGGAGATAATGATTTTTCTTAGCCCCCCCACTTAATGTACCCAGATGGGCGCCACTGCCAAACTTGTCAATATCTTCCTCGTTATACGAAAAATAGTGATTCCTATCCGACAAGCGTTTTGTCATGCCGGTGACTGCCTCAACTATTTCGGCGTCCGTTAAAACACTCGACTTCATTGTGTTGTCTATTGAGACATCATATTCTCCAGTTCTAATCGCATGTAAACGCCAATAGGAAGTGTTTGTTATACAATTGTGTTTAAAAGTCGCCACTCGTGCATGTTTAATCCGGTAACTACAGCCTATTGAAATTATCAGTAAAAAGCTCTGGTCGTACAGAGCGCGGTGGTGTTTTCTTTTAAAAAACGGAGTAAAATTTTCAAGAGCTATTGAATATCTATCTGCTTGTTATAAATGGTATTTCGTCTTAACCGTGTTCGTGTTAAAGGTAAAAATAACATGGAGATTTCTATGCAGTCTGACGGGTTCCTCAGGAAACGGTCCGTATTAAAAATAATTTGTTTTAAGCATGTCCGTTTTAACGAGGTTCGACTGTATGTAAATGTTACATGCGTGGAAATTATGTAATGAAAATTGTTACATAAAGGAACAGTTTGAAATGGAATTTAATAAAAAAAAGTACTTTTTGAAACGTACCTCTAAGAGTATATGCACTCATTCAAGGTGAATTTGATTCATAGATGGGGAACTTCGTACCACCAATTGTTTTCAATGTGTTTGGATTTAAAGACTTCGCAGTTCTAGAATCACGTATCAGGTACTGGGCTTCTCGTTAAACTGTTAAGAACGCATCACAAATTCTCAATTCCCAACAGAAAGATAAATCCGCAAAGCCCTCCCATTGACCCATTAATTCGAGATCAATCAAATTAATCATTAACTCAAAATCAAAGGCTTAAACCAGTTTTGTATCATTTGCAAACGTTGCGTCTCAGTGATGCAGTAGTTAAAACCACACTTCATTCGGGCTCGCTAAGTTGGTTTTGATTTGCACCAATCTTAGGTCTTTGTCATGGGCGCCCACAGAATTATATACAAGGGGGCGCCCATGACAAAGAGCGCGCCCACAGAATTATATACAAGGGGCGCCCATGACAAAGAGCGCGCCCACAGAATTATATGCAGGGGGGGGGCGCATCCAGGAAAAATTCCAATTGAATAATGTTGTTGGACTATAGTTTCTTGTGGATTCTGTCTTTTTTCCCTCTTTTGTCATTAGTCATAGGGGTGCAAGTATACCCTCCTCGGGCGCCCATGCTCTTCGTAAATGCATCGTGACTTGGGGGTCACATTATGTCTTCAGTCCTGTCTCAGGTGACCTATAGCGTCATCTATGGAACATGAAATATGCAAATTGCATGTGAATATTTTAAATCAGGAACGTAAAATTCCACATGTACCATTCTCAAAGAAAAAAAAGATCTAATTTATATGCTGCAGAACAAATTCCAGATACTAAGTCGTCACAATGATATGAACATTGTGTTAGATGTACTAAAAATGTTTTTTTTTTTAATTCGTATTGCCGTCAGGCAAAGTGTAAGTTTTTTTTTAAGTTCTTGAAATTATATTACACAGCAATTTTTTAAATCCTAAATGAGCAGTTTTTTAGATTAGGTTTTAACTAAGGTAAATGGTAATTATTATTCAGTCCCTTTTTTGTACGTACCGTACAATTACGATGCCTTTAGGAAGATCGTAGCTCTGCGATAAATTTTGTTTATTCCCTCATTTTATGTATTTATATAACATTTTGTTGGTGAGTGATATTTTGGAATCTGTATGTTATAATGGCAAGGAGTTTTTAAAATATTTAAAAAACTATTTAAACTCTTTTCAGGAGGTCAGTGTGTTATACAGACAGCAGGACCCCACTGCTCGTGTCGACCAGGATTTGCTGGAAAACGGTGCGACGAAGTGGCCTCCTGTGACAACGCCCCCTGTCAAAATGGCGGACATTGCTACATGCAGGCAAACTCCTCTCTGTGCTCCTGTGCCGCAGGGTTTTCAGGAACCTTCTGTGAAATAGACCATTGTTCATCAGAGCCTTGTCAGAATGGTGGCAAGTGCTTCCATCTTTCTTCGGGTTTTGAATGCCTGTGCGAACCAGGATTCGCTGGCAAAATCTGTGCCCAAGTGGATTCCTGTCATTCTGCGCCCTGTCAAAATGGCGGCCTCTGCAAAGCAGAGAGTGAAGGGCCGGACTATTTTTCCTGTCACTGTCCCACGAGGTTTAAGGGCAGTGTCTGTCAATTCGAAGCCCCTGTGCTAAGCCAAGGGCCCACGGTGAAAGGCAAAGTAAGAACTGAAAGAACTCACAGGCCTACAGTCTCCAATATTTCTCATCAAATAATGACAGAAGATCAGCCCTTGGACAAGGGAGCCATCGACACTAAATGGGCCATCACTTTGTCTTGTTCAGTGATAGCCATTGCTGCTGTGACTTCGTGTGCCATAGTCCTGGTGTTAAGATTTTGTTGCGTCAGCCGTCGGAAGCCCAAGCATTGCGAAGAGGCTCCTGATGATGAACTGAAGCAGAATGAACGCAACACCTTGAGGATGAACAATAAATGTGCTGTGCCACAGAAGAAAATAGTGAACATATTCAACAGAACACCTGGAAAGCTCGCCAAAGAAGCACCAGCGAAAGTACTCAATGCGCCAATTTCCAGCACCAAACGGGTTTTAGAAAAGAATCTATTATATGCTCAAAGGACGCTAGACAGGAAAGATGACCCAAGCGGATCCGATAACAAGTACTAAACTTTATTTCCACAAAATATTTATAAGTGTACATTAAAAAAATATTGACACTCTTGAACGTGATATATGGTCAGAAGTAACTTATTTCCTGTGTAAATCGATCATTTAAAATTAAATATCACTCTTACCTTGGAAAGTTTAACTCTTTTTTATAATTAAACTATTTTCTATATACAGGAGAACACAGGCCTACATTGACCACCCTTAGGATTGGACTACAATGGTCAATATAGACAGATGGTCACTATACGTGGCAGACTTTGATATAGACATGGTTAAGTCCCTACCAGTTCTCTTATAGAAAGCCGTCACTTCATTGAGGTGGTCAATTTCCCAAGGTGCCCACTTTACCAAGCTCCACTGTACATAAACAGATCCCCTCACCGCCGTTGCATGTCCAAGAATTGATGAATGGTCTGAAATTAACGTGGGCGGGGCAGATATTGTTCAAAAGACTAGATATTTGTAGCAACTCTAGATTACACTACAGATTACAACTCTTTCAGTCCAATTGCCCAACCTCCAACATTTTGATCCCCTGATCATATGTACGGCCCTTGCACCATAAAAAATACAACCAACCCCCTAACCACATCAATCAACTTAAACTGTATCAGCTGAGAAGAAAGCATTCACTGTGCCCATGATGAGTGAGTCGGCTGGCAGTCACTGGATTAAAGATGTTAATGGGCTTGCTTTTGAGGTACAGACGGGTCATACTAGGCTCCCAGTCATATCTCAGATGATCCATTAAGCCGTCTTGGGACGGACAACCCAGCAGTAAATGTCCGTTAAAAATAAGTTAGCCTTGTATGAAACATAAGAACATTAGTTTGTTCTGGCTTTGTTTTTCTTGAAATATTCATGATTCCTTCTCTTCTAGCTCCCACCGTTCTTCTCAAGACTGGCCCCCATGTAATAATGGGGGTGTGTTCGTTATTCAGGACCATGCTTATGCGACGTCGGCCTTGAAAATTAAAGACTGTCATCCAGCAAGGCTACCATCGTTACTCTCAGTCGAAGACGAGAATATTTTTGCCACCGAAGTCTGAGCAGACGAGCTTCCTATTTATTGGTCTCTGTACAGCAAGTCCAAGTGCCTTGTGTATTATAGTTTTTATATTTGTACAAAACAGAGCTTTCTATGGACAAGTAGAGTTTTACGTGTTTTATTTATGACCTAGTTTTTGGACTGAATTTGATTGCATATTGGGAAAATAAGCCATCCGAAGCGGCCTTTGTTGCTGATAATGCTTTAAAAGTATTATTAAATTCGTTTCCATCTATGTAGTTAAGCCTTCCTTCCTTGCCGAAAAAATTGGCGGGAAATATTAAATAGGGGCTGGAGCTCACACCCGTTTATTTGAACGAAGCAGACGATTTTTTGAGAAAT
Organism: Dysdera silvatica; assembly: GCA_006491805.2. Lineage (NCBI taxonomy): Eukaryota > Metazoa > Arthropoda > Arachnida > Araneae > Dysderidae > Dysdera > Dysdera silvatica. Next base: position 42,447,817 of record QLNU02014802.1, read on the forward strand.
TACGAGAGTAGTTTAAGTATGAAAACTCGTTTGCTGAGCTGTAACCTAAGATGTGAAAAGATTAATAGCTAACATCAATATTCCCTTGGCATTTGTATATAAAATGTTAATTATTTTTATTTGAAAAAATAGAATGGTATTGCTGAGAAAATTGTAATTTGTATTACTTAAAAAAAATTATATCGCTTGAAAAATGAAAGTGTATTGTTTGAAAAAAATTTAGAATTTTATTGTTAAAAAAATTTAGAATTGTATTCTTAAAAAAATGGAATATTGTTCGAAAAAAAATTAAAATTGTGTATTGGTTTAAAAAAAATAATTGTATTGGTTTAAAAAAATAATCGTATTGGTTTAAAAAAAAATAATTGTATTGGTTAAAAATATAATTACTTTCTATT
>QLNU02014802.1:42448314-42486977 GCA_006491805.2 Dysdera silvatica
AAAATTGGCGTCGTCCAGCTCGGGCCCTTCACTTGTCAAGCTCAGACAACAACTGAGTGCCGAGTTTTTATTGAAAATCGTTACTGATTTTACTTTCCTTCATTGATTAAATGTTATATCGTTTCTATATCCGCTGTTAATGTTACGGAGCCACGTGACTGTAGGTAGTGTACCGTGAATTTATCTCGAATGTCAGTATATGAAAAAAAAAAAAGACGGCTGAAGTTCATAGCCGAAAGTACTATTTTAAATTAGAACAAGCAATTGTTTGTGTTTCCAAATCAATGGCGTCGGAGATTGTACTCGTGGTGCCATCTATCGAGGGAAAATGCTAAATTTAGGCTACCGTTGGTCCATGTGGCTACTATTTTTCAATGGTAAATTAAATTTATTTCAAGATGAATTTGCATTTGAAACGAATTTTTGTTTAATTTAAATTTATGAATAGAATAAAAAATACTTTTTTTTTCCTTTAAAAGTATTTTACCTTCAAAATCAACAGGTTGTAAAAAGTATTTTGTTTCGTTGCTCTATAAATGTGGAAATAAAATTTATTGAAATTTTAAGGTTCAATTATCGTTTGCACAGTTGAATTAAGCTGTTGTGCCCGAGCTATAGTACTATTTTGTGATGTCATTTATTGTTACGAGTACAGTTCTATCTAGTACAGTACTAGCTTTTTATGTGAGGACCGTTTTTTGCTTAAATGAGTGCTTAACGCCTAGAGCAACACTTATCAGTAAATAATAATCAGCTGACAGCCATATTGAATTCTGTGATGTACATAGTAGTGTATATTTAAATTGGATTGCGTCATTGTACATAAGTAGGAGTACTTGTGTTTCTGTGAAAACGTCACAGTCTTATGTTTCCATTAAAGTCATTGTTGTCTATATTTGCCCTGTCTCGGTACTTGATTTCTGTGTCTTTGCGCGTTTCAAGCAAGCTACACATTAAAGCCACAATTACATTGGGCGAGTTTACACGCTTCTCGCTGGCGTTTACTTGTTGCTGATAAACACACTCAGTGTAATAAAGTTACCTAGTTAACTGGCCGCTCGCTCGGCTAGTGAAGTTAAGGAGTGGGTTACTTTCCACGCTACTCGCCCGGGTTTTCTCGAATTTGATTGACCGAAACAGACCCTGGAAAGAGGTGGGAGGAGTTCAAAGCTAGTTTAGAAAAGTCAGTGTTAGTAGTCGTCTGCTGAGCATCTCTGCTTCTCATTCTTACTGAGCTAGTTTTACAAGCTATGTGTAATCGAAACTCCCTGAACGAATTGCAACTCGCTCACACCCTGACTAGTTTACAAGCCAGCGGGAAGCATGTAAACTCGCTCATTGTATTTGAAGCTAAATATACACAAGACAATGACGCAGCGTTATCAGATGCAGCAAAAAATGGCATGCATTCATAGGCGTATCCATAAAGTTCGTAGGAGGGGGGTTATAGGCTCAACAAGGAGGGGGTTACAGAGCTGCAACTCGTACATTCCTATGTTAAATATACAAAATTTCATTGCAATGGGGGGTTACAACCCCCAACCCCTCCCCCCGGCTACGCCTATGCATGCACTATCTGTATAATCTGGGAGTTGCACCCGCATGATTATATTATCAATTCTATGTGCAGCGATTCTATTGAATACACTGTTTTCTAAGCCACTCAATGGCTTTTGTTTTAAGGTGAGTCCATAGAGCAAAAATTAACGTTTTCAATACTTTTTTTTGGGGGAGGGGGGAGAATAAAAAGAAGGATTTTCTAACTCAAAGCGAAGCAACGAGTAAATCCTTTAATAGCTAAAAAGGATATTTTATAAAAATGAGAAAATGTCAAAAAATGGACTTGGTCACATAGGCTTTTGAACCACACGCGTCAGGATGCTACTTTCATGTGCTATTTTAGTGTGCGGCACGTCTTAAGTTTCCTTTAAGCAACGCAAAATGAACTTGCAGCAAAGTGGCCGTTCAAGTATTATGTAAACATCTTTGGGGGATGGGAGTTCATGATTTTTATAACAATGGGGAGAGGGGTCTGAACCATGCTTATGTAAGATGCAGCAGGTAATAAAACTAGTACGTAGTTACAAAATGATAACCGCCCTGACAGACCTGTCATACTTAGGTGTACGTCAGACTGCAAGTAGAAGATACAAATACATAGAAGCGAAGTTAAATATTAGTAGAGAGAAAGCGCTGCTTCTGCGACCGATGCATAGGGGCGTCGCCCGAAGCATCGCAGTCCTTATATATCCGGTTATGTCATATCTTATCAGTCAACATTTTTGGTGACGTCGTCCTGTAAGTCCTTAGTGGAAGGGATCTAACTCTGCTGCAAGCGCCCCTGGTGTATATCGGTACTTTCCAAGAAAATATATTTTTCGGCTATTGTGAGCGACCCTGGGGATGGATTTTGTTACTTTTGAAGATTTTTGGAAAGTTTACCGTGGAAGGAGTCTGTCCGTTGTAAGGGGGCCCAGGTGGTGGAGATTGATACTTTTAGAGATTTTTGGAAAGTTTACCCTCCCTATGGGATATAATTTATTTTTTGGTGATGTCGGGAGTGCTCTTAGCGGTGGATTTTGGTACCTTTGAAGACAATTTATTTCCCGGCTCTCGCAAACGATTTCGGTACTTGATTTTCGAGAAGTTTACCGTGGAAGGGGACCGTCGTGATCGCCTCTAATGGCGGAGATCGATACTTTTAGGCATTTTTGGGGAAATAACCTCTTGGCAGCAGCCCCTATCTCCCCATACTACTAATCTTCCTCCCCCACCGTGAAAAAAGACTACCACTCATCAGTGAATACGCTCATGGCACTTCATTGTTGAATTTTGGTATTTCCAATTTTGCATGCTCTTCAAAACAGAAGACTGGTTTTTCTATAAGGAAGTGTTCAAGTATTACGTAAGCACCTTTGGGGGAGTCGCCGTTGTGCTTATTTTCCTATGTTTCCTATGGTTGAAACGGCCAAAATATTGCTTGTTTACGTTATACTTGAACTTTCCCTAATAGATTTTTTTTTTTATTGGCGAAGATCAAACCCCCTCCGTAACAAGACCGCCTCTCATCAGTGGATTCATCCGTGACGCTTTTGGCAGCGAGATTTTGGTACTTTTTTCCTAAGTCGTGAATATCTCCTGTGATGAGAATAGTCACATGAAAATGATGATTCTGAATTGTGATTCAACAGAAACTGTTATTATAATATGTTACTGTTATGAATTATATATATATATATATATATGAAACTTTTATAACCCTGCTGGGTCTCCTTTCAGACATCCATCAATACTAGACTGTGGCGGCAGGAAGTATCTTTACTATCTGACCACCGTCTGGAAAATAAGCTCTCGTAATCTGCCGTTATGCATGGACTTGAAAAAAATTCCTATCAGTGTTTCCATCAAAAAATAGTTATTGGCTAGAAAACTAACATCTGACGAGAAGAGAAAATAGCTTGGGAGGTATTTTAGAGGAGATATTTTAAAAGAACTATTTTAGATGAGGTATTTTAGAAGTATTTTAGAGGAGGTATTTTAGAAGTATTTTAGAAAAGGAATTTTAGAGAAGGCATTTTAAAAGAGGTATTTTAGAGGAGGTATTGTAGAAAAATGTATTTTAAAGAGGTATTTTATAAAAGTATTTTAGAGAAATATAGTTTACTATTTTAGAAAAAAGATGGGTGGAGATATTTATAGACTGTTAATTATGATAGAAGTAAACTGTTCTAGCGAAATTTAGGTAGATTTCGGTATTTTAAAGGAGGTATTTTAGAAGAGTATACTGTTTTCGCTTACCTACTAACAAATTAAGTCCACGCGCAAGCGCAGAAACGCGACAGGAGAAGCTCCTTCCACTCCCGCTATCTAACAGCTATATGCTAGTAGATCTAGCTACTTTATAGTATATTTCGGCATTACTAGTATCTAAGAGGCGACATGCTTACATTTACGCAGTCCACGCACATGCGCAGAACGACAAATCACGAGAGCTCATTGTCCAGATGATAGTACAGATACTTCCGGCCGCCAGTGGCTACTCTCATCAACGGACTTTAAGTGCTACTATTCTGGCCATATTGAACATCTTCTAACAATGCGTCCTCACCCCAAAACCCTTAACGTTCTACTGAATCCCAGGACATGGAGATTACCCTGACAACGATGTGGCTGATCGTTTCTCTTGTAGTGCATTGCGTAGCAATTATCAGTGCATAGCGCCAACTTCTCATGGACTCAATCTATCTGGCTTTATTAGCAAAGTCAAGTCTTCTCTGAATGCAAACAAAATCTCAACATTCTCTCAATCAATAATAAGACATCATCGAGCACATTTTCTGTTATTGAAAAGCCATTTTTTCTACCAATTACAACTCCATGCCACGTCTATATAAGATTTCATAGACATAGCTTGGAATCTTCTCTACCAACTATTTGCTATTCCGCATTGGAAAAGCACAATCACCACTCTACCTTCAATACGTTGAAGATGTGGTTGCAACTGCAGAACATTTCTTTTTACAGTACAATGTTTATTATTATCAGAGGAGAACTTCTTTATACATGTTCACAACTTGGCTTTCCTATTCCGCCGGATTTGTAGGATCTTTATGGGACTTACACCTCTCCACAGACCCTGTGCGTTATTCTTCAAGCTGTCTTCCGTTTTCTCTCCGGTGTTCGAGGCTATATTTAGCCCTGGACTCCTTTTTTGTTATCACCTTCGTTCTCTCGAATAAACAATCACCGTTCATATAATTTGTCGTCTACTTCATACTAGAACTTTTTCTCTCAATAAAGACCCGGGGACGTTGGAGGTTTGGTTCGAGGAACATCGCTTCGTCCTTGACTAAACTCAGTGGCGTAACGGAAAATCTCGGGGGCTCCTGAAATAATATTTTGACCCTCCTCTTACGAAAATTAATTCGTATATGCATATATGAAAAAATATATGTAATAGTGTTGTGTCTTCTATAAGAAATTAACCAGCGACGCATTCCAATATTTTAAACAGAACACATGTCTATTAGTCACCGTTTCATGAGGTAGGGTTCTGATGCAAAGCGTATACTATAGCTTCAAAACTCGTCCAGACTTCATAATTTTCGGATGTTGAGTTCAATTTTAAAGGCAATAAAATCAGCTAAAGTAAATACGCGTAATGAGTTTGCCACAGTTGGAAACCGTTCATTTTATTTTATATTTTACCTAAAGATTAAAAAAAATATATAGGCAATTTTATTATTTTTAACTTGCAATTTTTTATGGAAAATAAAGAGACGAAAGGGGATCCCCTTTTTCCTGGGAGCCCCCGCCTTGCGTGTTTATCAGTATGCCACTGGCTAAACCTCTTTCATAATTGTTGGCCTTCCAGAAATTTTAAACCTATTACGCTATCGATGAGGAATTAAGGTGATGCTCCACGCCAGACCTTGTTAACCAGAACCAAACTTGGGTTCTTCCACCACATCTCGTTAAGAGCTCTGATCCCCAAATAGAGATTCTACCCCTTCTTTCTTTCCTCCTTTTTTGGACTCTACGTCCCTCCCTCTCCTGGAAACACCGTGTCGCTTGCTCGGCCAACATTTCCAGATTATTTATTGTTTCCTGCATACTGGTGGCGCTGAATTAAGATTCAAACGACGGACCAAAAAATATTTATATTTATTACTATTTTTTCCGCTTTAATGGGAGTTTGGTGTTGGCTGATGATAATCAACGCATAAAATAATTGTAATGTGGCCGACGCAGTCGGTGCCGGGATTACAACTGGTTAATACAACAATTTTCCGCATGGTGGCGGTGTGGAGCATGAAAATGGTAGAACAGTTCTTATAAGACTTAACACATACAAAACAACATTGTCAGATTATAAGGAATTGTACCCATGTTGTTGTTTTGTATGCAAGAAATAATAATCTGAAAATATTGGCCGATCAAGCGACACTGTGTTTCCAAGAGAGGGAGAGACATGGAGTCCAGGTGATGAGGAAAGAAAGAATAGGTAGAGTCTCCATTTGGGGATCACAGCCCTTAACGAGGGGTGGTAGAAGAACCCAAGTTGGGTTCTCGTGAAAAACGTCCATCAGTAACGAGCATCATCTGTTATCCACAACAACAAGGTAGAACCTTTGAAATTTCTGAAAGACCAAAAATTGTGGAAGAGGTTTAGCTAAGGAGAAATTATAAACACAGTGATAGTTCATCCAAGAGAAAGAAGGTGATAACAGGAGTTCGGAGCTAAATATAGCGCCCAACACCGGAAAGAAAACGGAAGTCAGCTTGAAGACCAGCACACAGAGTTTGTGGAGGTGTGAGTCCCATAAAGATCCTTAAAATTCGGCGGAACAGGAAAGCCAAGTTGTGAGCATGTATGAAACAGTTCGCCTCTGAACAGTGGATAAGCATTGCACTGTAAACAGAGATGTTCTGCGGTTTCAACCACATCTTCAAAAGTCCAAGTTATGCAACCTTTGAGAAAACCCAGTCCGCCCCTACATAAAGGTCCTTAAAATCCAGCGGAACAGGAAAGCCAAGTTTTGAACACGCATGAAAAAATGTTCTCCTCTCAACAAGCATTGCACTGTAAAAAAATGTTTTGCAGTTTCAACCACATCTTCAATACATTAGAGGTGTGGTCATGCCCGTGTTCAGAGGAGGAGAATCTTAGGGACCGGTTCCCCCCGAAATTAAATTTTTAATGGGACTTGGCTACGGCCTTACATGGTGTGGTTGTAGCTATACATAGTGGCGTAGCTAGATAATTTGCCGCCCGAGTCGGGTAACTGTCATTGCCGAATTTGTTGTGTCTGTCATTGTTTTTTAAAGGCAAATTGGTGGCCCCGAATTGTGGCGCTCAGAGTGGCCGCCCCTTGACCCCCTAGCTACGCTACTGGCCATACATTCTGTAAAAATTTTTGAACCCCCCCTTGAAATTAAATCCTGGCTACGGTCTTGAGTGTGGTTGTCATAACTTGACAATAAAAGGCGTTAACAAATGAGAACTACATGCTGATTAGATGGACCTTAAATGTCATTAGCACAAAAAGTATCGACTTGTCACAAATATGAGTGACAGTTTTCTGTATCGAGATTTTTCAAGGAATCTCGCTATGTATTTTTCTTCCGGGCGTTATGGGGTTGGGCCAGTCTTTAAAATACAGCCCGCCCCCCCCCCCATGGTCACGGGCATGCGCTAAACTCTGGTTAGTCTTATTATCGTTGTGTTATATTAAAATAGTTTTGAGGGCCGCTAACTTCTGTATCGATCGGGGACATAGACGCCCCAAGGGGGTGCAAGTGGGTGCACCTGCACCCGTTTGGCTTATGGAAAAAAAAAAAGGAGGGGAGGACTGAATTCATGAGAAACCATAGTTCAACAACATTATTCAATTGGAAATTTTTCCTGGATGCACCCCCTGCGTATAATTCTAGGGAAACCCATACTGAGGGCCGCTAAGACCGTATAAGCACGGCCCTGTACTTGATCTTCGCTACAGTTGTTGAGCCTCCCATAATTTTTTTTTGGTTTGGCGCAGTATAGCCCAGATGCTCTTGCGCCATAAAACACCTAAACAAACAAACATAATTTTTTGAATTGCTACGCTACACTACTGTAGTGACTTACATTTTTACGAATCTCTAATCATAAAACTAAGGCTAATTATCATTTAGGAACTTTCGATTTTGTGTCTTTTTATAGGATCAACTTTCCACGATCAATTTTAAATGATCTGTCAGTCTTTATTTTCTATTAGTGTAGCAGTCCTCTTCTGGGAAAACAGCGCTGCACTAGTGGACAACTTACCAAACTCCTCCACTGTTAGTAACAACTTCAGTTTTGTGAACTTTTTTTTATTTTTGTTTCTTCGGAGTTTTGTGTGAATTTGTTAAATCGAAAATCTTCCGCGTATTTAAATTACATGAAAATGTTTTTTTTTTTTTAATTGGATTTCAGAACCACCTTGCGCACAAATCCGAAAAGAAGAGGTACGGTATCAACACATAAACCTTCTCCTCGTTTTTCTCTCAAACTTCTTGCGCCTTTTGTTGGTTCCGAACACTTTTGTGGAGATACTTTTATTTCGTATTTTTCGAATTGTTGAATAAGTCGCTACTATGGTAAGAATTTCCAACCTCCTTATTTGAATTTTCAGTATTTCGTGTAATTTTTTGTTTTTCTTTTTATGGCTAAGTTAACGTCATTGGCGTAACCGGCTTCGAGTTCGTTTGTTTTTTTTGGGGTGGGAGGGCGATGATCTAATGTTCTGCAGACATAGCGTTCATTTGAAATTTTTGAAGGAGGCTAAGCCCCCCCCCATCGTAGTTAGCCTAGGTTAAAAATGCAAAGTCAGGTCATTCCTTAAAAATGTTGACAGTATATTTAGTACTTACGTATTTAGGCTTAGTTTTATGTAGAAGTAGGACAAGGGCGGACACAGGGTGTGGTCACAGGGTCATGACCCCTTCCAAAGCATATTTTTCACTGTAAAAAATTCCAACTTTCATGATAAATGAAGGGTGTTATTCCAAGACCATGGCAAATTCTGTTCCTGACACCCCCCCACAAATGAAAGTCTGTGTCCGCCATTGAAGTAGGACTTGTGCTATTTCCTCATCTATTACTTTTGTATTTATACTACTTTCTTAATCATTAATGATGTGCACGTGGGTTAATGTAACTAGCAATGGTAAATTGCGTTTAACTTGATTAGTTTACCATGGTGGGCGCTACTACAAAACAAGCAACCCACTCGATTCTAGTCCGTGTTTCCAAAACTGGCAATTGGTACTAGCAACACTGGTAATAAGCACAGCCGCCATGTTGTTTACGGTGTTTTTGGTAATCCTCTTTTGCTCAAATACTTTTCGTCAATCCCCCTTCCCTCCCATAATTTTCGTTATTCTGCATTCTTCTCTTCCTATCTCCCTCCCACTTTTTTGTATATCCTAATCCTTCTCTCCCCACTTTCCGTTATTCCTCCTCCCTCCAAACTTAAAAAACTCTACCATGTTTCCTACAACGCCATTGAAAATCATCTTTGCACACGGAATCACCATTTTCTTCCCCTTCGGATACTCATACTCACGTGCAATTAAACCCTTTTTCATGGCCCATTCAATCTATAAAAAAGAACAGTAATCCGTAAAAAATGAAAACATTCAGATGCTCACTAGGAGCGTGAAGAAAAAATAAATGACATCTCACACCATCATACAAATGTATGTCATGTGACAGTATGTACCATCACAACTCAATTAGTGCAATTTCCTACGATTTCAATAGGGTAGACGAAAAAATAGGTTGCGTTTTCTGCAGTTTCACCTAATGGTGCTCTTTTACAATGTGGTATGTGCTTTCGTTTTGGCGCTTGCCAAACCACTCATCACTTGCTTACATTTTTTTTTCTTCAAACACCAAATAAATAAAAGTAAAAAGGTAAACTAACTCGAAAGCAAATGCTATGTTTTAATGTGTATTGTAAACTAGTGGGTGAATTTTCTCCAGTTAAAGTTTCAAAATATTTGCAGATTAGTGAAAATTATCTTTTCAGAATGGCAGAATTACTATGGGCATATGCATTTGTTATAATGGTGAGCTCAGAAAAGTCATATGAAGTTGAATTTAAAGTAGAGAAATAATATTGAACGTAAATTAGAGAAAAAATTAAATTAAATTTAGAGAAAAACAAACTTGAATTTAAATTAGAAAAAAAGCTGTATTCAAATTAAGGGGGCCAGGGCGTCGCTGGGCTGCTCTGTGGTTATTCTTTTAATCAAAAACAATAAAAACTCATTAAAATAATTGTTTTTTACCTTGTATTTAAATTGGAACAAAAAACAAAAAGTATTAAAGTAAGAAAAAACATGAGTAGCACCACCATGGCATGCTTAACGGTGAAATTGGGAATTACAAAAGGTTGCCATAAAGTTATTGTTTTGATGTCTGTACCTGATTGTAAAAGAGCACCTTAATTTTTGGTAAGAATGCAGATTATGCCTTTGGCAATTTTTACCAACTTCGCCAAAGCGGCCATATCGACTGCGTTATGATGAAATGTTGAGCATGAGTGCATAAATTCCAACTCGCCTAGCTCCTTCTAGCGACGTCGCTGAAACTCAAGCTATATCCTTAAAATTGGTCAGAATTTTGTCTGCATAGTCCATCTGAGTACTGCATTTGTGCATCAGGCCTTAGCTTGCCCGTTGGAACCTTGGCAAGTGGAAGTTCTGATGATGGAATATTGAGCTGCATAGTCAAGCTGGCCCTTACTGAAATTTTACAAATGGCTGGTGACCTGCCACCATGGTGTTTTGGGCCTGGTACTCCTGAATTGGTAAAAGGATGTATCATTAGCGATATAGTTAGTAGAGGGAAGGCCTGCCGAGGCTCAACCAGCAGCTGCTTGTCGATCATATTAGTGGTGTGCATCCTGAATCAGTAAATATTGAATCCGTGAAAACCATGGCCAATTGTAAATAAAAGTCGAGAGCGCACCTGGTGGGCGGTTTGTAGCCCGGGAAAAGCTCATTTTTATGGCTCGGAGAAATAATGGAAACAAGTTCTCGGCCTCTCCTTTTTCGCGGCAGTGCCACATAAGACCTAGCCCACAATCTTATCATTTTCTTACATACCCGAACCTCAAACCCAACGAAATTATCCTCTTTCATAGCCTACTCAAGCACACTTCTCTTACCATTCAAATGCAATTCCACAAAAAAAAACAAAAAAACAATGTACAAAAAAATTTCAAAAAAAGAATGGCATTAAAGGCACAGAAGGGTGTAAGCATAAAGTCAGAGAGAGAGAGAGAATGACATCACAAGCTGATCTGCTGAAATTCCCGACCTATTTCAATAGGAGATAAAGCTAGGGGTGGACTGTGCAGTTGCAGAATATTATCTAGCCATTTTTCTGAAGGTGAAACTGCAGAAAATCCCAATGTGTTAAGTTGTTTCTATGGCCAAAACCCAAACAATACTCTTAAAACAAAGCTGAGCATTTTGTAGGCATGGTCTATTTGTACATATTTTCACATCCTAGCTTGCCTGTTGGTGGTAGTCCATGGTGGTCCAAATGCTGGTCTTAAGTGGAAGTCTGTGATGCTGGAATAATATTTCGCACAGATTTTTCTGACCTAGTGATTTTCCTGAATCAATAAAAGTCTATTGGAGAGGGGTGACCCCGCCCCCATTTACTAAAAACATCAGATAAAGAAGGTACCAGAGAGAAAAACGTATTGGAAACACCTGCATAGTAAAATGGAAAAATAAGATGTTTTTCAAAGAAACGTGTGTGTATAAATCTTTGTGGCTTATTTGCAGGCCAAAATATTGTTTTAGCAGCTTCCAAAAGTGTATATATTGGAAGCTTTAAAAAATATAGTCCTTTTTAAATACATTTATGGAAATTCCCAGTTCGCAAAATGTAAATCCGTCAGCGAGTCCAAGCATGGTCTTATAACCGAAGTTAAATAATTCATTTAGTTTTTCTCAAGAAATTCGAAAAATTATCTAAAATCGAAAGTGTCCGGTGACGTTTGGGTATATGGTGTACATGTGAGATTTCTGAGCACTGGATATGCGTTTGAGTTTATCGCAGCTTCTGTACGGCATCTCTGGGTTTTGGGAATATTGCCAGAAAGATAGCCCGTTTGGATGAGTACTGAACAGAGATGTAAACAAATGTGGGGGGATAGATATTATAGTTTAAGGCTTTCCCCAAACTACTACTACTACTACTACTACTACTACTTACAACAAACTTTTTATAAACTACTTTCCTACTTAAAAAAGCCGAAATTTCCAAAAACCCAACTCGGAGGTTATGAAATTTCAAGGACTTTCCGTAAAGTTGAATGTTATTGGACAATTCATCAATGTGCCATGAAAGTAAGCACAATTTTGATGCCTTCTAAGGGAAGTTTAACTCTCATGATAATTCAGTATTATCACATAAGGTATTTGCATTACCAGTTGCGACAGAGATACTGGCTTCTAAATGGCTGGAAGTTAGTAGGAAATTGGTGCATGACTGCATTCAGTATTTTAAGGCAAAGCCAAGTTTGTGTTTCAAAAAATGAGAGATCTACCTAGGGAACGAGTAAATCCCGATTTTGTCTTTTCAGTAGGGATTAACTTGTGTGCTCCCTTTTGTTTAAAAACCAGAGAAAGGGAACTCTGCAAGAAATTTATGCCTGTATATTCGCTTGCCTTGTAACACATGCCACCCATTTAGAACTAATTTCCATTTGATATCAGAATCCCTGATAGTAACTCTGAAACCATAAAGGTTAGAGACATGGTTTTGTTAAAGGAAGACAATTTACCAAGTTATGCACCTTTGGGGACTGTATAATTCTTGTTTTGCTTTACTATTATTGAATTAAACAACAATATAAATCAACGTTTATTGGCGTAGTGATACCAGCGCCGATGTTATGGCGTGATTAGATGGTGAAAATTGAGATGAAGAAATTGATCTCATAAATCAATTTAATACCGCTTTCGTAATTTGGTTTAAATAGTAGTCCATGTACTACACCATTCTGCGAAATGACCGGCATCAGTAAATAGTCTTTATATACGTTCGTAAAGAGATTAGATATTGTCGTTCGTAGCTCAGTGGGTAGAGCCTCCGCCCGGCAAGTGGAAGGTCATGGGTTCAGGTCCCACCCAACGCAGAAATATTTATTTTCTTTCGAACGTTTCACCATCTAATCACCCCTTCAGCCACCTTTGTTCAGTCCTAATATTGCTGATACAGTAGTGCGGCCCGCGGGCCTACAAGAATAAGCAAAATTGGTCCTTGGACTGAAAAAGGTCGAAGACCCCTGATCTAAATGCTAATGAGTCAAATTATATGTCACAATGTTGTGTAAGGGTTCGTGCAATTGGAAACGTCATTATGACATGAATCACAGACCTTGTCGATCCTTAAAAATGCTTAGTTTTTTTTAGAAAATGATTTTCAATTCTTAAGTGACCATTTAGCCGAACAGCTGCGTCTTCTTGCGAATGTGCCTCCTCCTTCCCCGTGTGTTTAAATAAAATTGCCCTGCAATTGCACAGTAATGATAACATATTCGGCAACCAGTCAATTTAATCCTGGTTTGATTCCAGTAGATAATCTAGCAGTGGACAGTTTTTTTTCCTAGGGATTCGCAGTTCAGGGATTGATTCCCAAGGATTGAATTTGAATTCTTAAGGGAACTAGGGACTGATGCAGCATGACCTTTGATGTCCTTGTGCCGTAAGAAAACAACTTAAAAGCTGATATTTCTGAAACCGAATGTTGATTTTGTTTTGTAATTTGAATTCTCTCTCTTTTGTAGACTGTGGGACGCAATAGTAGTTTAATGACTGAGGTGGGTACCACTTTCCGAATTATCCTATGTGACTGTCGTACGTTTGTTGGCGAGTTAGCAGCGTATGATAAACATATGAACCTTGTGCTTAAGCATTGTTTTGAGTACAAGAGGTATAAACCGAAAAAAGCTAAAGAAGTAATCGAAGAGAAACGCACCTTAGGATTCGTTATCCTACGAGGAGAGAACATTGTGTCGATGATCGTTGAGAAGAAACCTGTGAGTATTTATTTGATATGACATACAATCTAAAAAAAAAAGTATATTTGATTTTCCTAGGGTTTGATTAACCAATAAGCTAGTTAGGCTGTAGCCTAGGGTGCAAGGTTTCAAGGGACACAAAATTTTGAAAACTTTTTTACGCTTGTGTAATTTTACACAAACGTATTAGCCTAGGGTGGCCACAGCCTTTAATCGGGCTTTGGATTTTCCTACTGGGCAGCATAGGGGCTTTGTTAGACTACAGTTTCTACCCTTTGCTGCCTAGGTGGACACGTTGCTGATGTATGGGCTATATATAAATTTTCATTGTTGTTTTAATTGTATTTGTATTTGTGTCCATGTTTGTCAGCCTCAAAGCAGAATGTGATGAATGCATGCACAGAACAGCTTCACTGCAAAACAACTGCGGGAAATCGATTTTATTTATTTATTTATTTTTTTTTTTAAATAAAAAAAATAAGTCCGATAAATGTTTTCTGCGTTTCTATTTTTAAAAAATTGTTTTATAGAATTTAAAAATGGATATATATCATCATCATATTCAACCATTATCTATCCACTGCTGGATGAAGGTCTCTCCAAATGCTTTCCACACAAGTCTATCCTGAGCAATTCGCTTCCACGTCACCCCAACCTGTTTTCTTATTTCATCCACCCATCTAGTTTGAGGACGTTTTCTAGGTCTTCGGTGGTCTCTTGGAATCCAGTTCAGAATTTCTGTTGTCCATCGTTGATCAGTTCTTCTTGCAATATGCCCAGCCCATCGCCATTTCAGCCCTTTTACTTTAACAATGATGTCCTCTACTCTAGTTTGCTCTCTCACCCAAGTGTTTCTTTTTCGATCTCTCCTAGTTATTCCAAGCATGCACCTCTCCATGCTCCTTTGCGTTGTCTGTAACTTTCGTATTGCTCCAACTGTTAGACTCCATGTCTCTGATCCATAAGAGAGGACTGGCAATACACACTGGTTGAAGACCTTTCTTTTTAGACACAAAGGCAATTTCCCCTTCAGGATAAAACTGTTTCTTCCAAATGCACTCCAGCCAAGTTTAATACGTCTGTTGAGTTCTTTCATAATGTTGCCATCCATTGAAATCAGCTGGCCAAGGTAAATATATGAATCAGCAATTTCTAGCTCAATGTTGTCTATTGCAATTTCTAGCTCAATATAATACACACACATATATATACGCATCTCCTGCGGAACATTTTTTATTAGCTGCAGGCTTGTTGCAAAACATTCTGCTTTCGGGTTTGTCAGAATTATACATGTATATCGTGCACAGCGTAAAGTAAAGAATATATTTAATGCAAAAGACATTTGAAGAAAGTGAGATAAACTGTTAATGTTTTTAATGAATAAATAATTGTGGACTCTCAAAAAAAATTTTCATCTCATAAAAATTTTTAATTGTGCTAAATACATCAATTAGTCAGTGGGCCACATTCTTAAAAATAATGATATGGAAATTTTTTTTTTTCATTTTAAAGAAACGAAATTTCAATTCTATGTACAGCAATCAACACACACACACACACAGTACAGATAGCCTGCTTTTAACCACAAAGTCTTTATGGTTGAGCCAAAAAAAAGTCTAGAAAGAAGGGAAAACCAATTTAAACTTAACTGCAAGTTTATTTCATGTATATGCTATTTAAGGGTGTAGCTTATGGAATCAGATTTCCGCAAATTTGACATACTTTTCATCGAAGTATTACACTCACCCAGTTCCTTTAGTGAATGGCATAGTCACATTGCAGATGATGTTGCTAAGTAGAATTTTGCAAATGTCTTCCATGTTTAGTGAACCAACGGAGGGTCAAAACAATTACTTTGATACTCCTTGGGAGGGAAAGAGTCATGAAATTCATTGTTGTGTCTCTTTCCTCATGATGCAGTTTCTGTACAACCCCACCCCCAAAAAATAAATAATAATCATTGGACACACAAGCTACGTAACTTTGTACTGGCACTTGTGACATGGAGACATGTAGTGGATTAGACTAACCATTAGAACTGAAAGTGTATGAACTTTGTTCATCATGAATAATAAGTATATTCTGAAAGTGGAACAGATTGGTGAAATGCTTCTGTTCCAGGTATGTTTTTTGTTTTTGAAAAGTGATCTTCCAAATTCTTCCCTTTTTTGTACATTATGCTTTAAGAGAAGCCTGAAGTCAGAGTTTTGTATGTACAAATTGCAAAAGTAAAATGCTTCTTGTACGGAATTAATCTGATCTGCAAAACATCTCTGCAGGCTCTCTTTAGTGATCAGTCATTTGACTGTCCCACCAATACCATCAAATGATGATTTATCTTGGCTAGTGGCAAAGAAAAATCGATGCTATAAGTCAGGGGTCAAAATTAACTTTTTAAATCAGGTGCACAAGTGCACCCAAGTCTTACGACTTAGGTGCATAAAATACTAGTTATGTGTATTAACTAACAGAATAGAAAGTAAACCTCAACATTAAAAACGGGTAAAATGTAAGTGTCCCTGTTCTTGAAAAATAAATGCAAGTAGCCATGGTTTTGAATAGTTAGGTGCACTGCATGCACCCAAATTAAAAATTTATGTGCACAGATAAAATTTCATGTGCACAATGCACCCGTTAATTTCGAACCCTGCTGCGCGAAGTAATGAATTTTCTTTATTAAAGGAACCTTCTCTTTTATGAATATTATGACTTCCCGTTGTATCAAATGTAAAAAAGTAACATTACGTTGCAAATCATCAGATAAAATGCAGAGATTGGAAACTGCCAAGTTTGTAGTAAGAGATGGAGTGTATATAACAGTTGGATGTACAGTACAAGTTTCTTTTGTCCAGCGATATCCCTGAGCCTCATCTTGAACAACAAAATAGAAGTTTTCGCTAAAATCTAGAGGAACGATAGTCTCATTTGGTCCAAGATTTGCTTTGGTTTCCTTCAGGAAAAAGTAGACTGAGCTTTTTAATGAAAGAATGAGAGATGAGTTTTTCCAGACTTTAAGGTAGTTACATATTCATCAAAAACAACAGTGCACGTAATTTCTTTTCGGTCATTGCTAACCCACTTGATCTCATCAGTTGTCTCATAGTCATCAAACTTTTCTTTCAGTATTCTTTGTAAACTTGTTGCTAGTTGGACAGTGGTGCAATATGAAATCTTGAGTACCATTGCAACAGAGAAGATATTTAATAAGCTCCTGGTATTCCTCTGTAATATGACTGGCGTGAATTAAAAGGATGACATTCTGTAATGTTTTGTTCACACATGCCCCGAATGTGTACCTGAAGACCCAGCCAATACACACCGTTTTGGCTCCAAAAAGCAGAACTCAGAAAATTTTACATTTGCCTAAGGAAATTGGAATGAAGAGTGTAACTCATACAGATTACATAGTATCAGTCTTTTCTGTATATATATAGAGAGTCCTAGCAATACTAACTGTATCTTCTTTTTTTCCCATCATTATTCTGGAATATTTGTAGTTGTCATAAAAATTTTCGGTCAATTTAACTATAGTTTGACTTAAGTATTTCCCTTTTCTGGTATCAGGCATTGCTAAAATTCCTTCCTCCTTCAAAATTTGTCGTGACTATCTCACAGCATAATTAATGCAAAGACGATAAGTGATAATGTAGAAACTGTTACACCATATTCATTCACGTGCTTATTCTGAACAAGTCTAAAAAATTTCGATTTGATTACTGTGCATAAAATTGCAATTTTGTTTGTTTAAATCAACAAAAATGTATTCCATGAATGACAGCACAATTAAAAATTTTTTGGAGATGAAAATATCTTTAGTTGTGCGGAATTATTCATTAAAACTTGCATGTCTAAAGTAATTCCTTAGGCGACTCTGTAGGTCTGAAAATTTTCATCCCTGGATTAATGCATTGTCCAAAAAACAGCAAAAATTTATGCAAGCCATGAAAAAGACATGTTTTTTTTTTTATTTCAAAACCAGAAAGACCAAAGTGTAAGCTTCAATTAAAAATAAAAAAGCCAGTGTTTTCATCTGCCTTTTGGCAGATATTTTTTTTAATATCGAAACTTTCTGAAAATCTTAACATAATTTCTATTTTTTAACATTTTTCGAGCCTTAAAAGTTATTAATTACTGCTCCAGCATTTTTTATTTATAATCAGCACATTTCTATTGATTTACAGTCAAAATTTCGAGTCCCTAGAGATTTCAGATCTTAAGCTGCAATTTTTTGAAGACAAATTGCAGTAAAAAAAAAAGGTTCAAAAATGTACCTGAAGAACTTTGAGGCCCGGGAAAAAAAATTTTCCCGTGGGTTCTAACCTATGTAGGGGTAGCACACATACCAAGTTTTATCAAAATCCCTGTCGATGGGTATCGGGGCGTAGTTAAATTGACATGGAATGACCCTAACGATTTTACTGTATATGCATGTGGCAGTGCTGTACTCATTTTGCTCCAGGGATTGCTTCTCTAGGCTTTAAGACTCAGGTTTCCTGTAAAATTGTATGTCTTGTCACACAAACAAACAAAAAGAAAATAGTGAAATACAATGTTCCTTGTGTAATGAATGTTTTCTTACGTTAATTTTGAGTTTGCAATATATTTTGGCTCAAAGTAAATATGAACATAATTATTCTGTCTAAAGTTTTAACTTGTCATTAGTTTTTTTCTTTCCCATTATGAATTTTGAATTTCTGTTTTAGGTTTCATCTCGTTCGTCCTCCCCATGTAAGTATATTTCAAGTTCTGTTTTGAATCTTCTGTGCTTTCATTTAGATATGTATACATTTTAGCAAATTAGTAGGCAGTCGTAGGATGGATGCTTGCAGTTTCTTTATAATATTGAAATGTTTTGTATGTTTAAAGCATTGCATATTCAATGTGAAAGTATTGCATCTCTATTGTGGTACTGCTGTAACTCAACATGTAAAAAAGCTTCTGATCTTCTCATAACTCAAAGTACTGTCTGTTCTGGACTTTGATACCGTATGTACGATCTAACCTTGATTGATGCGGAATGACACTTGCTGTCCTTGCACCATATAAATGCAACCAGCCTGTTCTGGACTTACACAAAAGTCCAAAATACTTTTTTAAGCTGTTTTCATTTGCCCTCAATTTCAAACTAATCTCCTCATGTGTGTAGGTGTCCGTAAACGATCATCTTGGCATTTCGACTTTGCATTGAATGCTATCCCTCCTCTGGGGTGGGGGTCCTTTCCTTGAAGCCTTATGGTCCGCCTCCAATTAGTACTTAATTTCTTCTGCATCTTTAAAACAATGTTACTTCAAATTATTTTATGATGCACATAATGGGCTAAATTCAAGGAGTAAGTATGGAGGTTGTTTGTAACGACTAGAGAGAGTGCATATTGTTTGTTGAGGTGTGCATTGTTCTAATGAGTTCATACAGTATCATAATGCATGAGCCAATTCTGGTTCCAACAATATCATTGCAAAACTTCAGGGGTGGGGAATCTTTTCGTGTTGGAAGGCCGCATTAAATTAGCTATTGATGTTAACTATAATGTACAAAGGCAGCATGTGTTTTCATTGTGTCAATCAGGTAAGATTATTTCATTAAATTTTCTTCTACACTTTTATACTTGCCTTCGGTTCGTTTTAAGATTATACTGCAAATAAAAACGAACAGAATCATATTAGTAGAAATAAAAGGTTTTTTTTTTTTAAATTCGGTCAAAAGGTAGCATGTAAGGGCCTCGAAGACTGCAGGTTCCCCACCCCCTGCGCTAGTGTATTCCATATGTAATGATTGGTGTAGTTATAGCCCTTAGTAGTTAACACTAAATGGTCATTAATAATGGAACACCTGTAGAAAAGCATTTTCCCAGAACTGGTATGATGTAGGTTCTACATTTGCCGCTGTCACAGCCTCTGCTCATCGAAGACTTTCCATTAAGCTTTGGTGGGTGGCTGCTGCAAGTTTGTCCTTCCATTCTCCTCCTCCTGCCACATGGCACACAGTCCAGTATCATTTTTCGGCCTCTCTTGTCGGTATCTCAACCGTCACTCTACTTCAACCCAGGGATGTCGTTCAGTAGGATTCATATCAGGGCTTTCGACTGGCCAGTTGGATTCGTTTAACATCTCATTTTTTTAAACCACTTGGTTATGAGATGCACTTCATGAGCAGGTGCATTATCGTGTTGAGAATGAAAAAGGTCTGTTCTAAGTTATTGCCAAGGAGTGGGTAGCAATGAATTGTCCAGTACTGCCTGATAGGTGTCAACTTTTGAGTGTTATGGGCACCAAAACCAGTGAACCAAATTTCACAGAACAGGTCACTTAGGTAAATAACGTTCACCCAGTAAGTGCCATATCCGCCTATCTATATGTCATAATGTGTAACGAAATTTGTCACTCAACATGGTGTTCTTTGTTTGTTCTATGGTCCACAGGCGACATGTTTTACACTGCTGTAGTCATCGCCGAGTGCAAAGGTGGCTGATCATTGGCTTATGTTCTGCAACTTGCCCATGGAATACCATTGCACACACATCTCTTTACGAATTGTACAAGTTCTAACATCACCCAGTGGCCGATAAAAACCTGTGGCTATGCTTGCTAATGAAGTTTTTCCTTTACTACATGTTGGAAACATCGATGGTTCCTATCTGCCAATATTTTTGGTTTTTCTGGTTTGGGGTTGGCGGTTTATAACCCTCCTTATTTCATTTTGCTACCACGCTGCTTGTGATCGCTGTGGTATCTTAAACTTGTCAGAAACCTGCCAGATTGAATGACCGAATCTGTGGGCACCAGTAATCATTCCCCTTTCAGCCTTGCTCATATTTACAGGGTTTGTCCCGGAATGATTTTTTTTAAAATCATTTATTCAATATCAGTTTACAATCTTTTCAGAACTTTTCAAAGTATTCTCCCCCTATTTCGATGCACCGCTGCCAACGCTTCACCCAATCATTGAAGGCGCCCTGGAAGTCGTCAACGGGAATCTCCTTCAGTGAGGTCGTCGCGGCTGCTTTTACCGCCTCCAGCGTCCCATGCCGAGTTCCTTTCAGGGTTCTTTTGATCCTTGGGAACAAAAAGAAATCCGATGGTGCCATATCGGGGCTGTACGACGGCTGGGACAGCGTTGCCACCTGGCCAACAACTTCGGATACAATAGTAGCGGTTAATGGGTTAGCCCTTTGTTAATGTAGTGCAAAGATCAGTGTCGTGAATTCGTTTCAGCGGCTATTCGCATAACCATTTGAGCACTTCGCAGTAAAACTCCTTGTTGACTGTTTGTCTTTGTGGCACGAATTCACTGTGAACTATACCTTTTCTGTCAAAAAACACAATGAGCATTGCCTTGATTCGCGATTTGCTCATCCTTGCTTTTTTCGGGCGAGGAGACTCCTTGGTGTGCCACTCGCTGCTCTGGCGCTTTGATTCGGGATCGTACTGAAAAATCCACGTCTCGTCCCCTGTGATCACTCTGTCCAAAAATTCTAGGTCCGTTTCAAAGCGTTCATGCAATTCCTGGCACTTTAACGAATGCTGCTCCATCTCACTCGTCAGGACTTTTGGCACCATTTTCGCTCAGACTTTCCTCATATGAAGATCCTCCGTTAAAATACGATAAACGATTGTTTTGGGTATTCCACACTCCTCTGCAATCATCCGAACACTTAATCGTCGGTCATTGTCCAAAACTTGAGGCACCTTTTGCACCGAGTCGTCCGTTTGTGATGTCGACGGGCGTCCAGAGCGGTCGTCGTCGTTGACGGACTCCCGACCTTCCCGGAACCGCTTGTGCCACATGAAAGTTTGGCTTTTTTTCATCGCCCCGTCACCGTAGGCTTTCCGAAGCATTTTGAGCGTCTCCGCCCCGTTTTTACCCAGTTCCACACAAAATTTGATTGCATAATGCTGCTCCAAAAACTGGTCCATTTTTTGATCGACGAGGGTGCAGTAGATACCTCTGCGCGGAGCTTGACCCTGCCTCAACAACTGCCCGCAGGCGACTAATACCAGTCTCGTTTCCAAGCTTAGATCCCCCACCAACTTCTCCGCCCGAAGCTCCTCCCCGTCAGGCAGCATTGCCAACTACAAAAAATCATTCCGGGAACTTCTGGGTCTGGGACAAACCCTGTATATCTTCTTTAATTCACATTTTAAAAATTGTGAATGAAAACACGTATAAATTGCAATCAATTCATCAGTGTCTCAAATGTGGGTGTTCAAAATTATTTCAGCAGTTATTAACATGTAGACTTTTATTCAAAATTTTATCATTTTGGCACTTACCGAGCGTTTAAGTATTATGTAAGCGAAATTTTGGCCATTTCAATTCCCCCTCCCTCGAGGTACTTACGTAATACTTGAAATCTCCCTTATTAGGTAGTGTCTTAAAACCTCTGTTTGAAAGTTTTCAAGTTATTAATAATTAAAAATATCAATTCAAACTTTTAAACAGTCTCCTTTAATATTTCGCTATTAAAATAAAACCTAAAAATTAAATTGAGGCTTTGATCGGGAAATATGGTAATATATATAAATATTCTGCACATTACCTTCAATTTATATTCCTAAATATTTAGTGCCCCCCCCCATGGTTTTTGTGTCAATCGAATAAAAATGGGTGCTGCTATTTAAAATTTTGGAAATATCTAAATGAATATAAGTCCCTTATGCAACTGAGATAAACATTAATTTATAGTAAACATAATAAGTTTTATTTTTCACTTGTACAGTACAAACAATATACATTATATTATTTTTTCTTTCACTATATGGAAACAATTTGACCATACGAGGAAGGGTCCCAGGAAAATATAATTTTGGATATGATAAACCTAGGAGCTTGAGTAGGTTAATCAAAGACAATCATGTTAACATCACCAAGTTAAATACAAAAATTAATCTATTTGATATTAGTTCACCACAATCCACCAGGTCGTTAGTACATTTTAAATTTAATTTATTACGACACCAGTGATGAGATTAAGTGCTCTCTTAATTTATTTTTAAATTTATTAATTCCGTTTAATTTTTGTATATCCTCAGGTAATTTATTCCAGAGGTTATGACCCTTGAAATTAATGTTACTTCTCCCTGTTTCAGTTCTTATTTTCGGCAAATATTTCTTTCTCTTTCATTATATTTAATTTTTATTCACTCCATGTGCTTGTTTTCCTTAATTCTTTCAAATATTTTAATCAAAATACAGTATTCATGCATTAATTCAAATGGTATGATATTGTATTTAATATATTTTTCCAGTTCATTTTTTATTCCTGTTAATTAGTTTCATTGCTTTTTCTGTATATTTTTCAATATATTTCCATTAACTATGCCAACATCTCGCCATATACAGTTGCAATACATAAGATGATTCTATATCATGGGGTAATAAAGGTCAATATTAATTTTATCTGTCAATATATTACCTATTCTTCTTAATATTCCTATACTTTTACTTGCTTTTTTTTTGTCACAGACTTTACTTGAGCATTCCAATTTAATATATCTGTTAGTTGAATTCCTAAAAATTCTAATTGTTGTACCACTTCAATTTGTTTATTGTTACTAATTAAGACTGAATTATTGTATATGTCGATATTAATATTTTTGCTTCTACTTCAGAAAATCATTACTTTAGATATATCTACATTTAATTTCATTTGATTTACATAAAACCATTTCTCATATTTTATTATTTCACTGATGCATACATATTTCTATTAACTTTTTAGGTCTTGACAAGTAACGATGACACTTGTATCATCTGCAAACAATGTTATATGACCCATATCTGAAACATTAAATATATTGTTTACATATATGGAGTACAACAGTGGTCCCAAATTAGACCCCTGCAGCACTCCATAGTTATTACTCATCATTTTTGATGTTTTGCCTCCAACTATTTGTTTTCTATTATTTAAATAACTGTATAATAATTTATTAATTTTACCTCTTAATCCATAATTATTTAATTTTGTTATTAATATCTTTCTATTTAATACATTGAACACCTTACTCAAATCACAGAATATCCCTATACTATATTCCCTATTTTCGATTGCTTCCTGTATTTTATTTATTGTTCTAAGTAATGCTGCTTCTGTTGATTTTCCTTTTCTAAAACCATGTTGATATGTATCCATTAAATTATTTTTTAAATAAATTTTATTCTATTGTAAAGTAGTTTTTCAAATAATTTTGCAAAAACTGATGTCACTGCTATTGGTCTATAATTTTCTTTACAGTCTATTTTACCCTTTTTATAAATAAGTATAATTTTAGATATCTTCTTTCCATCAGGAATTTCTTCCTTATCTATAATATTATTAAATACAATCAATAAGGGCACAACCAACAATTCCGCACTTTCCTTCACAATTTTTGGGTGAATCTCACCTGCTCTTTTTTTACTATTAAGTTTCCTTATTTCATTTAATAATTCAAAATACATTATTTGCTCAACATACATAGTTTTATCATGATTTTTGCTCATATATTCTTTAAAGACATTCTCAATATATCTTTCTCTATCTATTATTTTTTCAGATATTTCAATAAAAATTTTTTTGAAGCAATTTGCCATTTCCCCCTTTACCGTTATAATTCTATTATCTTTTATTATCTCTACACAATAATTTATTTATAAACTTTCAATTATTTTTATTATCTACATTAATCAAGTTTTCATCTAAATATCTTTTGTGACAAACAATTTACTTGCAGTTTCTTAATTTGAATTTTTCTAAATAAATCAATTTTTTTCCCTCCTAAATCTCTTAAATTATTCCTTTTCTTTATATTGTTTTTGATTCTGTTTCCACTGTGCTTACATTATTTTGATTGCTATTAATTGAATTACACAAATTATTTACATAATTTTCCATACTTCTTTGTGTCTCGTTAATTTTATCTATTCTACGGTTAATGTCATTATCATGGGAATATTCATTAACAAAATTTAACATCAAATCGAAATTTTTAACGATGTTATCAAAGTTACTAGCATGTTCATTATCAATATTATTAACATTTAACGACATTACATAATTGCTTTTATTATTTGACTCCAAGTCGATGTAATCGACAATGTTTTTATCACCGATATTTTTAAATCACAAATTAGTAATACCATCAGTATCAACCCCAAAACCACTCTCAATAATAGTCCCATTATTTCCAGTTATAAATTGTCATTGTAGTTTGTCGATATCAGAGTAGTTATAAATTATGATAACATCACTGTTATAATTTTTTCTTATTTTTATTTTGCCATTTATTGTCCAGAGATATTTTCAATCGTATTCCATTTTTCTTTCTCCATACCTCTGTAAATAATCTTCTCCTGAAGGGGCAGAGATGTTCATTAATATGTTACGACCATTTTCGATAATTTTATGTGCTCTTATTTAATTTTTTTTTTTTGCGCAGTATGGCCCAGATGCTCTTGCGCCATAAAAAATCCAAACAAACATTTTTCTATTTAAAAACCCTGTTACAATTTTATTATTTCTGTTCAGTCCCATGCCTGTTCTGCGGATTATCTATATTTGATCTAAATTTATATTCATATCCAATTGTTTACATATCTTCAATACCAAATCTTTAGTTTTCATTGTCCTTATATGCAAGTCCAGTAATTGCCACATTGTTCCTCCTATTGTATTGTTCAATCCCGATTTGGCCGTTTATGATCTCACCCATCTCATTTTCTAATGATTGTACTCTTTCTCCTAATTCATCGTTTATTCTATCTTTCTCTTCCCCTATTTTCACTTTTATTTCTCCGCCCTCTTAACTCCTTTTTCAATGTACGGTTTTCTTCCAAATTTCCTAAACATGTCTGTAACTGTAAATCTCATTTCCTCATTTATTTTTCATTTCTTATATCCTTTTATGTAATTCTGTATCTCTTTGAGTCTCTTTCCTTCATACCTTCCTTTATCCCTCTCAATTCCTTTTTTTGTCCATATATTCCCGATTCTCCTTGGTCTAGATCTATTGGACTTATTTCTATGCTTTCATATCCATTTCCAATTTCCTCCCTCTATCACTCTTATCTGATATCACATCATCATCCTCTCCACACTTCTTTCTTCTTCGGTTCTTTACCATTTTTATAGTCTCAATTATATCAAAATATAACAGATTTTAACGTAATCACTTTTGCATTAATGTTCAAAGGACTCAAATTTAGTTATGATCATGACTCATTATCATTTCTGAGTAAACACATCTGGAGTTAGTTACTAGTTATGTAAAGTAAGTTTTAAATGTTGCAATTCGTGTTTCATTCCACTACCTTAACAGTCCATTAATTCAGTTTTGTGCAGTAATGTTTCGTACATTTAGTCGACTATTAGTAAAGGCACTTACCATTTGTCGACTTAACGATCTCGATTACGACCAATATTCTGAATCTAACGATATTTCTGGTTTGACAGTTCCATCACCGGGGGCCAAATCGTCAAACCAACATTATTCATGCCCCTACAAAGACATAAATAACGATTGGTGTTCCGATACTTTCAGAATGGGCTATACTTCCTTGTAC
This sequence comes from Dysdera silvatica, assembly GCA_006491805.2. Lineage (NCBI taxonomy): Eukaryota > Metazoa > Arthropoda > Arachnida > Araneae > Dysderidae > Dysdera > Dysdera silvatica. The sequence continues at coordinate 42,474,424 of QLNU02014802.1, forward strand.
CGTTAACACACGTCAAAATCATTTCATTTATAGTTTTGCACCTCTCGATTGTTACTGCAAATTATAGAAACGGCATGTGGATGTCTTTATCTCCTGCCCCCTCCCTCCACCCCACTTTTTATCTTCAATCATCTCCAACTTCTATCAAATGAAATAATATTTTAAAGCAAATTTATGTAAACAGGGGTTCTCCTAAATGTTAAATATTTTCATAAAGTATGAAACATACGCACGCGCACACACATTAACTTTTTTAGCCATAATTCAGTGGTGATTGTATTCCAGGATTTCTTGTAATTTCAACTTGCCCTCTTCCTGGGTTTTTTTAAAAAAAAATTACAAAAATTGTGTTTTGTTTCCTTTAATTTTTTATATTCTTTTGGAAATCAGTATCTTTACTAAAAATATTAAGTAACGTTTCAGCATATGCATAAAGTTCATAAGGGGGTGGGGAGGTTACAACTCTCATCAACACTTTCCCTGCATATGCCAGTGTTTTTCACAGAATTTAGTTTGGACTTAAAATCACCCCTGGTAATTACATTGGTGATTTTTCTTATTAGTAGTGTGTGGTGGAAATGCGATAGTCAAAACCGAGAGTTAAAAGGAACTTGTTGAAAAATTCATCAAAATCAGTCATGTGGAGAGTCAAGACAACCATACCTAATAAATTTTTTTTATCATTGCTTGTTACTTTGGGTTGTAGCAAATTGACTTATTGAATTGTGGCTTATCAAAGTTTGACTATGTATATTTTTAATGTATCTGATTATTTATTTATTTTTTTTGTAGCTACTACTGCATCTGAACGTTCTTCGCGACGATGAATGTGAATCTGGATGATTCTTCTCATTTTTCACTTTGTCTTTTTTGTCATAAATAAAGTCTTTTAAAAGGTTAAGCAACAATTTATTTAAATATTATTAATAAGTAAATAAGTCTTTTAAAATGGGGGAGGGGGATCTGCTGTTAAGCATCGTTTATATTTAATACACAATTCGTAAAATGTTTTTCACTTAAATCAGTTCAGCTATTAATTATAACGAACAGTGAATATTTATTCCAACAATAAAGACTGGAAAAGTGACGAACACTACGCAAATATAACAATAATGGAAAAATAACAACGTTTTTTGGCGTAGTTGTAAGTTTAAACTTATAACTACGCCAAAAAACGTTGTTATTTTCCATTTATGTTATCTATTCCAACGTTTCATTGTATTTAGAAAATATTTTCATTAAAAATGAGAATGCACATTATAAACGTCACAAACTGTTATTTAATCAATTGTATTCAGTATTGATGCTGCTTATATTGTCGTGTTGATAGTTAATTTAACATCTAAATTATATTTTTGAAATTTAATAACTTTACATAGTCTTAAAAGTTTTTTTCTTAACGAGTTTGCAACTTCAAATGTATGTAAACTTTGAATAACCCCGGAGTTGTGAGATGTAAAAGTTAACCTCTCATTTAGTTTAAAAGATTATCACTATAATTTACTGAGGGAAACTTATGTGCTCCCATTTAGTGTAGCACCCACGTGTTTGCCCGTGTGTATTCAGCCGTGTCCCAACGAAGTGGGGTCCTGGTGGTTAAGGAACGATGTACTGTCCCCAACATGCTACTTTTGCCCCTGCTCCTGGCAAACGTGAAGTCATGAGTGATAGTGGTGTTAGGGGCATTTGAGACCTCAAAATCTGTTTCGTTCTTTCTTATCTTCCTTCGTTTTTGTTTTTCTTCCAACACACTGTTACTATGACATGCCTCATTTGATTTACTTTACTCTTACTTCATTTTATATTGGTTCTCCATTTGCTGGTTCTACTCTACTCTGTCTCAGTTAAAACTACCCAGTTACCTGATCTGAGATAATAGCTCCTTTTATTTATCTCCAGATGCGCTCCTCTGTCCACCAGTACCTCGCGGGGATAACCGAAAGGTATAGGTCCTGGTTAACTCCGGCATTATTTGCAATGTCCCTTTGTAGGAGCTCTGTAATTGCAGGTGGGGCTACTGGGGTCCGAATGTTACTCTAATTCTCAATGGATAAATAAAATAAAAAAAATTCACCGAATGACGAACAGACTACCAAACAAGCACGTTTTTAAACACCAAACTTAGCAACTGTCCAACCATCATTCTTAATTGTTTCATCTAATGATGAACGATTCAAAAACCTGTCACCTTTTGCCATCAACAAAACTGTTGAAAGCATTGCTGTCACAGTTAAAAATGTAAAGACTAAAATCATGCAACTTACTAATGCAAACTGCCACTCCAAGTCAAACAACTTCTCTACTACAATGTACCAATTTTCTGTCAACATCAATACAAGTCACCCCACATAACACACACACAACTCTCTAGGTGTTATATCAGCGACTGATTTAATTGAAGTAGACGAACAAGACATAACTTGCTAACCAAGGAATCACTTCTGCAAGGCACATTACAATAAAAAAGGATGGCAATATCGTCAAAACAACACATGTAATTCTTTCTTTCAATAGACTTAAAATCCCTAGCACCATCAAAGCTGGTCACCTAGTTTGTAAAGTCTGTGAATATGTCCCTAACCCCACAAGATGCTTTGTTAAAAATATGGATATTCTAATATCTCTTAACCAGGTAAATTTTTATTCGTTTTAACATGTGCTAAATGTGGAACCCACGACCACGATGACAACAACTGCTCAAACACTTCTCCTAAATGCGCAAATTGTAAGGGTGAACATCCATCAAATGCAAAATCGTGCCCTAAATGGAAAGAGGAGAAACGCATTCTTGAAATTAAGGTCACTAACAATATCAGCTATACTGAAGCTAAAAATCAGTTAAACATTAACAAACCACCCAATAGCCTTAATTTTTCAGCAGCTGTCCAAACAAATAAACAACCCTCAATGGTGAGTGTTGCAGTCCAGACACTCCCTCATAATAGTAGTTGTACAGCTAACTCTGTTCAAACCAGCCCTCCAACTGATTCAATTAAAACCAACATCTCAGCTAACTCAATAAAAAGTACTTTCTCAAAAGCAAATAGACTCAGCAAACCAAAGATGAAAATAAATTTAAAAACCCAAAGTTCTTCAAAAAAACAAATTAGGTTGGCCAACTTCCGATCAGCACCTTTTGCCAAGGACTTTTTAAAAGAGTCCAAACAGAAAAGTAAAAAAATTAAAGAAGCCGAAAATGACATCACTGATTATGCATGTGATATTGAAATTTCTAATGCCTTCTCCTGTCTCCAGGAAGATGGGATAGATACCTCTGGTATTCACAATGAAGACACACACATTAATAGGACCAAGAGTCCTATCCACTGCCCATAATGGCGCGTTCTTCCAGTCTCCAATGGAATTGCCGCGGTTTCCAAGTTAACGTTGATGATATTAAACACTTTATTCACACTTACTCACCTATCTGTGTTGCTCTCCAAGAAACCTTCTTAACTCCTGACCGTGATCCCACACTTCGGAACCATGTTATATTCCGTAAAGATAATGAAGTTGGTGACAGGGCTTGTGGAGGGGTTGCCCTCATAGTCCCCAATAGTATTCAAGCTTCTGCTCTCCAACTCAACACAACACTACAAGCTACTGCAATTCGCATGTATACTCATGCATCCCTTACTATCTGCTCGATATATTCGCCACCAAACGAACCCATTAATATTAACCAACTATCTCTTTTGATCACAAAACTTCCACCTCCTTTTGGGTGTGTATTTCAGTAGCCATGATCAGCTTTGGGGGTGTAATAATGCAAATTCTCGTGGCAGAATAATAGAAAACCTTTTAATCCGTCACAGTTTGGCATGTCTTAACAATGGCTCTTACACATACTGCCATCCTGCATCATGCGGCTTTTCAGTGATTGACCTCTCCATTTGTTCACCTAATATCATGCCAAATTTTTCTTTTAATGTTTTGGATAACCCTTTCGGTAGTGATCACTTCTCAATCATCTTGATCGATAATCAGAACTCTCCATGTACCACCACTAGACTTCCAAGATGGAAAATTGAAAGAGCAGACTGGGCTAGTTTCTGTATAAATGCCATACTTACAGAAAATTTGGTCTTTTACAAGGAAATAAGCCACACTATCCGTTACGCAAGCAATATCTGAAACATCCACAAATTTCCAAAACCATGGTGGAACTCTGATTGTAGCGTTGCTTATAAAGAACAAAAAAAGGCTTGGAATAGATTTAGACGGTACCCAACAAACGATAATTTTATTGAGTTCAAAAAAGCAAGAGCAAAATGTAGACGTATCCGATGGGAAGCAAAAAGGGAGTCCTGGAAACAGTGTGTTTCTAGTATTAAAACTTCCAGAAACCCAAAAATCATTTGGAATAAAATAATGGGAATTATACATCTTATCCAACCTCCACCCTCAATAGCAATGGGATTGTTGCAAAGAATCTTCCAGATATTGCAAACCTACTGGGAAAGACTATCTCCCAAACATCCAGCAATAATACCTATGATGTAAGATATTATTACCCTTCACAGGGATAACACAATTGCCAAATATGGTCAACACAAGAAAGCCTCCGGGGCGAGATTTTTGTGAGTTTTCGTGGGGGAATTTATTATACAATAATTTTTGCCACCCACGTATTAATTACAGCTCAAACTAGAGCTTTATTTGTTTTTGACCATATTTGGCAATTGTGTTATCCCTGCGGAGGGTAATAATACCTTAACACCTTTACATACGGAGAAAGAGAGCGTTGTTTCCTGTCCTCATTCGTCTAGCGGTCCAAGACACTCCGGGCTAAACGGAGGGACCCTGGTTCGAATCCAGGATGGGGAAAGCGTCTCTTTTTCTCCAAAAACGAATAAAAACTGACTTATTGGTCTCTAGGTCTAAAAAGGGTTATTATTCTTCCCCATTTAAAAATGAGCGCTTTTTTAAAACTACATTCCCATTCTTTAAACCACGTTTGCCTTGTGGTAGCATGTTTGGTCACTGCGCAAGTAACCTAGGTTTAATTCAGCAGTTACCTAAACCTTTTGGTTGTTAAGGTCTAAATCTTAACGGGGTCTGCATTCCAGGTTTCTTTGGGTGAAGGAGTTTGTTTTCGTAATTTGTGAAAATGTCTGTTACGATGAAATTTTGTATATATTAATATATATATATATAGATTAATAAATAACGTAAAGCTATGGAAATTCGAAATGCTATTCTTGTTACCATTAGCGAGATCGAAAGTATTGATGAAATTTGCAGGCCTACTTACCTTTGACAGTTTATGGATGGGCATATGTAACTTCCGGCGACAAAGTTATATCTTGCACGTTTTTAACGCAAATCTGGATGCCACAAGTGGCATGCATTCTCGTGTCGGCCATGAGAAATAAGTAAATATTGACTCATTAAGAGGCGGGCCAAAGCGAATATTGCGACCAATCAGAATGAGCAAATTCTATATGTTAGGATCCTCTAAAATGCATCCTGCTTATCACCCCTCCTCCACCCTGAAATCTCGAAAAGAAACTGGGCCTTGCGACTATTTCACCACGTTCATTTTTGTTACCCCGCGCCATGTTTATCTAGGAGGAAAGTTACGATTCCAAAAAAGTGCATTTAGGTGAGAAAATTTATATCCGTCTGAGATGTGTAATCCACAACTATTTCTAACTTGACATTTCGTTGATGCCCAACCAGCCAAGAACCACAACACCTGTATGAGGTTAAGGGCATCAAACCATAACGTGGATGTGCAAAACCGGAAGGAGGAACATCCAAACTTTCTCGTTGAAGATTTTGTTTCTTCTTTTCTGTTCTCACCTGTAATACCTTAGATAACCATCGGCGACACCAGGGCAAGCAATAATTTATCTGGTTCTACGTATTTGTTAAGTTTACCTCGATTATCATACAGTATTAAGCGAGTATAGCATTTATCGAGATGCTCCTCCACAAATACTTCCGCCTTAAGTGCAGCACCGTAGACAGATGATCTTGCATCCCTGTCAGAACCGTCCAGATTATGCCCCCTAGCCACGGACATATTCTCCCTTGTGAATTATTTCAACTGATTTTGCACTCCTCCTCGCCTGCGCCCCTGACGAAGGCATTCCACGCCGTTCCCTATCTGCGGTCCTGCTTAGGCGAACGACTAGTTCACTTTATGGTTATTATGAACGAATGTCTAATAATAAATAAAAAAATGACTATTTCGGTTAAGCAAAGTTCGAATAACAGGCCGTTTTACTGTTTATGTTGAAAAAAACCTTTTTATTGTGGGGCGCAAGTAAAGATGCAAAAAACCTGAGAATATTAAAACACCGAAATTTTGGAGAACAAATTGAAAATATTAGGCACATTGGAAACTTCGACGGGAAGGAACTACCTTAACAACGTGTACGATTATTTTCGCAATTCCAGTCACCAAGTACTTTAAAAAAAAAAAAAATATTTCAATAAATTTTTCGTTGAAATTTTCGTCTCTTCTCACGAACACTCACAAAAGCCCAAACGAAATACAGTGCTTACGACAGGGAACTGTTGGCAATCTACAGCGCCATCAAACACTTCCGGCATCACTTGGAAGGACGAAATTTTACAGTTTTCACAGATTATCGGGCACTTTCCTACGCCTTCCAGCAAAAAATGGACAAAGCCTCACCAAGGCAACTTCAACAAACTTTATTGCAGAAATTTTCACGAATATACTTTATACTGCTGGGTCCGACAACATTATTGCTGACACAATGTCACGGGTTGACATCATCCAAGCACCTCCTATCAATTACGACCAGTGGCGCACCTACAATGCTCCCAAAGGGGGCAATAGTGTGAGAAAAAAATGGCTAGACGCCACACCAATTACGGTTGTCTTTTTGTGTACTTTTATCATTCTTGAATTGCTAATAATTCTATAATGCAATATACTTAAATAATTAGAAGTACTAGGTTATGTTTATAAAATTTTACAATGGCCAGCACTCTTATCTTCATCAGTGTCACCAGAGTTCATGGAATTGTTATGAACATCACTACTTTCATCTTACATTTTTAATAAAATAATTTACCAGTGTCTGTTGGCGTAATAATTTTTCGTTTTGTTAGCACAAGGGAGGGGGGGGGTTCGGCCCTACGTGGGTGCGCCACTGATTACGACGAAATCGCAGACTCTTAAAAGGAGAAGTTTTTTTTATTTTTTAAAAAAAAGAAGCCACAAGAAGAAGTTTTAGAATTTCATCAAGACTCAAGTTTTAGTGATAGAAAAACTACATTTGCCAATGTCTTTCAAACGTTTGCTTTGTGACATTTCCACGGAATGCATCCGCGAATTCATCTCCCAACAATTCAGGAACAAAATTTTCGCCATAACATATAAACTACCTCACTCAGGTATCAAAACAACAACCAAGATGATCACAGAGCATTTCATTTGTTAAGGATATCAAAAAAAGGACGCCAGGTTTGGACTCTTGCATGCATGGTATGCCAGCACGCCACATCGGCACACGCCAGCAGTCTTAAGCGAGTTTATGATACCCAATCAAAGATTCAAACACATAAACATCGCTATTATTCAACCCCTCTCACCATGTCATGGTTATCGTTTTGTTCATCATAGATATTTACTTAGGACCTTTCTTTGTGTGGTCATGTATTGTCACAACGACTGTTCCAAGAAGAATAAATAAAGTATTATTATTATTAACTGGGATAAATCGATTTATCAGTTGAATTGAGACCACACCCTTGGAGCAAGGGCGGATACATACTTTTAAAAAGGGGGGGGCAATTTCTCTTCTAGTGTCTGAATATATATATATGTTTTATTGTATTAATTATTTTAATTAATTAGTTACATTAACTATATAATATAGACCCCCCTTTCCCCCCGATAATGGCGCCCGTGGTTATATCGCTTATTATTAACGATATAAATAACAATATTAATTTAATATTATATAGGTTAATATTAATTTATTAACTCCCTTATTATGTGAGAGTTACTTGATTTTACAAAAAATTCTGTTTTATTATATTAAATTTACCTTTTGTTTTTGCTTTGATATCCACCAAAATTTAAATGATTAAATGGGAAATTAAAGCAAAAAATTATATTTCCGTTTTGAGAGTAACATGTTTTCAAATTATAAAACACGATGTTAATCCAACAACGCTTCTCAAAAAATTTAGCTACATAATTTTCATTTCATCGCAATTTTTAATTAATTAAAAGCAGTTATTGAGAAAACACAAACATTTTCAATCTTTCCACAATGGAAATATTTACAGATTAATCACGATAACAGTTTACTGAAAATTTTTATTTTTTGACATTTGACAATTTAAAAATTGTCGTTCATGACTAATTTTTAAAAATTAAAAAAAAATCACATTTATATAAAAATTAAATTACGAAAATGATGGTACGTATTAGGGTGCTCAATGCAATTTTTAAACTGCTTAAAAATATTTGTAAAAATACATACAGTCAAACCAGGTAAAAATAAATGCAGTCGAACTAGGAGCGGACTCGGTCGTCTCAAAGGGCGCATACCATGGATTTTCGGAGGGCTCGAGTTCTATCGCCCACGAGGGCGCATCGGCTGGGGGGCCGGTAGCCTAGACCTCCCCTGTATACATATAGCCTACTTTTACAACAAAAAATTGAAAGAACATACCTCAGCTAGTGAGCTATTTGCTTGTAAAGTACTCAATTTCTTGCGGTTTTCCTGTGGTAATTCCTTGTTTGAATCTTCAGTTGAAAGATCATTAGAATCTATTTGATCGCTCGATTTAACTTTTTTACTCTGAAGTTTTTTTTCTCTGAAGACTGTTTTTCATAAGTACAGAGCGCACAAAATAGGTACCTACTACTTACAAATGCAAGGGTCTACTATACGTATAGAATTGAGTGACTTTATTGACATTCTTCAGTCAGGAACTGGTTTTATTTTTATAGCTTGCAAGTTTGATCAGATTTTTCTCTCAGACGATGTGGTGTCGATTTCAAAATTTGTTTACTGCCTTGGGAAACGATTATTGTGCTATAATCCCGGGATAGCGTTAACAAGTGTGTGTTACACAGACAAAATATCTCCCCTCATTAGCGGCTCCTTAGTGAAAACGTTTCTTTTGGAGATGTTCCCCCCAGTGGGACGAACATCGCCAAAAGGAACGTTTCCACGAACTGGGGGTCACCCCTCCAATTCCCATAAGGTGGCCTCGTTGCTATGTTGAACACTGTATAGCTTAGGAAATAAATCTCTTTGTGTTTCCCTGCCCTCTCAAAATCTACCCGCCCCCTGAAAACTGAATTTTTTTGAAAGGATTGAAATCATCCATTTTCTAATAATCACTCAAATTCGCCTGCCAAAAACTTTTTTATTTGCATTGTTATTATTCTTTTTTTGAAAATTCAATTGATGATTGGTAAAAGAGTGGAGCATAATAAAACTACAATTGACCAGAGGAAGGGGGCCCGGACCCCTCCTCTAAATCCGCCTATGCTTTGGAGGGTAAGTCCGCGGACACTGTGAGATCCCTAGCACTCGTCCCCAAAAGCAGTTGTCCCGAAATTCCGAGTAGCACGGAATATTTGAATCTATTATTTTCTTAGATTCTAATTGGTTGAAACGATTTGGTGAGAAGAAAGTAGAGGGCTACCATATACGTGGGAAATTATGTGTTTGGCATAATTTGGCATAAATTGCTGTTTACGCCCTGTGTTTATACGCCATCTTGTAATTACCTCGTGCTCGTTTTATTGGAAGTTCTACCAGTTCATCTTGTTAATTTTTCATTACTCGTTTTTTTTTTTTTGTTAATTTTTCATAACTAATTTTTTTTTATCTCGTTAATGTTTCACCACTCGTTGGTGTTTTTTTAAATTGTTAATTTACTTGTTACGTTTTTCATTAATCAATTGTTCATCCTCATGGAAGAAGTTGAAGGAAATAAAAGAGGAAGTAAATATTTTTTACAGGATGGTTTTATATATTATGTGAAGGGAAAACATAACAATTCCCAATATTTAAAATGCGTGGAAAGAAGTTGCCCTGGTCGGGGAATTTTAAAAGGGAAGTTTTCAGTTAAAGAATAGCCACACGCACGCGAAACAGACGGTAGAGTGTGAAAAGTTAAGATTCAAAGAAAAGCTTTTGAAAGCTGCCTCACAATCTAATGCTCCTTTAAAGAAAATTTATAACGATGTAGCGGAAAAGTAAGTTTTATGTATATATAATCTGATGGTGTGTTGAAGAAAATTGATGTGAACTATCTCTTAAAAACGCATGTTCTAATTTTCTATGAAGGCTCAATAATAAGTTATTGCACATGAACTTAAAATTAAGTAATAGCGGATTTTCGCCAAATTTGTTGACCCCAAACCAGTTTAGTGAAAAACACCTTTGTAATGGAGTCCTTTGTAAAGAAATTGTCTTCAGCCCTCACGTTGTTAACTCAATTCTATCGCAAAAAGGTGAAAGCGCAGTCTGCCATTCATAAAAATAAAGGACAGTAGACGAAAGGGGGTAGGAAATTTTTGGGTCAGTCCATTTGGAAACTGGGCCGTTTGTCGACAGAGAGGGCATCGCATTTTTCCCTGTCTGAGGCTTAAAGAGTTAAAGTGTAAAAACATTTTTTTTCTTCTTTACGAACGTTTCACCATCTAACCATGCCATAACATCGGTATTACTATCACTACGCCTGAAAAAGTTGATGAAAATAGTTTCTAAATTTAATCTGCTTAGTGTTCGACTTGTATAAATATATCTGCTGCAACGAGCTTTTCGATGAATTTAATACCGGTCTTTTCGTAAGTGGGTTTAAATTTAAAAAGCAGTCCATGTACTGCCTCATTCCACAGAATAACCAGTGTCAGAAAATACGCTTTAAATACGTTCGTAGGGAATTGAGTGTTTGTCGTCTGTGGCTCAGTTGGTGATAGCACCTTCCCGGATTGTAGAAGGTCGTGGGATCGTGCCCCACCAGACGCAAAAAACATTCCTTTCTTTACGAACGTTTCACCATCTAACCATGCCATAACATCGGCGTTCATATTACTAAGCCTAAAGAATGTTAATAAAAATTGTTTCTTAATTTAATCTGCGTAGTGTTTGACTTGTATAAATATTTGGGTCATGTTACACCTAAATCAGATTTTGCTAATGATGAATGCACTGCAATTGTGAACTTGGCAGAAAAGGAGCTGAAAGAACATTTAGGAGAGCTTCTGGTTATAGGTGTTGGTATGATACTAATATAAACACAGTATGGAAAGGTGGACTTTTCCATAGGTTGTAGGAAAATCTTGGGATGCCTTGATAGTGGGTAGTGTGCCTCCTCCTCCGTTTTATTGAACTACCTTTTCGGAATTTTTCTAGCATATAGATGGTCATACGGCCAGACCATCAACATACACAGGGCCGATAGGTAGGCTCAAAACTTCCAACTTATGTAAATCTCCCCATCATAAAATACAACACAGTTGATTGTCACTTATTTGATATTGACAATGCAATTCTCAGCAAAGACAATAAATATTTGTATGACATACCCCAAGCAGTGGATTCTAGTCATTGTAGTCCCGATCTCAGCATTAGAGATCCTGGTCGTATCTGCAAAGCCCACTGGCTAACAACTACTGCAAACAAAATACTCCAACTGAATGTTTCTGGCTTCAGGAAGTTTCAGGACTATGGTAAGCCACATACTTACAGTTTATGTCCCAATGTGGTTTTCAATTCGCATAAAAACTCCAAGGATGGGTCTAGGCATCTCTTTGAGGTCATCTGTCTCTCAAGGCACCTACCCAAGGTGTCTACCAGGTCATGAAAGTCATAGAAGTCAAGAAATAGGAAGAAGGTCACATAGGTCAAGAAAAGGTCACTAAATGAATATTATGGGGTCATGGATACACTAGACTTTTTCAATTTTATGCATGCATTGAATTGTAATTTTCGTGCGGTATTTTAACAATGTTTTACTAATTTAGCTATATTCAGCTGTTTTTGTCAATACTTGACAATTTTTAGTGATTTCCAGATACCTTTTGTCATACTTTGGCAATAGTTTTTGGAATTTTCAGCTATTTTTTATATAACCATTTTATTAATTGTAAAAAAAGAGGTCGAGAAACTTTTGTAGGTGTAAGGAATATGCAAAAATAGTCAAGAAAAGGTCATAAAAAAGTAAAAAAAATAGGTTTCTTATTTTTGGTAGACACCTTATACCTTATGAACACCGCCCCGTTGTTAATGTTTCAATAGCTCACAGTGCTTTTGTGCCTTACCTGAAAACATCCTTTCCAGTATGATGACTGATCCTTGGCCAGACATGCGTAAAGATGCACTTGATAAAATTGAAATAAACCATTACTGAGAAATGATTGACTGGTTTCATCCAAGTGTATCAATTACTTCACCACCAATTTTGAGAAGAATAATGAATTTGCAGACAGGCTGTCGGGCAAAGACAACACACGAATGATAGTTTGTGAAGTTTCTGTCCACACAGTGGCAGTAGAAAGGAGCATTAAGATGGTAACCGAGGCTGCGGCGAATGTGTGTGGC
>QLNU02014802.1:42489451-42507725 GCA_006491805.2 Dysdera silvatica
GCTTGATGTACACGAGTTGCAACATCAACAATACAAATGTAAATTATGCGATAAGTCATTTGTAATGCAACGGGAACTTAATGCACATTGCGAAGTTCACAAAATCAAACCTTTGAACTGCCGTTTTTGCGATGAACCATTCTATGTCAAAGAGGACCTGGATGTGCATGAGCAATCCCACGAAAATCAAGAGCAATACAAATGCGAATTATGTGGTAAGGTATTCAAAGAACTGGACGACCTTGATGCTCATAGTGGAACTCATAAAATAGGGGCATTGAATTGTAGGTTTTGCAGCAAGTCTTTTTTCGTTAAGGGAGAACTTGACAAACATGAGAAATCCCATGATATACGGGAGGTGTATAAATGTGAATTGTGTGGTAAGAAGTTTCCGCTGATATCAGAACTTGATGAACATAGCTTGACACATAAGAATGGGCCTCTGCATTGTAAATATTGCAAAGAATCTTTTTTTGCTCAGCATGAGCTTGATAAGCATGTCCTGACTCATAAGATTCGAAATTGCAAATATTGTAAAGAATCTTTCTTTGCTCAGCATGAGCTCGATAAGCATAGCATGACTCATAAGACTTTAAGCTGCAAATATTGCAGAGAATTTTTCTTTGCTCAGCACGAGCTTGATGAGCATAACCTGACTCACAAGACACTAAATTGCAAATATTGCAAAGAATCTTTCTTTACACAGCATGGGCTGGATAAGCATAGCCTGATTCACAACGTTCGAAATTGCAAATACTGTGAAGAATCTTTCTTTACACAACATGATCTTGATAAGCATAGTATTACACATAAACTAAATTGCAAATATTGCAAAGACTGTTTCTTTACGCCACATGAGCTTGCTGCTCACATGGCCAAGCATGTCTTTGGTTGTAAATTTTGCAAGGAATCCTTTTTGTTTCAGCATGAACTTGATGATCATGTACTGAACCATAAACGGTACAAATGTACGTTTTGTAATGAACTCTTTTTATTAGAATCTGAACTCGACAGTCATAAACTTTCTCACATGGTATATTCTTGTAAGTTCTGTCCTCAGACATTTATGTCAAAGGCCGAGCTCGATGACCATGGTTATTCTCACATGGTAAAAGAAGAAGACAAATACATTAAAGATGAAAAAGACTTTCCAGATCCATGTAATTCCAGTGAATCAACCGTTTCTGTTGGTAACGAATCGCGATCATATTCCAGATCTTCAATGTTCCAATGTACGGTTTGCTATGAACATTTTCGAAAGAAAGCAACATACCTTGAACACCTAAAATTTCACGATCTTGATCGACCATTTGAATGCAACATTTGTAAGAAACGGTATTATGTACAACGTATACTTATTTTGCATCAGAAGCAGCATGATCGAAAACGAACGTCGAAATTGAGTATACATCAGAAACGATTTGTAAAGCATCCTTCTTTGATCAAAAAGCAGACTAAAGGATATTTGTGTAAGTTGTGTGGCAAAAAGTTTAATAGGTCGCAGGGCTTGGCATCTCATGTAAGATCCTGCCGTAAGCTTGTTGCTCTGAAGAATGTCCAAGCTCTACAGGAGAGGGATGTCTCTCCTCCATGTAACGAGGAAATTGACACTCAACGACTGACTCTGCACCAGAAAATGTATCGTTGCAACCGTTGTTCAAAATGGTTCTCCAGTAAAAAGAAGTTAGCCATTCATCAAAAGTTGCATGACCAAGTGAATGTAACGGAACTGAAGATGCCAACCAATCGCGAAACGTTCAAATGTGATCTGTGTCTCACTGCTTTCGACAACCATGGTCGTCTGCAAATTCACATGAGACTGCATGATGCAAATTGTTCAATTTCATGCCAAGTGTGTAATAAACAATTTACTACCAAACAAGCCTGTAAAAGACATATGTCAAAGCAACATTCTAATTGTTATCAATTGGGTGCATCTCGCCTCCTTCAAGAAATGCAGCGGTATCAGGAAGAAGTTGCTAGTTTTACATGTCCGATGTGTTTTAACAATTTTAGCGATGCGAATGAATTTCATCTGCATAAGCAATTTTACTGCACTGCTATGAAAGCCGATGCCAGTAAGTCAATGCCATTGTTATACCGCCAATCATCATCACCATATCACTGTTACATATGCTTAAAGGTCTTTTCAAGTGCATCGAAACTTGAAGCCCACAGTAAATTGCATCGTCAATATTCACTGCTAAAGGCTGCGAAGAGCCAAAGTAAGGAACTTCATGTCTGTACTATTTGTTCTGTCGTTTGTCGAGACGAGCAGAGGCTTCATAAACACATGGAATTTCATAATGTCGATCGACCGTATCCATGCACTGTATGTCAGAAACGATACTATGATAAAAAAACGATGCAGAAACACATGTTTACTCATGTTTCAAAGGAAGCAAGTGATATACCCATGTTAGATAACTGTGAAATATATAATTGTGATCTGTGTCGCAGGAGCTTTGATGACCAATCCGAGTTTTTCGCGCACCAACAGCGGCATGTGTGCAACATTCCACGTCCCTCATTACCTCAAAGGGCCCAACTGTATTCGTGCAAAGTTTGTGGTGAAAAGTTTAGTAATAAGAGGAAATTAAATTCACATCGATTGCTACACAGGACACCACCATCCCGTGTTGCACAGGAGGAAGTGTCTGCCAAACCAGAAAAATTAGAAGAGGTGAAAAAACATGTATGCTGCATATGCTATGTGAATTTCAAAAGCCATAGCAAGCTTGAAAATCACATGAAATTTCATAGTACCGATCGTCCGTTCCAATGCAGTGTATGCAAGTTAAGGTACACAAACAAGAAAACTCTTACAAAACACGAAGAAAGACACTCTAATATATCCGAAAGCAGCCGTACTGAAGAAAAAAAAATCGTTGAAGAACACTTGCCTTCAACTAAACGTAAAAGATCACTCGGGTCGAACTTGTCTAGGAGTGAAAAACGCATGAGAAACGAAAGAAATTTGCAGATGCGTGAAAGGGTTCCTTCGTTCAAGTGTTCCGTGTGTTTTAATAGTTTTAGCGCTGAAGCTGAACTTCGCCTACATGAGAAACTGCATTCCATGTTTGGCCAAGCCGACCCAAAGACAAGTTCTCCTCATAAGCAAAAACAGTTCACTTGTAAACAGTGTCCCAACAAAACCTTTCCGAATAAAAAGAGCATCAGTGCACATTTTGCTTGGCATAGAAAGGTTGCATCCTGCCTTAAACCTACTTTGCTTGAAACTGCAGACGACCAAATGGTTTTTGTCGATATTGAAAATCCATAACTTTTTTTTTAATGTCACTTTTTAAATTGTCCAAAATTCATATATTCATTTGAATGCTGTAATAGTGGGAAGTGACTCTCTTGTTTTTCTCTATTTCATGTTATGGAGAATAGAGGGTTAGTTTTCCATGATCCACGTACCAGTTATTTAATACAATATGTGTATTATGGACTGTAATTTTCACATGTTCATTCAATGGTTTTATGTTTATGGTGAAGCCTTAGTCATCGGAACTAATTTAAATGGAATTCTGTTCCCGTAATCCGACACTCTATGAAAGCAAGAAAAAATAATGGAAACATTTATTTATTAAGATTTTACGTAATTGATTATACTGATTACAGTTATTCCAACCTTCTTTTTCCATTATCAATTTCGTTTCTGACAGTGATAAACCTTTTCTCCATCAAAAAATGGTTTTGATACACAATGATCCCGATAACCAAATTCTATTGTATTTTAACAATTGAATCGATCATTTTGAACAGGGGTCATATTTCATTGTTTTCCTATGGAGTTGACCCCTTTTCAAAATGGCCGATTCAATTATTCCCCCCCCCCCCTTCCCCCGGGAGTTTAGTCATATACATATGTTGTTGACTTAATATGATAAATATGATATGTTGTTGACACAAATTTTTCTTTCAGATGAATTTTAATTTCTTTTTCTACAATCATACAAAATATACGTTGTAATGAATCAGAATTGTAGTTGTGCATACATGTATATGAATTATTTTTAATTATATGGAAACATGAATTAATATATAATTTATATGTGAAGTAATAGGTTAATAAAATTTATATATAAATTTTTACATAAATATTTATGTATGATGTATGCACATCATATAATTACATAGTTGAAACTAATATTTATGATTAGCAGGTTAATGCCATGTCGTCCACTGATGAGACTAGCACTTTACAACTTAACAAAAATGTATAAAATTCATTGGCAGTATTTTGAAATCTGTAAATATAATTGACTGTAAAATAATAGTCTGAAATATTATGAGCAAACATGCAAATATTGTGAACTCTGTAATAATGTATAGTTCGCAACCCTTGGCGACTTTTTTTCTGACTCGCCAAAATGGCCAATGCCATTGTCCATGAGGCGTTTGCCATTTTCGAAAGTTGTGTTTTCGTGGGTTTTGGATTCCCCTCCCACTTTTTTTGTTTTAATTCAGTGAAAAGAGTTAGAAAAGTAGTGGTGTTAATATGGAAATTCACATCCGTTTTGTGTTAGGCATTGTGGATTGTTTATAGACTTTTCTGTGTCCCTGTATTTTTCCTGAATCAGTGTATGTCTAGTAGAGGGGTCCCGCCCACTTTTCATAATTAGCGGGGCATCTCAACTCCTGAATCCGAAAAGATTGTCCCAGTGAATAAACAGACAAATGAAAAAAAAAAAAAAGTTGACTAACCCAAGTTTCAGTGTCGGCGGTTTGTGGCAGAAAGAGGGCCATAGTCTCCTGAAGAAACGCTTGAAAATGGTTGTTGAGGTTGTCAGTGTGGCAGTAGCATTACATAAATTCAGTAAAATATGAGTCAAAACTATGCTCGTCTGCCACATGCCAATGTTTATGACGATGAAATTACCTTTTAATGGTGCTCCACAAACCCTCCACTGTATTTGTATGCTGGCCTATTTCAGCGTCTTTGAATGTCAGTGACTGACTGTTTAGTGCAGGGGTCTTCAACCTTTTTCAGTCCAAGGGCCAATTTTGCTCGTTCATTTTGGCTCACAGGCTGCACTACTTTACCAACAGTATTAGTAATGAACGAAGGTGGATTCAGGAGAGTATAGGGGCCCCTGGCCCTTGTTGCCGTTTTTTCTTTGGTTTTGCTCGCCCGCTCGAAAATATTTTCTGGATCTGTCTCTTATCTGAGACCCAATATGTATATTACAATATAAAATATGTATGGAAGCAAAAAACATTTACAATACTTTTAGTTATTAATATATAAAGCGAAATCAAACCTTTTAGTGAGATTTTTGGCACTGTTTATTTTTAACAACCTTGTCAGGTCTTATTTTTGACGTTGCAACCCTAAGAGTGTTTTCAAGGTTGATGTCAGTTGTTCTGGTCTTAATTTTTGATTTTACTAACTTCATCTTGAAAAGAGTTGTTTTCAGAAGCACTAGCATATCAAGGAGGTCGATGTGGTTGTAACCCCCACCACGTATGTGAGTGTATCTACAAACAGTTCTTTTCAGCCGTATTCTACTGCGATGGAATTTTGCGTATGTGCATATGAATATGTGGAGTTGCGGCTGTGTAACCCTGTCCTCCATTGTAAGTTTTAACCCCTCTTTAAGAACTTTCTGTATACGTCTGTGTGCAGACGTAAGTGCTCCTGAATAATATCATTTTCAGAACTTAGTCGTATAGCTGGAAAGTTGTTTTCATCGACATATTTAGAATAGAATTCAATGAGTTCTAAGTTGAATTTTTTTTAAATCACTGTTGCACTGCAAATCAATAAAACTACTCCTAATATCCATATATGTATAGCAGAAACGTAAAGTAAAACATGACTTAGGGAAGACTGTGTGTTTCTTCAGTCCTGTGGCCAAGAGTTGAGACTTGTGAATTTTTGTGGTTGCCCATGGGGCTGCCACTGGATATATTTTGGTTGCCTCCAAATTAGTTGCCCTAAATTATTTATTGTACAAAATGTGAAATTTCGGTGATGGTCATTACAATGATGTAATAAATATTTATTCGTAAAATTGCCATATTATTCCTTTCCATATTAAGGAGTGAAAATAGGAATAGAGGATTGACCCATGATGCAATTCTTTTGATCATCGTCTGTTGTACAGTTATCTGGTCTGTACAATTAGCACTCTCTGAGACAACCGAATATTCAATCGAACAATGGAATAGGGCTTTCGAAGTTGAAAATTTTAATTTCCCTGAAGGGTAATTGATTTTTTTTGTGTTTAACGTGCCCTTCTAAATATTTAATTGCCGGGGCAAGCGGGCAACCGCAAGTTTCGACCCTTGCCTGGGGCATTTTAAAGTATTTATTACAAAATATCAAAATGCGAGCAGAATAAGGTACACAGATTTAAGACTCGGAGGAAGCAAGGGTTGTTATTTTTGTGTGAAACAATTTGTATTTTTTCATGAGCTGGTGGGCCGCATAAAACATGTCGACGGGCCGCAAGTGGCCCGCAGGTTGAAGACCCCTTGTGTAGTTCATGAAATCTTCAGAAGAAACGCTACCATATCCTTTCTAGCAGTTGGACACAATTGTAGACCCCAGAAAAACATTTTTACAAATCTCTCGCAACAAAATATCCACCTTCCTCTTTTCAACCACAGCAAAAAACGTTTTCTTTCAATCTCCTCTCAGCCCCCACCCCCGGTCACCCAATCTCCATTCACCAGCGTCCTTTGTAACTACTAAGTTATATTAATTAATACTGTTCCAGTTATTATTATTATTATTATTTTTTTGAAAAACGAGGTTTTTTACGTGATACTTTTGTAAGAATTACTGATTCTGGAGTACTACGCTGAAGTTCAACGCCAGAATCCGGAAGAGGGGAGAGTCTCCCCCCCCCCACTAGGCATTCACTGATACAAGAAAAGTACTGTGGCAAAAAAAATTGGAGTCCGAAGTAAGGAAAACTCGACTTTTCAGAAAGGCTGATGCCTTTTTGGCCAATCACCAACGGTTGCAAACTCCACACTATTACCTGTAGTTATTTACTATTTCATGAGATTGTCTTTTTAACTGACATTGAATGCTTAACCAACTGCCTTTTTTTTAATAACTTTAATGTTACGTTATTTCTTAAGTAATTATTGATAGCATCAATGCATTTATATATATATCTATTAGTAATCCTACAGTGGCATAGTAGTAATACATTTTTTTTAAACTGCAGAAAATTCTTATGCTTGAATCCATTGTGCACTGAATCCTTCCTGTTTTCTTTACTGATCGATAGTCCGGTGTTTGAGTCCTAGGTGATAGCGGTTTGGATCGTTTGGAAAACTGTAAGTCCATACACCTTATAGTGACTTAGTGGTAATGTGTTCATATGTCATACTGTTAAACCTGGTTTGATTCCAACAAGTTATAATTTTTTCTGCTCACCATAGACTGCTGTATTGTTCACTACGCAACAGAGGTTTGGATTCCTTGGAAAACCATGGATCGTGACACAGTGTGATCTGGGGTGGTTTTGTGAGGGGGCCGGGGGTGGCCCCCTTCCCTTGACTGAAAATTTAACATTAAAAAAAAGATGCAAGGTAAAGGTCCAATGAGGTATCATTTCCAAAAATCAAGTCATTGATTGCCCCCTCCCTTGAATGACCTCCAAATCCTCTCCTGCGTGTGAACGTCGTTAATCTTCTACCATAAAATGCAAACAGTTGTAGGTTCTAACATAGCATGACTAGGCCTGGGCGATGTATCGATACATCGTGAAAAACCGGTGTGAAGCCGACATCGTCACACTGGTTTCGTAATTTTCAAATCGGCGATACATCGTGATTTCATGGTGTTGTCCACATAGCGGCGAACAAGCAGTTTGCCGGTGTCTGATCACCGATTCTGTTGTTTCTTATATGCATGCACTTTTTGATTATATCGTCTTATCGCTTTACTTGGATGGTTTCCCAGTTTCACACCGTGAAAAACCATGCATGCGCACAAAGAAACATCGGAACCGGCGGCGTGACATCGTCAAACTGCTGCTAGACCCTTAGAAACTTAAATTGCACCTTCCAAAATGGTGCACTGTGCATGCCCACGGACTTGACTTTTGATACTTCTGAATGTTTCATAGAAGGTGGTATAAGAATTGAGGAAACGTTGTATTTCGACAAATTAGAAACTCGAAATGCACCGACCAAGCCGTTAAGTGCGTATCGGGAAAGGGACCTGGAGTCCCCATCCTTTTCCTAGGCTGCTATTAAGGATATGATTATGATATTATGTAATCAGAGATTGTATGTGAGGGCACGTGAAATGGCACATGTCAGGGCTGTTTCATGTGGGGGGCCGGAGCCCCCATCCTTTTTCTAGACTATTATTGAGGCTACGATTACGATATTACGTAATCAGAGATTGTACGTGAGGGCACTTGCAATGCCGTATCGCAGGGCCCTGTAAGCCCCCATCCTTTTCTAGGCTGCTATTGGAGCCATGACTACAATATTCTGTATTCAGAGAGGGTACGTGAGAGCACTTGAAATGCCTCATGTCAGAGCCATGTAAAGTGGGGGGCCGGAGCCCCCATCTTCCTGATTATAATTTCGTAGATGTAAGTATCCATCAACATGGAGTTTTCAAAATTATTGAGGAGGACGTGCTAAGCACATATTATGAACATTTATACTTTGCAATATATATATATTTGAAACTGTAATTTATTTCAAATCATTGAAGGGCTGGGGTCTCACGGCCCTATGTAAATATCTATTGTGCATTTGCAACAACGTCTATCTAGTATCTGGAGAGAAGCCATTGCAAGGGTTACTAGAAATCTATATAACAGAGAAGCCAATCTGAGTGCGTTATCACCCAAACTGCTGGTGGTGGTACCGTAATACTGGATCTAACCAAAGATTATTAAAAATTCCAAGTAATAAATTTTATCTGTTTAAAAACAAATTATTACATGGAAGTGCAGGGCAAAGAAATGGATATTTGTGTCTGCATTTTTTTCCGTTTTTCCACATTAATAATATTTTATGAATGTTAAAATAACAAATGCTTAATATTTTTCAGGACGCCAATCTGTTCTCGTTTTTCTGTATGAATCTATGTTATTTTTTGTTAGGGAGGTACGTTTCCTTCTGCTTACCGCGTCCATAGTTAACATCGTGATGTATTGTCACATCACGATGTTAAACTGACGATGCATGGCGATGTCAAAAATGTAACATCGCCGGGGCCTAAACATGTCATTGGTTTTACACCATAAATGACCAACAAAAAAATTTTTACTCTGGTGTAGATGATGGTTGTGATAATTTAATTGGCATTCAATACATTAACATAGAGTTCTAAATTTTACAATCGGCTTGAGCAATCATATATGGTAAATTTTCATACATTGCAAGTAGAAGTTGGCACAGATATAATTTATACATTAAGCCATGTCTCTTGTTTAACTAAAGTGAGCACACAGTATGTTCTTTATAGTTAAATATGGAAAGTGAAAAATATAAATAACTCCTACATTAGTGCTTGAATGTTTAATTTTCATTCTTTAGGGTTTTGTAATACAGTAGCATACCTGCCAACTAGTACGATTGGGCCGTACAATGTACAGATTTCAGGTGAATTGTAAGAGTGTACGGATGATAGGTAAAATTGTATTCGTTTTTTTTTTAAGTGAACGGGAAAAAATCCCACATGTTCACTATTCATAAATTTTTACAGCGAAAGTGAAGGTCATACCTGCAAACTCTCATATTTTATGGGAGATTCCTGTTTTTGGCGACGTGTCGGGATTTTCTGTTTTTATGTATTTTTCTCCCATTTTTTTTTCTGTTAAAAATGAACCCTAAATTTTTGGCCAGTGTCAGGCAGGTACTGCCTAGTTTGTGGGACCCGTTGGTTAAGAACCTTTTAATTGCTGCTGTTATACGGGGTGGTACAACCCTGTGTGAATAGTGCTATTAAAACATTCTTACCCACTGGCTAGCACAACCCTATGTGGTTAGCATGATAAAGCATTCTTACCCACTTAGGTCGCGTGATGCGGGTGGTGCCTCCCAACTGGCTCAGTTTGATGCTGGACTTAATTCCTCGATTGACTCTCCGTTGAAACTCTGTATTGACTCGCGATTGAAACTCCGTAGATGGCACAGTTTCAAAGTGTAAGAAAACATGCAATCCACGAGTTTACATTTCAGGATGACGTTTATCTCATGCTGAAGTATGCAATTAAGTTGCATACTTCAGCAATTTTTTTTGCATTCTTGAAAGGAAATGATTTTAATGTAGAAACTGATCAGCTGAAGTCAGAATTCTGTGAACTTCAAATAGCTGAAATGCTAGTGAGTATAAAAAAGAAAGAGTTGATGCGTTGTGGTTTGCCTGATGAAATAAAAGAGAGGGTTGATCGAAAGTGTCTATTCTTTGTCAATCGACATCAGCTGCTGGTGCTTTAAATTGTAGCGTAATTTCTAGTGGTATGCTGTGTATTTTAACAATACCTCACAGCAATGCAGAATGTGAAGGAATATTCAGCAGTATACGAAACACCAAAACAAAATTTCTAACCTCTTTTTCCAATGAAAACAGAATCGATAACTAAAAATATGCAAAAAGGACATTCCTGTAAGCAAAAATTCAATAACAAATTTTTGGCACTGGCTAAATCAGCCACTTATAAACACTTAATATATAATAAAGTAGAATAATCATAATAAATCAGTGCTTTTGGTTTATGTCCATCTTGGTGTTGCTGTAGTTTTTCATAGTGTCAAATATATGTTGCTATTTCAATCATTTAATTAAATAATGTATTTTTATTTTTTTAAATTACCTTAGATTTCATTTTCTGTTTAACCCTTTAACACCTGGAGTAAAATAAACGTGGCAAAATTTATGGCATGCAATTTCTGAGATACTTATATTTTAAAAAATTATGAATAGAAGTTATAAATTTTAATGGTCCTACATTACATAGGGACGCTCATCTATTTTCCCTTTAGGAACACCGATGAGCAAGACATACGTTGGTATGTAAAATATTACTGTTGGGTATGATATTTGCAAAAACAGTTAATTCCTCCCATTACGTACAGAAAAATCATACACACAGTATAATCTGCTCTTTCTAGAGCAGCCTGCCAGTTGACAAACACAGGGCTTTTGTGATTTCTCCACTTCTTTTACAAAGTGAGAGATGTTGTTAAACCTAACTGCAGTTATCACTGGGGGTAGATCTTCTTGCACGTTTTGTTGAAACGTTATCTTTGCTCTCTTCAGTCGAAGTTTGAACTAGTACGGGATGACTCCCTGTAGTGGATCCTTTGAGTAATGAACAGCAGATGTCCAACTTCAAGTTTTCGAATAACTCATTTCTGCATATACTTTGGTAAAGAATCCATGCATTCACTACAGCCAAATCCATGAAATGGAATACGAGACAAAGATATCATTTGTGTGTGTTTACGGTTTGACCTTGTTCATGGCATCACACCAGCTTTATCCACCAACACCCATGTATGAATTGGAAGTCAGCTCACAATGGCTGGGTGTGCTATTTCTGTCACTGCTCCTGTTTTTTTGTTTCACCTTCTGCATTTGTCAGTAGGTAAAGCATTTTGATAAGCATGCATGACATTAGTTCTGGTGAGCTGAAGTAGTTTCCGATGAAGATACATTTGTACATATTAGGTTTTACGTTCTAGCACAACCTAAGTATAACCAAACCAGACGAGCTCACATTGAAGTTCTCAAATCATATGAAAAGTTGCATAATTTCCTGAAAGGAACATTCGTTGCTTCATCATAATGGAATCCTCTATTCCGTGTAAAAGGAATTTTCATTTTATTTGAGTGTTTGTGATCTTGAAACATTCATTCGCAACTCTGATTATTCAGTTTACAAAATATGTATTTATAAGCCAATTCTCAGAACAATAAACAATGCTTGTTTTCTTGATATCACAAAGGAGGCGGTCATTTCTGTGTCTGCATATTTATGTCTCTCAAAGAGCTATTGCCATATGTTGCCATTTTTCTAAACTAGGTAATGGAACATTCTTTCCTTTGAGGCAAATTATAGTTTGACTTAACTGGTGGTTTTAATAGGAAAAGTTGTGACGTCAGAGGAATATTTGTTCCTTCCAGGTGGTAAAGGGTTAATATAGTCTATATTTATCAGTAATCTGTGCACAATAAGGAAAAAATATAGTACCTCTTTCAATTCTGGATGTATTTCATATGCTGGCTGATAATGTGCACACTGATGACACGTGCCTTTTGAAAAATTGTAAGATTTTCAAAATTGACATGTTGGCAGGTATGCTGTAGTATGGTATTCACATAGAAAACTAAATGTGTATTTTTGCTTTTTAGACTGAATCTCGTTTTTGGTATTAGCAGATAATACATTATTTTAGAAAACTTGCGTTTTTATAATGTAAGTTCCCGGTGGTTCAGTTAATGGTACTTAGGATCTGAAAATCGAAAACACGTTTATATAGTGATGCAGTAGTGTATGTCAGTACATAAGTAAAATATGAATTTTGGAAAATGCAGAAGTGTTTTCTGAAATTCATTAATGCAGTGCAACCCCTCATTGGGGCTATGGGACAGAAAAATTTGTTCATAAAAGAAGGTGGAAGTTGTTCTAAGTAGTTGAAATATTACATTTCAGTTGTTTAAATGCTTCATTTCAAAACTTGTGTATTTTTGAGCATATAAGTTTCAGATGACGAACGTAAGCATTTATCGAATGTAACAATTAAAATAGAAGCAAAAATTACACAAACTTTGCTTATATTTGATTAGTGCAGTGTGTTGTTGCCATCATACCAATTATAATAAGTAAATTTACAAAGACTTAAATTAACAAAACGTTAAATATAAAATTTATTTACCTTGGAAAAAAATTATCAATAACTGTTTCATAGGTGTTATTCACCAGTCCTCCTTCGAAGTGCATTTTTAATTGTGACTCCACTTTTCCGTCGTTATGCTTACAGGAAAATGCTTCAAGTTTTACACTAGCTTACACAGCCAGTATGGTAGTGGAGTAAACGATGATAATAAATTTGAAACACTATAGTTTTTGTTGATAACTGTTCGTTAGTTTCACACATTGTACCACTATATAATTTATTTATTATTGAAGTCTTTATTCAGTATTAGTGTTTTGAATCAGTGAATCTGAGTCAATTTCCACTCTTTGTTAATGGGAAGGGGAAGCCTCCATAACTCTTATCTGTAGTTTCTTATTGTGAGAAACATCTCTAGTGAATGCTGAAATTCAGACATATTTTATCCATACAGGGGTTCTAGTGTAATTGACTGAATCATGAAAACAGTATATCTGAAGGTGATCGCTAAGCAGGAGTTTAAAATATATTATTGCAAGTCAATTTCTACCGGGAAATTTTTATCTGACCGTGAAAACGGGACGGCCATATCTGAGGTTAAGAGGGGGTTTCACTGTAATTGGTAAATGATAAGACTTTAAATCTAGGTTTCAGCAGTCATTCAGGGTAACTTTGAGTGATGTTTTTTTTTAATTTTTACTTCCCCCGCTTATGTTGGTGTTATTTTCACCGCTATTGACATAAAATTGAATATTAAGCTCAAAATTATAGCTCAACTTACACAAAATAGCAAATAGGTGATAAAAGGAGGTATATTAGCTTCATGTAAAGTTATCTTGTCATTTGCAGTAACTTTAAGCCAGTTTCAGAAAGTCCATATAAAATACTTTCAAGCTAGAAGAATTTTGAACGAATAAAATTCTGTTTCTAATTTGTTCAAAAATTCAACTGCATATTAGTTTCAATGCCACATTTAAATGGAGCTTGTAAACAGTACAACAGCTTAATCATATGATCCGATACTATTAGGAGTTATTTTTATTGTTATGGATTTGCGTGTAGCATAGCTGTTATAACAGCCTCGAGGTGACACATTGGAAATACGTTAGAAATAATGGCAGATCCAGAAATCTTTAAAGGTGAAAGGCAATTTGTTTTTGATTCTTACCTAATGTCCGGTACTTTTAATTTTTTTTCCATGATACAATCCCAACTCAAGGGGGTGCAATTGCCCCATCACCCCCCCCAGATCAACCAGTGTGTTTACCTATCTATCACTTAGCATGCTCTCAATTCAGATTAGACTCCAAACAATGCCAAAAAGAAGAGAACACTTACTGAGTAACAACTCAGTGTAGTCGTTTGTTAAATTTTATACATTACATCCAATATATTTTTACCATTTTGGTTTTAATTTATTATTTTATATCCTATGTACAATCTCACCTTGATTGGCACAGAATGACCATTGCTGTCCTTGCACTATAAAACAAGCAACCAATCAACAACTAACTGTAGTCTGGGCCGTATGATAGTGGTTACACATTTGTCTGTCATGCCATTAATTGGTTGGTTTTATATGGCACAAGGGTAACAAAGGTCCTCCTACACCAGGGCTGTCCAACATCCGGCACGCCGACAACTGTTTGGAATGGGAAAAAAATATCCAAAAAGATTTTAGATTTGTTTTTTCAGAAATCGAGAAAAACCGCATGGGTGACCCCTTTCCATATCGCAAGTGAACAAATAAATAATCAGAAGTAACTTTGAAAGAGGGTTTTTTTCTTTTACAAAACCGCTGGCCTGCGAGATCCATGAAAAATTTGTAAGATGATGATTTAGGGGTCGAAATATCATTTCTAATTGAACGTTCACCAGATTTTTAAAATGAGTGACTATGTGGCAGTTACTGATAATCTCCATCACTACTTACATCAATGTTAACCCTCTTTTCTGTGCTTACCATTATATCGTTATTTGTGTAACATATTGAGCAAATAGGTTAACGTAAGTTGTGGAGAAATAAAGTGTATCTAAAAATTTGCTTTTCATCAAAGATTAAAAGTTTTACAAAGCGAGTAAACCTAATGCATCTCAATGCAATGTACAAAATTGCAAAAATGAGCATGTGATGAAAAATTTTATAATGTAAAATTTTACTCTTGATTTTCCAGCATGTAATTTATTTTGTTCATGACTTTGTCACTGATATACTGTATAAATAATCGCTTTTTTTGTGGGAGGTGTTGCTGGAATTTGGCTAAATGTGTGGCTTCGTTATGCGAAACAAACTATTATAATTTTCTTTTGCAATTGGCCACATAAAACGTTGCATCTTAGGTAACATATTTTGCATTTAAAGTAAGTATAGTATAATTTGGTTACTTTGAAAATGTAGTTTTGGAGAGTTTACGATGGTCAGAATAAACTTTTGAGATTAAACATTTCTGCCTTCACTTGACAAAGGGAGCAGTTGGCTCCCGAAACGTCGTGTTTTTAAACCTTACGCCAGTGTCGAAATAACTGTTTGTTAATAAACTTTTGGTTTATGTGCCTCCATGAACTTCCAAACAACGTTCTTGTTTATTCATGTTGACCACCATTGCTAGTATAGGGCTATTAAGTAATGTTCAGTCTGTCATTATTTCATGGTTATGACATGACTGCATTACTTCCAGTTACGTGGGTAATACTGTGGGTCGGTAATTCTTAAGCAAACGATTAGGGGAATTGTTCTTCCCCTTTTTGCAATAATCATTAACTGTACAGTGCTTTTAATTACCAGAAGTATAATTATTTATATATTGAGTTAAGGTCAATTTCATCACAAGGCTGCTGAATCATTATAATTTTCATCGTATTGGTTGCTACATATGCCACCAGCATATAAAATATAGAAATATACAAATAAAGAACATGGAAATGGTATATACAGAGGGTGTTTGCACATATTTATAACAACTGTGACAGAGTAAATAAAATACATACAGTAAAAATTTTTTTTTAATGTATTCTGACGGCCCTGTCTTTGGACCAGGGGCTTATCCAGGATTCATAAACTGGGGGGGTTCAAGATTTTTAGGGGTGTGTGGATTAGAATTTGGGTGTATTTAGATTTCATTAAGGTAGGGGTGTATCAAATATCTGGAGGGATGTTGGGGGTGTGTATAAATCCCTGCTTTCAACCATCATATTACATCTAGATTTCCAATAGAAGGGCTTTTTGTAAAGTCATATGTGGAATTTTGTCCCATTCCTCCACATCTTTCCACAGTCCATCCAAGGTACTGGATCGGCGTTTTGAAAGAGCTTGTTTAAAAAGTCCAAATGCACCATAATCCATCAATGCTATATCTGTAGACTTGATAGGAATGTTGTTAGCTGATCTTGACTTGATTCCAGTTTCTTGTCTCATTTTTTTCTAGAAATATGGTTGTACTTTTGGAGGTGTAGCTGCTCGCTTTGTCCCGATGGAGTTCCACAATTTGAAAGTAAATAGGATACAGTTTTGGAATAGCTTCTTTAAAAATAGGAGTCAGAACATTATTTTGATAATATGTAGAGTTGATTTTTGCAACTTTTCTTATTTTTTATTTTCCGTTACAAGAAATGCTGGCAATAACTATAAATCCCTTACTGAAAGTATCTTTGCTCTCTTTGAGCCAAATCTTTCAATCTCTTGAGCCTCTTTTTCGATAATAAATCAATCTTTTTTTATTGCAGTTATTTAAATAAATCCGCCCTTTATTTTCATATAACAATCTGCATCTAGTCTTCCGTTCAGCAGCATACTGAGGTAGTAGATGAAGAAATGTATTTTTTTATTTTAATTAAATTCAAATCTTTATTAATTTATTTATTTATAGTTGATGCTGATGTGTGCACAGCTTTTGTAACTGTTCTTTGAGGTTTTGGATTTCTTGTAAAACCATAGACTGCACTTTAGAAATATTAGAAATAGTACGAACTTTTTGGGGATATTTCTTTTGGATTTTTTCCTCTTGACATTAAAGCTTGACTATTTTTTCATTTTACATTAATAATATCACTTATTTTATGCTTTGAAACTTGAAAACCATGCTTCTCACGTTGTTTTTTAATTATTGGATGTGAATATTTCTCTTCAAAAAGGGCAAATGTATAGCCTTCAAACCATAGCTTCCTTTTGTACGCCATTTCACAGCACAAACTAAATTTTTAGTCTCAAACAATTTTTCACTTTTCAGGTAATAGCGTGTTGCCATATTTCTTTTCCGGATCGCTTTTAGTTTTATTTTAAATTTAAAATCAAAGTCGTTATAAATATGTGTAAACACCCTCTGTATATGCAGGGTTTCCATTCCACCTGGAATTGTCACGGAATTCGAAATCATCCCTATAGGTCAGGATTAGAAATGAGTTTTTTTGCTCAAACCTGGAAAAGTCGGGGGAAAAAATTTCTATTATGAATAGCTAAATCTCTCATAAGCATGGTTATTTTCCCTGCAACCGCAGTTCAGCCGAAAGCTGCTTGTGGTTAATCAGGGAGTTTTGCCTGAAAAGGCCAGGAAAAAACCTGGAAAAGTCAGAGAATTTTTTTCTTCAATGTGAGAGGAAACTCTGTGTATGCCATCAGAGTTCAATCCAACGGGTTATGTTAGCATAGAAATGTTAACACGTTAAACGCCATGCTTGCCGTTTACGTGTTGTTCCATTTACGCCACAGCCATTAAGCAGGCTGCCGGTTAAATGCGGACCGGCGAGACCTGAATGGAAAGTCCATCGCTGGTCCCTAGGGACCGGCGTGGCATTTAACGTGTTAAGGGAATATTCATTATGTGTAATATTTGATATGATACTGTTAATTTTAGCCAGTATCGTTTTAAATCATCAAAATTTCCAGTGATCTGTAAACTGGGTGGCATTTTATCTTAATGAGTATTTGTTGAGGTATGTACAACGATTTTCACTGATGTATAGAACTATTGAAGTGGATCAGAAGTGTTTCCCTCGATAGTGTTCTATTTAATTACAATTGTGGCTTACACTGACATGAAAATATGATGTGAATTGACCTATAGTGATATGAAAATGTATTCCTATTAATTCATACTTTTCTTGCCATTGTACATAGCTCTGTAGCGCTAATATGCGTGGCTACCATTGAAGTAATCTGGGTTTAATTTCAGCGGGTACCTACTGTTTGCTGAATGGTTGTTGGAATACATATAGTGATCTATGCTTTGCCGTAATTGTAGCTGTTATTGTTCTGAATGCATAGACTTCTGCTAATTATTTGACACTATGTTTGTGTTTATATTTATATAAATCGAACACTACGCAGATTAAATCAAACAACAATGTCAATCAATCAACGTTTATTGGCGTAGTGATACCAACGCCGATGGTATGGCGTGATTAGATGGTGAAACGTTCGAAAGAAAATAAATATTTCTGCCTTCGG
>QLNU02014802.1:42516070-42546050 GCA_006491805.2 Dysdera silvatica
TTTATTGAAATATGCAATGACATAATGAACATGCTTATGAAATTTATGTATATGCAATATAAGTTATTTTGATTCCAGGATAAGTGGTTTATCTGGAGCTATTCAAAAGGACGTTGACGCAGAAAAGTAACATGACTAAAAATCTTTCAAATATGTTACTGCGAGTTGCAGCAGTGAATTTCACTAATTTCTTTGAGCTTCGTAAGACAAAATCAGGACATTACGAAGGGGTAAGTGGCATCGAATACAACTTCCTCAAACTTCTATCTACGACGTTAATGTTCGTTTTTCAGGTGGTAAGTCCTAGTGACGGAGTATGGGGAAACCAGCTAGACAATGGGAACTGGACGGGTATGATGGGAATGCTTCAAACGAATGCTGCAGACATTGCCCTCGACGCCATTCATCCTACTATCGAAAGAATGAAAATAGCCAAATTCTCTTTTCCATATGCAATTGATCGTAATAGATTTGCTATGCTGAAAGCTGGAATGGCATCCAAGAACTTCGTTTACTTTCGATCTTTCGAAAGTAAAGTGTGGATTGCGCTCATCACAACAGTACTCACCTGTTCCGCTTTACTTGCCCAACTGCACAACATTCACCTGACTTACTCCAAGAAGCAGAAAAAACAAAACATCAGTATATTGTCCACCATGGAAATTATTTTAGGATATCGAGATCAAAAGAGTATTGGCAAGCATCTGTCTGTCCGGATTCTATTAGCGACCTGTGGACTTGGCATACAAGTTATGAAATATAGCTTCGTTGGAGTGTTCCTATCTCTACTTATGAATCCAGTAATGGATTCACAGATTGAAACCTTTGTAGAACTTGCTGGAGCTTCACGACAAGGTAGGTGCAAAGTGATAGTAAGAGAGGGGGTTGGGCTTGAAGAAGAGCTCCGAACTGCGAAAAGCGGAACCTTTAGAGATTTGGGTGAACATTTGCGAAAACATCCCGAAACTTCATACGCAGATGAAAGCGCAATTGCACGTATTATGGAGGGATATGTTGTTGTGAACAGTGGCCATTATCTCAAGATGAAAATAGAAGCATCGGAATTCAGATCCAAAATATTTTTGTCTGACGATGGATTAAATATTATGACCAGTGCTATCGCTTTCAGGAAAGATTTCTGCTGCATGGAAAGCTTCAACAAGATTATGGCTAAGATCCAGCAAGGAGGTCTTCACAAGAAGATCATTGACGATTATGTCTTTTACCTTTTCTCAAAAATACAGAACCGTGAACCAGAGATCGATCCTCAATCTCCGCGGCCCATTTCCTTACGAGATTTGAATGGAGTCTTTTGGGTGGTACTTGCTGGATATTTATTAGCGTTTATGGCATTAATCTTTGAAAAATGCTCATTGAAAACTAAAACGTACTTTAAAACTAAACTCAACTAAGGCTTTGTAAGATAAAAAGTGAGCTAACTGCACTTAATTGTGTTGGTGAAGAAGTTTTTGGTTTTGCACACATAAAAAATTTGACCGCATTTTCCGTCAACCTCCTTTCCCGAATTTGATGGTTAAACTGATTTCAGGAAGTAGAGGACATGACATACTATATGTAGGAGCCCATATCATAATAAAATTATATATTAGTTAGTTGTGCAACTTGAGAAGAAAAGATACGAGTATGAAAAATGTGTCCTCGGACAATAATACTGTATAATATTATTAAAGCAACAGTTTTTTCACATTAGCCGATGATGTGGCAATAATAGATGTTAAATTACTCGTAAAGAAAAGAATGATTTTCCTGCGTCGGGTGGGATCCGAATCCACGACCTCCTGATTGCCGGTCAGGTGCCAGAGCACGGTGACGGGAGACACTTGTTCGGGTCCCGCCAGGCGACGGAAAATCATTCTTTTCTTTACGAGTAATTTAATATCTAATACTATATGAATTTGGAAAAAGATGTTAATATGGCAACATGTGCAAGGAAAATGAAGCATTTGGTGATGATGATGTGGTATGTGAATACACATATTAAAATTGGCTTAAAAAATTTTGTTTCGGAGATTTTGATCTGAGTGATAAACATTCGATCTGATAGGCCACTTAACATTGATAACGACATTTTGAAACAACTGATTGAAGAAAATTCACGACAAACCTTGTGAGAAATTGCAAAATAATTGAACGTTGATCATATAACAGCTTTGGAGCATTGCGTTAACTGGACATGGTTTCCAAACTCGATCTTTGAGTGCCTAATGAATTCAGTGAAAAACTTAATTTTTTAGGTCAGTGTTTCCGAAAATGTGTTCTGCGAAAGTCAGCGGTTTCGCAAGGAATTTGTAGAACATCGCGAAAAATTCACGAAAATCTGCAAGTTGTGCAACTTTTTGCCGAATCTCAACCTCTTAGATACCATTAACTGTAACCGATATTACACAGAAATATAAAGTATTATCTAGCTTTTTATACCGATTTATTGTTTATTTGTTATGCCTAGGTAGTGATAAATAATAGCCCTTTAGGGTTTATTTAAATATTTCTAGAGAGTTCCGTGGTTAGATATGTGATTTTTCCCCGAATGGCAACCTCCTAGATACCATTAACTAACTGTAACCAACAGGCGTATAAAGCCAGTTTGAAGGCATATATGCGGATGTTACACTGTAGCATGTGCTACTGTAGTTTGCATGTATGCGGATGTTACGCTGTAGCATGTGTTACTGTAGTTTGCATGTATACGGATGTTACGCTGTAGCATGTGCTACTGTAGTTTTCACGCGTACCATTCGTTGAGACGGATCACGTGACAATCACCGACTCTTGGCACCAAAGTACACACTTGGTGATTTAATCTATTTTTGGCACAATACTTATATGCACAATAAATGCTTATGTATATCACTTTTCCGTTTTGAGGTAAGATGTTCTATTGTGCTTTAATTAACTGAAGGGGAAACTGGACAGGGATTTATAAACACCCCCAACACCCCTTCAGATTTTTGATACAGCCCCTTAATGAAATCTAAACACACATCTAAATACACACAAAATACAATCCACACCACCTAAAAATCGTGAAAAATTCCCCAGTTTCCAAAATCCTGGATAAGCCCCTGCAACTGGGTCACGTCAAAGAGCATATGGGGCACAGGGTACCCCGGGACTCACGAGTAGAAAATAATTACCAGAAACGTTACAGGATTTAGACATTAGGTCACTATAAACTCAAATAAATTTGATGCTCTTCTGATGGCTGTTTTTTTTCCAACTACAAATACTGCAATATTAGCATATATCAAGATTTGTATTTTAAATTTTATAGGGGGGGGGATAAAAACAGTCTATACAGATGTACACAAAAACAGTTTTATACATTATTAATTTTTAATAATTTTCAATATTTTAACATTGTGTTATTATTGTTCTACACATAGACGCAGGGGGGACCCGCGCCCCCCAATAAATTGCAATTTTACATATACTGTAATGTAAAAATGTACGAAATATGTGTTTGGAACCCCCCCTTCCTAAATAATTTTGGAAACTACGTCAAAGGTTCTATATATACAGGGTGATTCAGTATCAATGCTACAACCTTATAGGAGGGCTAGAGGTCACAAAGACGATTCGTAATCTCATAGCATTGTAGGGTCGGAAATGCCGTCTTCGTGCGGTAGAGGGTATTGTATGGGAGTTGGATTGGGTAATGTTCCCGCAGGAAACCAGCATTTTCAGACCTATGTGTTGTGTTTACAGAGTCTTTTTCATTGTTGGCCACATGATATTTATAAATAAATTAAAGACAAGACTGCTGCCACTGAAAATGATAAAAGAAACAAAATTACATGTGAACAAAAAAATAGCATGTGGCCAAGAATGAAAAAGTCTCTGTAATGTAATGTCAATGATATGTGATTCCAAATCGTCTTTGTGACCTCTATACTTCCCGCAACTTTGTCGCACTGATACTGAATTACTCTGTATATAAATAGCTCGATGGGGCAACTGGGGTACAAGGATAGGGCAATCGGGCCATTCCCCTGCTGGCCCCAACTTAGCTACAAGACTGATAACCAATATCATACAACAACAGAAAGCATTACCTACCTTTTTTGATACTGATTTATTGTCTATTTATTACACCTAGGCAGTAATAAATAATAGCCCTTTAGGAAACGGTCGTCAATTTTTCGGACCTCACGGACCACTAAATCCATAATTTTAAATCCCGCGGACCACATTTCGTGAATTTAGTGCAATATAAAGGTGGAAATTGTCATTCAGAATATGAGAATTTCTTAGAATATTATTTTTGTTTTATTATTAATAAAACATTAAAAATGCAAATAATGTCCAGATTTTTCTGCGGACGACCAAAATTCTCTCACGAACCACCAGTGGTCCGTGGACTACCGGTTGGCGACCGCTGCTTCAGAGTAAGGCCGTTTCTACCGGGTGTGCAGTGGGTGCGTGAACGCAGGCGGCCAATTTCTAGGACGGAAGCATTTCATTATGTACTTCTATAGTAAAAAATTTACTTTTTGCGATTTCCAAACTAACTTAAAAAAAAAACCAGCCACTTTCTGCTGTGGCACTGTAAATAACGGATTCCACTTCAGTACAGCCTCAGTAAAATCTCAGCCAGCCCACCAATTGTCGCCGCCCGTTGTTTGCATTGACTCGTTTAGTTAACATTAGGTTCTTGCTTTCATTTAGTTAACAAATAAACATTTTCTGGACCACCTTCAAATTGCTATCCTTAACGATCTCTTAATTTTTTACACGTGTTTGAGCCGTAAAAGTGACAAAGAACTCCTCTCGACGTCTACAGCTCGGCTGCCTAATACAAAAATTTACAAACCCCCTTTGGGAGAAGGCGCATCCACTCCGTCCAACTAAAAATTCCACACTTGCTCGTAAAACGGTGGACGTTCCGATAATCTGTGTTGCGTTAACACCCAAAAGAAGTACACAAGTCCTTTAATTAAACATACATAAGTATGAAAAATTAATTAAGGCATAATTATATTCATTAGTATGCTTTTTCTATTAGTACAAACTTTTTACTTCCTAACTGGTTGATCACTCACCTTTGCAACACAGATGTTCTTTGGTTCAGTTTTAAAAACAGGGGATATTATTGCAATCAGCTTTCAGGTAATTTTTATGACCGGTCATAACTAGCGGTATACGCTTTCTCAAATACATTTCAGTGACCACCCTTCCCAAATCCCCGTTCTTGCTTAAATCTCTCTCTTTCGAATATTGAAAAATTTCAATGGCTGCAAATCCACGACCACCCCTGAATACTTCTATTTTTAAAAAATATACGGCGTGGTTATTGATATTTTCTACACAAATATTATTTAAGCATTTCGAGGGTAATGTTATTCTCCTCAGGATATTTTCAGTATAATATATTTATTCATGAAAAATATTTGGAGGAAACTAAAATTACACATTCCAGGAGAATATCTCGCAGCTTGTTATACTACTTACGTTATGGCCTATTACGGTATGTATACTACTTATGTTAGGGCTCGGCGATTAAGAAACACTACTGTAGGCAATAAAGATTCTGATACTTCGGAAAGCTGCAGATCTCGACTTCTTACCAGTCCTCGTGCCATAAGAGTCTACATAAACAAACCTAGTGTCTAATTAACAATGCTCTAAATTTTATTGATCCCCAGTGGTCAAACAAAATAGTGTTAGTTACCATTAGATAAAATGTAGACGTTTCTATTGTTTCTGCGAGTTTCACGCGCAAGGATAGCTAGCGTTGAGCTGCGCCGGGACCTACATTTTTTCGAGAGATCCAAACCTCTTCTATCGAGGGAACAAGAACCCAAACTGTGTGGGTGGGTACAGGCCCTGCAGTGTTTGCCAGACTGCGGTTATTCCGGGTTCAATTCCCAATTGTTGAAACAAAAACAAAAAAACACGCTTACAGACTAACTGCTTGCCGTAGTTTGGGTGTTAGCTACCTAGACCTTAAGAAGAGCGGATTCCTAGGGAAATTGTAGGTCCCGACGCAGGATGACTCTTACTCTTGCGCCGTAAAACTCAAACAAATATGATGCGTAGAAAAAGCACATTATAGGATACCATTGTAAATTGAATCCATGGGTTAATGGCGCAATGGACAAATGGGATATCATTATACCACTGTAGGGCAATGGACCTACATTTTGTGTTTTTACAGTGTAAGGACAGAAAAGGTCATGTTCCATTAGAAACTACAGTCTAATGAGGAATCTGGACCACTGATGCAAAGGACACCAAATCCTGGACCACATCGGGCAGAAAACTGATTTTACAATATCCTTGGGAGTCGGACCTGAGCTAATGGCGCAATAGTTAATACTACATCACCGCTATGCCACCATAAGATAGCGGACGTACACTTTCCCGAGAAATCTGAACTCCTTAAGGTCCAGGGAATCAATCATCAGACTATAGATAAAACCATAATTAAAGGTATGTTGGGAGAATGCACCCCTACTGTGCTATCGCAGGGCCAGGATCCACATTTTCCAAGGAATTTGAACCACTGAAGACATGTTTCTAATCGATTAAAAGAATTGCAGTTTTTAGATGGTTGGTTCGACTTTGTGGCGCAATTAAAGCAAGAGTCATTCTGCGCCAAGCGAGGTGTTTTTGTCGAAACTTCCTTAACGCATAATTTACAATAATTCAACAACCTTAAAGCGCAATCCTTTTTCTGCATGAAACCCTATTAGGACCTTAACCGAATCCTATATTACCGAACCCTATTAGGACCTTAAACGAATTTAACTGATAAACTACGCGATCGACTTCACTCTTATGATTCCATAGAATAAAATAGAGGTATGTTGCATTATAATTAAACACAACCTAAGAATTAACAGAATTAAATGTCTGCGAATGAAGAGCAGTTCCCTAAAAGTGATTAAGTAATTAATATTAAACAAGACAATATAAATTAACCATGGTCGATGACTGAAGTTAGCTTGCTTCAAATTTATGATCATATCTCCTTGAATTGACGGCATCGAAAGTCACAGACTGCGTGGTTCCAACTCCAGAATCTTGAAGATGGATTGTTTTAAAAAAAGTTCGACGAAATGCCGACATCATCATTTTCTGATTCCTCTTGTATTTCCTCTGTTTGAGATATGACGGCGGGACAAAAATATCGTACTCTTGTCGTGAAACCATGTAAAGCCCGAAAAGCTCCAAAACTACCACCATGAGTAGCACCGTAATAGGTATAGTATGGGTCCTACAATAATTCGAAATGAATTGCTATTTTACATATATATTATAATGTATAAATGTTCTTAATATGTGATTGGGCCCCCAAATAATTTTGAGAACTCTACGTTGATGAACTCCGTCTTCAAATCGGATTTCCCCACGATCAGCAGAATCGAATGTTGCAGAACATACGGTCCCAGTTTCAGAACATCCGGAGACACGGGCGCCCATGTTGGGGCCAGGGGTTCGAGTCCCCTCTAGCCGTTTAAAAATTTAATTTGCCCGAACCTATTATATCATTTACTTTCAAAAGTTTTAGAGTCACATTTTAAAATAAGGTACTTTTTAGCTCATTACTAATTGTCAAGCAGTATCAATTATTTTTGTAGCGTTTTGGTATCTTGTACATTCACTAAAATTCTTGACAGCTTTGAGAAGAATGTAATGATTTTTCTCAGTCCATCCCATTTGAAGTACTCGTCAATGTTTCTCAGCCCCACCATAAATATTGGTATGGAAGTTTTTTAGGTGGCTAGTTTAACTTTGAAATACAGGTAAGACACACCGCTCTTCTAAAAACAACTAGGATGAATACTGAGTATGTGTGTGTGGTGTTAATGGGGTGGGGGCTCCATGCTTGCTAAATTCGGACCTATGAGAATTTCATTGTACTGCACATTTTGTTCTAAAGGAAAGCTTTCGAAAGGTTTCAGGCGAAATTCTGGACCTTTGCATGTTCCGTTTGTCTGCGAAAGTCACGTTACAGGTAGAGTTGTAAAAAACCCGGGAATTTTGGACACATTGGAAACTTTGATGGGAAGAAACCAAGATAACTAGAATAAAGGAGGTAGTCTTGTCCGCACCTTTCTTCCTATTGATTGTGTCGAATCGACCAATAGGAAGAAAGATACGGACGGAACTAGCTTCTTTATTCTAGCTTGGTTTCTTCCCATCAAAGTTTCCAAAATTCCCGGGTTTTTTACATCATCTCTGGTTACAGGCCGCATGGTTTGAATTCCATATACGTTTGTTATATTGATTTATGCTATGGGAAGAATGACAGTAATAAAAGATGAAACGAAGGCATGCCATATACATCGGGAAAGCAAAATGAAAGACATTTCATCCATTTTGGACAAAAGGACTGAAAACCGTTTTCTAAAAAAATTGACGATTTTTAAGGATAGTACGAATTCCCGCACAATGGGACACATCATCGTAATGACTCGGCTGGTTAGCATGTGTGTGGTCAGTCCAATCCAATAACACACACGTAAAAAGAAATTATAGATAGAATGCGTGATTACTTACAGAAGGGCTGGAAGTTGAAGTGGGAAAAGAACAACGTTATACGTGAAAATGGGAATTTGGCGCAATTCGGTGTAGGAGTTTGTTCTCTGCAATAGCCTTAACTACGAAGGTGCTTATAAAAATGTACTAGACAACTGAAAGGCGGTGGTCCTAACTACTGGGAACGCTGTAGAAAATGGCACAAAGGTTTTGTTTGGGATTATATACCTAAAAAAACCAAAAAGCACTATGGATTATCTGAGAATGGGGAAAGACGTCAGAAACAAGCTTGCTGTAAATCAAACTTGGCCCAGGGAGCTTGAAAGTTTTAGCAAAACATTGAAGTGGATATAACAAATAAAAACAAAGGACGGTTAACAACAAATTTTTTAACAGACAATTTATTAAAACTGGTAATTTGCAACCAATAACTGTGCGATATTTATAATAACCAAGCTTAACGTTGATGCACTGCTTCATGGAATAAAAGCTGCCTCGAAATATCAGAATGAAGTCCCCAGTTGTGACTATGATCGACAGTGATAATTCTGTGATAAGGAACGATGAGTTCCATAGGGCAAGATTCAATCACAGATTTTAAGGCAGATTGTGGAAGGAATTGACCGATCGTTCCAATCAATCGGTTATATGTTATAGTGCTACCAAAAGACACCTTTTCCAAAGCAAGCAAAACCTTCCCACGAAATGACTCTATGGAAACAAAAACAATATTTAATATACAGATGATAAATTGTTTTATATATGTGTGAGATATTATTACCCTTAACAGGGTTAGTGCAATTGCCAAACTAATCAGTGCTCTAAGATAGTATTTCTCAACCTTTATGAGGCCTTTGACCCGGTAAATTTTTTTTTTTTTTAAAGACAAGGGTCCTGTCCCAAAGAAATGAACACGTAAATACACTTCCATTTTTTTACACTTCATACATTAAAATAAATATGAATAATTAACCATGGCATAATCATAAAGAGTATCAGTACATTCCTTCTATTAATATACATTTTGCTGATATACATCCTTGCTGACTGATCACTGGCATTTTTAACACAGATGTTAGTTCGATCAGTTTCAAGCATAGAGGATGTACCACACACAAGGCCGGCCTTATGGGGGGACAAGTGGAAGACCCCCAATTGAATAAATCAAGCTCCAAGTTGGGAAAACCCCATTAAACTCGAAAAAAACATGGAACGGATAATTAATTCTTTGGGTAGTTGGAAATTCATGCAATTTCAATTGCCAACTTGGCGAAAATTTAGATTTTCTCCAGGAAAAAAGGTGGAATAATTTTTTATTCACTCTTCACCCTTAGACAAATGGAATTTTTTTTGACATTGGCAAAATCGAGAGTTTCTTGGAGAAAAAGATAAGGCTTTTTTGCTTTCGTTGGTCGGAAAAATTTGCGATCGTAACTGCCCATTTTGTTAACAGTTATTTCTGCTTCCACGTCTGTGGTATACTGGCCAGCCCAGGGCCAGCCTTATGGGGGGTGGACGGGGGGGGTCTCACCCAATCGGAAAAATCAAGTTCCAAGTTAGGAAATTCCGGTTAAAATCGAAAAAGAAAAAAAAAGGATGAATAATTAATTCATTGCATAATTGGAAATTCATGCAATTTCAATTGCCAACTTAGCAAAAAATTAGATTTTCTGAGGGGAAAAAGATGAAATAATTTTTTATTAACTTTTCACACTTTACACAATCGGAAATTTTTTTGACGTTGACAAAATTGAGAGTTACTTGGAGAAAAAGATTGACTTTTTTGCGAAAAATTTGCGATTATAACTGCCCATTTTGTTAACAGTTATTTCCGTTTCCACGTCTGTGGTATATTGTCCAGCCAACAGGGCACCAGAACCACAGATTTGGGAATTTCACCTCTCCCCCTTCTCATTTAACCCTCATTTTAAGCACCACAAAGAAGAAACCAGGACTTTTTCCATGGTGTCCCCTATATTGAATCTAATTTACAATGGACCACAGTGTTAAGCCTACAAACTTACTGTGAAGCTGGAGGGTACGTCTATAGCTATATCTGTACAGCAGGCACGAAGAAGTTTCAAATAGTTCCTCTCGCGTCGTAAAACGCTAAATACTTTCAATGTCTGTTACCATGGATTCTTTGTATATTTAAGAGTAAATGCTATCTTTAAATATATCTATAAAACCTCTCTAAGGCGACCACCGTCGGTTCCGCGAAAAACAGTGCAGGAAGGGTGGCTTCTGGGTGCATGGGCGAGGAGAAAATCCGTTTCCAGAAAAAATGGT
Organism: Dysdera silvatica; assembly: GCA_006491805.2. Taxonomy (NCBI): domain Eukaryota; kingdom Metazoa; phylum Arthropoda; class Arachnida; order Araneae; family Dysderidae; genus Dysdera; species Dysdera silvatica. Next base: position 42,526,862 of record QLNU02014802.1, read on the forward strand.
CGCTAAGTAGAGGTGGCCGTTAAGGGAGGGTTGCCACATATATATATATTTTCAACCCTCCCTTAACGGCCACCTCTGTTTAGCGTCCATGTTTTATTCCGGCTAAGTGCATCTAAGCCTGAATATGCTTATATCATTTTACAATTAAAAATTCAAATCATGTGTTTGATGAAACCTCTCACTTCTGATTGTAGAAAAATATACCGACACAACACACAAATAGTTAGTTACGAACTTTCAGAAGCTGTTTTGTTTTGGATTATAATTTGGACTTTTTTTTCAAATGGCAAGAGATTCTTCACTTGTGGAGGAATTTATTTGTTTGTTTTTTAGTTTTAAAGCATAAAGACTGTAAGAGTCATGGTGCACCGGGAGCTACAGTTCTCCTACAAGTCAGAACCTCTTATGACCCACGGAACCAATCCCCCTCCCCCCGATTACAGTGAGAAGTTAGTTGGTAAGCATTTTCTCTCCCTCTCTCTTTTTGCAACATTGGGAGTCAAAACCGGGATAACGGCATGCTAGCAAATGTGTTACCACCACAGGGCTTATAGAGGAATTAATTATATGGCTTGTGATTTATGTTTCACAGTAGAAGGACAGCCAATACTATGCTGCATTGAGACCTACAGTTTTTCAAGGAATCTGAACCTTTGTGGTCTTGCAGTTTGTGTTTCACAGTGGAACGACAGCCAATACTATACTGCACTGAAACCTACACTTTTGCCAGGAATCGGAACTTCTGTGGCTTTATGGTTTGTGTTTCACAGTGAAAGGTCAGCTAATACTATGCTGCATCAAGACCTGCAGTTTTCCAAGGAATCTGAACCTCTGTGGTCTTGTTGGCTTGTGTTTCACAGTGGAAGGACAGCCAATACTATGCTGCATCGCGACCTACAGTTTTCGAAGAAACCTGAATCTCTGTGGTCTTGTGTTTCAAAGTGGAAGGAGAGCCAATACTATGCTGTATTGAGACCTACTGTTTTCAAAGGAATATGAACCTCTCTGGTCTTGTAGTTTGTGTTTCACAGTAAAAGGACAGCCAATAATATGCTGCATCGAGACCTACGGTTTTCCAAGGAATCTGAACTTTTGTGGTCTTGTGGTTTATGTTTCACAGTGGAAGGAGAGCCAATATTATGCTGCATCGAGACCTACAGTTTTCCAAGGGGTTTGAATCTCTGTAATCGAGGCAACTAAATACAAGATTATGGTGGACTGAAAAACGGCATGTGTTCTATGGTGCTATTGGAATCTAACCTGGGTTAATGTCATCATAGACGAATATACTACCATTGTGCCACTATGGGACAAATTAATCATTACTGTTAACTCATTCTATAGTCATGGTCCATGCTAGAATCAACTTCCCCATCCCCCATCCATAACAATAGGAGAAGAGAAGAAATTGATCATGTGCACTTGGGCTTGACTCATCAAAGCATCGAAATCATAATCCAACTCCATGGAATAGATCAGCTGGTTCGACTCCATGGAGGGTGAGATTTCATCCTAAAGAGAATGATTTTGCGATTAAAATTATCGGCGATGCGAAGTTAGAGGACACACGTCTTGGACTTCACTATTAAAATCTAGAATAAATAATAAACTACTGGCCAAAGACCGATTCTATAACATGGCTATAAAATGGAGGGAGATTTAAGTGAAACAGTCAAAAAAAATTGCTCACATACCTTTTCCAAATTTCATTATTTTACAAATTGGTGGTGGTGCAACACTTTGAATGAGCTTTGGACATGTGAAGTATATTCTAAGCCATTCAATGGTTATTCGAGCCGGTTTATATACATAGCCGTTATCGCACCACATTTGGTCAAGCACAGTAACTGGGATTCTAAGGAAGGGAAAAAGTAGAGTTTAAAAGGTAAAATAATTATCCACTAAAATAGGGCACAGTGTAGCTCAGGTAACTCAAACGTATTCATAGTAATTCAATTCCGATCGGCAATTTTTACGTTCAAAAGAATAAACCTTCACATATATATAGCAACTTGATTGACTTTCAGTGGAGATCCCATGGTTATGTCACAAGCTAATGTAAGACTCCACGTTAAAGCATTAGATCGTGACAGTTATTAAAAAATTTAGGAATGTTAGAAATTGCCATTTGCTAGTTCACGACATGGATTTAAAATGCTGGGCTTTCAATAAAGCTAAAGAACATAAATCTAATAAATTTGAAAAGCAGTTATCGTTTCATCCAAAATTTTACAAAGACAGCTGGAATTGTTCCTTGAAAAATCACAAAATACTTGACCACAGCACATATCCATAATATTGAGGAAATTAAAAATACTGATGTAGAATTTATATCAAAAATTGAGAGATTCGACATTAATTCTTGATCCTGCTCAAATACTGAAATCCCATCAGAGTGGATTTCATTATTTCATAGCAAATGAAAGATTGTCTTTAAAGGGGGAAAAGCAAACTATTTCGACAATTCCATCAGAATTTTCATTAACACATTCATGTACAATTATGCGAAAAGCTGTCAATGACTGGGGAGTTAAAAGGAAAGTTACTAATATGCTTAAAAGAAAAGAATGGAAATTTTGGTCTGACTGTCAAAAAAAGTTATTTCGGCCATCAAATTTATATATCACTTTGTCAAAATCAGGAAAAATGGTCAAAATCAGGAAAAATGGTCAAACTACAAGTGAAAGAATGGCTGAATAATTGCATTATTTCTATTTTGCACCCACCTTCTTGTATCCTGTTAGATTCCTGGACATGTCCAGGAATCTAACATGATACACATTGTACACCCCATTTTCTGGACAGGAAAATGGGGTGTACAAAATGGTGCGTAAAAATGGGGTGTACAAACAGGGTGCACATAACCAAGTATATACAAAGACCTTCCTAGTGACTGCGTTACTTTACAAATACCCCCTAAAACAATATCCCTTATTCAACCATTCAATGTATATTTTTTCAAACAGTATAAAAAAGTTTGTTAAAAAAAAGTTACAAACTAAATCGCCCTTGCTGATATATGAAAATTGATATAAAAAATAGAAATGAAATACTAAAAATGCACTCTTTAATATATAATCAATTTTAATCCAAACAATATCGCCCAATGTTACAATATTTCTGATATAAGTGCAATTGTTCAGATAATGATCCTTAAACAATTAATAATGTAGAAACCCTTTCCTTCACAGTTGATAATATCCATTGTAATATTTCATTATTTAAGAGTCACTCATTTTTAAAATGCACTCACTATAATCAAATGCTAGGTTTTGAAAAATTTTTTTTTTGTTAGTACCATTTTCATGATAGTTTTGTTTAATTTTTTTTTTTACTATTTCTGCGAGAAATAGAGCCATGTTTTTCCATTTTCACATTGTATGCACATTATCCAAATTTTTAAAATTTTGTGGTATTATTTTTTATAAATAGAGAAAGTGCACTTGAAGTTTAATTTATCTAAAATGATAATTCTGCCTTTTTCACAAAAATCATGTATTTTGTTTTAAAACTTCATTTTCTATCAAAAATTAAACCATTTTTGAAATTTTATAAAAGCATCACCAATTCTTACAAATATTTCATCAAACAGCGGAATTTGTGTCAATTGTGAAAATTTTATTCATTAATTAAAATTTAATATACAGATTTCGCAGAAAAAGGACTTTGGATTCGTAATTAGGGGTCTAAAATCTATAAATTGCAATGTGTCTCAATTCTCAGTTAGGACTCCCACTCGGGGTAGTTCCCATGTAGGATGTAAGGAAAAATTCAATTCCATAATCACAACTAACTATAATTCAATTATTTAGGTTTTGCCAAAAGTACTTACTTATAATTTGGAAAATTCGAGAAATTTCTTGCTTTAAATTGAAAGCAATGCAAGCCAAATTGGCAGCATGTAAACAGTATTTCACCAAAAGGACTACTGATAACGTATGTGTTTGTTGGTCCATAATGGCAGGTGTGTTTCCTTTTTATCTTCTTTTTCTTGCTACTCAATGCCATCACCGAAAATATCTCAGTATCTGAAACATAATTTGGAGATAAAGTTAAATATTTTAATTTCATTTTATACATAATAAGTAAATATGTAGGCCACATTCATCTCTACCAGTGGTTCCCAACTCAATTTAAGCCGTGGATCACTTTTCCACTTCAATTGTACCCGCAGACCACTTTGAAAAATTCTCGATTGCAAGAACTTTATAATAAAGGGAACTGGGTCTTTTTTGGGGAAAATGTGTTTGTACAATCTTTCTTTGGTAAAAAAAAAAAAAGAAAGAAATAATAAACAGAAAAAACAAAATTTAATGATAATGCAGTCAAACCTCATTAAGATGAACACGCTTAAGACGAATTACTTTTAATACGAACCGTTTTATGAAATTCCGTCAGATTGTAAAATACTACAAATATACCATCAATTTCATTTTTATATTTAATTTTAATGTTTAATAATAATAATTTTTATAAGTATTTTTTTTTAAATTATTTTTTCTAAATAATGACCCATCTCATGGACCACTTGGAACTCCTTCATGGACCTCCAGTTGTCTAACCAGTGGTCCACGGACCACCAGTTGGGAACCACTGATCTATACAATATACATACTTTGATTCATATACCTTATGGTGATATAGAGAACACTTTCGTTTACAATACAGAAAATCCAGGTTTGGTTACCGATTGCTTAATTTTTTTTTCCCATACTGTGATCATGGGTGTGATTCCCTATGCCACAAAGCTTTATGTTCGATGGAGAAATGCAGGTTTTATAACAGCATGACCTTTACTGTCCTTATGTCTTAAAGTATAAACAATGCCGTGATTCATAGCAGGATGTGGACCTAACTTTCCTCTATATACTTTTTCTTTGAGCTTCATCATTCTAATCCGTTTTCTTATATCATTCATTCACATAACAGTTGAAGACATTTTTTGCTGTTTACATTCTCGCATCACGTTCTTCAAGTCTTTAACTGACTGATCATCCTTTTTTGCATGCTACAAATTGTTCATTATAATTCTCTCCTTTAAATGAAATTACCTTATTCAGTTCTGGAGGATTCTATCCGAGTTTTATGGAGTTTCAGACTGCATTCCCTATCTCTTTCCTTTCCTTCATTTCAAGGGACTCTATTCAAATATATGTTCACTTTGTTATCTTTATACATCCTTTTCTGTGAGCACAGTGTTGCCATTTGTGACTGATCATAACAACAATTTTTCTTTGGTGGTAGTTTTAGTGGAGAATAACTTTTTACTAGCAACTGGTTTTTAAAAATTTCACTCCTTTGTGCATTGCTAAAATGCATTTAATATGAAAAAAAAAAAAAGAAAGAGAGAGAGAGAGAGCAAGAGATTGATTTTTTAACGTAAATCAGAATAAATAACGATTAGTGCATTTAAAATGACTGGGAAAACTGCATATTACTTACTTCCTCGTTACCAAGGTGATTTGAACGTCGCCAAAACTCACGCTATACTATTAAAATAGGTCTGAGATTTCTGAGCTGGACTGTTTCTGCACACTGGATATGCGTGTAAGCTTATCACAGTGTCGGTGCAGCATTGCTGGTTTTCTGGAACCCAGAAAGATCGCTGTAGTCGAGTTTTGTACAAAATTCTCCTACCTGAATCAGAGAAGGGCTAGTGTGTGGGAGACTCCCCACTTCAGCCTTGCAACTCGTTCGGATAGTCTTTGAGTACTCCTGAATAATTGAAATTTTGGACCAGTGGTTTTTACCGATGATGTTACAAAACACAGTGAAGGATTTTTTGGAGGGTAGTTCTGCCCCTTTTATGTGAACATTCATTTAGAAGTTTCTGGATGTAGCGTCCCCAGGCCATTTCATTGTTAGGCGGGATAGGTTTCGGGTGTCTATCGTGTGTTGCAATGACACCATTTTGACTTGCATTTTGTGGAATTCACACGGAGGCGGCAACAAGTGGCCAAGCTGGAAAACATGTTCTCAGCATTTCTAATGGCTATAAAAAAAATCATATTTTCTCCCCATATTACCAACACTGATACACAGGTAAGTACCTTAATAAACGATTTTTAAAAATTCAGACCGGTCTCTCAGATTATTACTGATGATGACGCGGTTTCAAACCCCAGAAGAAAGTTGGCGCAATAGGAAACAGAAGCAAGGAAGTAATATGCAGTGTAGCCAAATGATTATTTGTGTATTTATTGTTAATTTTATTATTAAACCTTTAAATAACAGCCACCTCTGAAGGATGGTGATGTTTCCAGTGCCATAGATAACTGTTTAATTAAAAGATCTTATTGCATATATACATCTACTCCCTCTTTTAATACAAAACGAAACTACAACAACATTATACAATAAAGAATTGGTTACAGAAAATATAACTGACTTAATCCAGTTTCAATAATAAAAAATGCTGTAATAGATGTTTAACCAAATAAAAAATATTGTTGAACAAGCTTGATGCAGAGGTGGATCCAGAGTGGGATATTTTTCAAGGGGTGGGGGGGGATCAAGCTTTTGTAAAAATTCCATCATTATATGGTGGTCGTTATGATTTCCATCGCATTTTTATGGATTGGGAGAATTTTCCTAATTTCCCCCCTCCTGTGAATCCATTACTGCTTGATACGTTGCTGATGACAGCTCTAGTACACTTCTTCCTATGCAGGCAGATATACAAACACAAATGCTGTTTTTGTTCTATGGCAGAACAACAACCAGGGTCATGCTGTATCGGGACCAACAGTTTTCCCCGGGTTCTGAACTTCTGCTACCTAAGGAGTGTAGAAAAATTACATACAATTGGCTGCATCATTTAAACTCAAACTCAATATTTCAAAGTAAACTGGGTTTTTGTTTCTGTCTTAGCCAGAAACAAATGGTTACTGATACGTACAAGCAATTCATTCAATATTTATACTACACAATTTATTTAATACAAGGACTGTTTAAAAAAGTATCAGACCTTTATTCAGGAAAATGAAATTTATTTCCATTAAGGTTTTGGTAAAACTACAGATGAATCCCCTGTTTTGTCGCCAACTCGTCTCCAAAACTGATGCTATACTCTTAAAATGGAGGAAAAGTTTTGTGGAGTGTAAAAAATGTGCAGGTTAGTTGTATTGTAGTGTCATAGCACCTGTTCATTGTGGTGGTGTTTTGTGAGTTGTAGTGATAGGATGAGCGAATGTTTAAATTTTTTATTTTTATACGGATCGGAATTGAAAGTACGTTTGGAACGAAGAGGTTTGGGAAGAGGTATGGGAGAAAGAGGAGGTATGAGAGGATAAGGGGAATGTGGAGTATATCGATGTCGGCGATGAAAAGCTGCAACTCGTACTTTGCAGAGTATATGTGGAGGCGGCGTCACAAAGACGAAGTGGAGGAAATGACTCCAAAGGCAATAAAAAATCAGACGCTTAAAGACAGAAGTTTTGTTCATTAAAAAAATTTGAAAAGGTTATAATAGGTAGTAAACTCAGTATAACAGGTAATTACTCCTTAAAAAAACATGGCGGCCGGGAAGCGAACGTGTGGTGACTTAACCAGGTCTGAGGTTGTCACACTTTGGCAACAAAGTACATAGGAAATACACATGTAGTTTGGCCAAAGTTTCAAATAGTGATCTCCTTTAAACAGGGTGTCTACCCAAATTCTATTTCAAACTTCCCTGACTTTTCCAGACCAAGTCTTAATCGATTTCAAGTCGCTAATTACAGTAAACAACACACAACGCATTAAAATTTGCGTAATAAAAATAAGTTTCAAGACCATAAAATCCACTAACACAAACTCCAAAGTCATTTATAACTCAATTACAGTGAATTTACAAATACAAAAAATCTATTAAAAATGCATTTCTTTACACTAAAAACTTGCACTAATTAAATATTTACAATAACATATCCATTCGGCCCTTTTCGAGTCCATTATAGAAGAATTTAATTATATACTCGCAAAGCTGATGCTTCATCTTCTATTCCATTTAAAATGTGTATGACTAGAAGGAATAGGAGATCGGCATGATCAAAATCCCTTACAGATTAGATAATTTAGTTAAAAACACTTTTTCTTCTTCTAATTTTAGATATATGTTTGGTAAACGTTATCTCCTGAAAAATATGTAGGTGTGATAATTTTATATGAGTTATATTAGTTTTAGTACAAAAAGATGGTTTTTGGAAGAAGTTTAGTCAAAAGCATAAGTTTTTCAAAATTTTCAGTATGCAATGTGGTATGAAAAGCACAGATCAGGAAAACAATTTTAATAAATTATTTACTACAATAATGAATTTAAATTTTCCCGACTTTTCCACTCACAAAAAACTTCCCCGACTTTTTCAGGTTTTCCAGATCCGTAAAAACCCCGTTTAAAATACTTCCCTTAGGATTACATACATTTTTCCCTGCATTCTTTGCACTTTTGGAAGCATGCTCTTTAGGAATCATCTTCAGCTCGACTGTCACATTTTGCACTATATCTTCTCCGGTATCGAAGCAGGTAAATTTTAGCAGCACCTTCAGTTTTGGAAATGGCCAAAAATCATGAGGAGCTAAGTCTTGAGATCAGGAAGCTTGTCCTACCAGGGAAATGATGTGTTTAATAAAAAAAATTAATTGGGTGCGAAGAATGTGTAGGTGCTGTCGTCATGATGAAGCTGCCAAGATATCCTTTCCAAACCTTAATCCTTGGTCAAAATAGAATATACTGATCCAACACTTACTTCGACATCTTCTAAAAGCTCATGGACAGGGACACAACTGTCTTCCATCCCCAAAGATTGCACTTGGTCAACTTTATTATAAAGGCTTGTTGAAGGACTACCGGAATGAGATTCATTGTTCACTGAAGTGCAACCATCTTTGAAATGATTGGTCCACTCTTTAATATATGAAACACTCAAAGCATATTTTCCAAAAGCCTGTTGGAACCCATGAACAGTTTCAACTTGACTATTCCAAGTTTTTTGGCAAAACTTAATGCAATACCACTGCTCGAGATGCTCCGTCATTTCTGGATAAACCAGAATGCAACAAGCGAGTAGTATGCAAACTGATTGGCAGGCCATTTGCTAGCGACTACAATGATATTGAACACTGGTACCAGTCTGTGCATTTACACAAAGGTCTGAAGCAACTTTCCACTAGAGGTTAATGCTCTGGTTCTGCTCATTCACTCACGACAAATAAAGGTTGGATACGTCTTGAACAACCCTCATATATATACATACAGAAGCAGCAATTTAATATAAATTTGGGTACTTCATTTTGAATAACAGCTTTGATGCGAAAAGAGAGTTGGCATGTTTTCACATTGACAAGAAACAATGGTTACATTCACATGGTGTAAGTTTATTCAGCTAGAGAAATTTTTCTTTCTTCAAACAAAACGGTTTTTCATTGTTAAATAGTAAATATGCTTACTATTTTCAATCCACTATCGACGGAAAAAGATGTAACAACTTTTTTCTAAGAAAAATATATTTTACCCTCTGCTGTGATAACGTTTGAGAGTCATTATTAGTAGCAACTGCTAAACTGTGGATAGGGTGACCAAGTTTTACACATGAATTTAAGGGAAATTTAGTTGCGACAAGGACTAAATTAAGGGAGATTAAGGGAAGCAACAAATTTTAAGCATTTGATTTTAACAAAGCAACATCACCTCAGCATATATTCACAAAATGGACAATATTAAAGCAATTAATTCACATCTTATATAATATTGTCATAAATCACATATAATACTGTTGAAAACAAAAGGAGTGATAATATATAGGAAACAGTATAGAATATACTGTTTCCTATACATTATCACTCCTTTTAACTTTAAATATAGATGAAGAAAATAAGCTCAACGTTTTAGGCATAGTATAATTCAACAAAAATCAACATACGTTTCAGGCGGACCTTAGTCATCCCTCTTCGGGAATACGTTTGTGACATACGTATCCCTGATTCCAAGATACGTCCAAAATGTACGTTGATTTGATTTTTGTTAACTAAATTATACTATGCTTAAAACGTTAGACTTTTACTTTCTTCATTTATTCTGTAGAACGTTGCAATATTAAATCTTAATTTACATGTTTTACAGTTCTAGCATATATGTATTTGCTCATTGATGCTGCAGAACTAAGCGTTTGTTTTTTATTTTCTTGTGCAAATTTCATAAACTCGTTACAGCTAAAGTCATAGTTAATTGATGGTTAAAGAAATATACGAGAGAAACAGAATCAGTATAATACAAATAATTTTAAAATAAATAAGACAAACTGCTTGCTCAGAACACAGCTATAAAAAAACAGCGGACAGCAGAAAATCAACAACTACGACAAGCCATTGTATTTACAACTTTACGAAATTGCATCTATTGTACCAAAAACTATGCTAATATTGATAAAAAAATTTAGAAACTATGCTGGTATAAAGATAAGTTCATAAACAGCACAATTTATTGATATTTAAAAAACATTCAAATTAATAAGATGTATAAAAAAACCCCAAAATAAAACAAGTAACTAAAAAAAAGGAAAAATAAGTGAATAAAAAAAAGGAAAAATAAGTGAATAAAAAAAAGAAAAAGTAATAAAACTTGATAAAATAGTGTTTAATTTCCTTAGGATCATTTACTTTTGTAAAATATGATCATTTGTCAGAGTAGAAACAAAATATAATCTAACCTCGATTTAATGATTTTCACGGGACCAGTGGAAATAATCGTTAAATTGAGGAATTCGTTAAATCAGGAGAGAACATTTATCGGAATCAATGGTGCACCCAAGGGAAGGGGGGGGGCAATGATTCCAGGCTCTTCCATGGGCTGAAAATTTACATGTAAAATACATTAAAAAAACCAATATTTGGTAAAATATTAGAACATGGTACAAACACCAATAAAGTGATTTGGCTAATTTTCGTTTCTGGCAACTCTCGTTGATAACTAACAGGGTTGCTCCGAAATTTTTTTGACACTGTAAATTTCCCAAATTAGTGAAAGTTAAGTAGGAGGAGAATCCCTGTTTCAGGCTCTGCTGTCCATTTGGATAGTTTTTAAATTCCCCTGAATCAGTATAATGATGAATCACTGAAAACCTAAACAGTGCATAAAAATAGACCTTGACATGTCACATAAAAAAATGTTTGGCAACTATTTTCTTAGTCACCAATTTGACGAGAAACTGGTATGATATTCAAAAATTTAACCCAATATTTTTTAGGTTTTCAGCTCTCCTTTGAGCAAAAATCACGGTTGCGCTATTAATCGAAACTGAAATAAGAAATTAAGGAAAATTATGAAAATGCTTACCAGCATTCTGAAGAATACATGTTAATTTTAATAAACATAAAACACAAGTATGTATCTAATTACTATTTCAAAAATAAATCTTGGGGGAAAGTGCATATTACTTCCTTGTTGCCAAAACTCATCTTATACTCTTAAAACAAGGCAAAGGGATTTTTGGAGCATAGCTCCACCCTTTGCATACTGTGTGCATGCATTGTGAAGCATCGGTACAGCGTGCACAGTCGTATATTTTTTCGGTGTGGATTCTTTTACTTATGAGCTGCAATATAAGAAAATGGGCAAAAGATATGGGCTCTTGATTCTCTGAAAACAGACTAAATTTGAGGGATGTGCTATGCTTGACATTTTTATGGGTGTTCAAGGTGCCATCAGACCTGATTGGAATGAAGGTTGATATTAGAAGTAACTAACTTGGTCGACTGGAGAATGTTTTGTAGAGCGGTATGTGTGTATTGGAGAAAGAAATGTTTGGGGTGAGAATGAAATTATGGAAATAGACGAAGGTATGTTTAGTAAAAGGAAGTATAGCAAAAGGAAAGGTAGATGGATGAATGGGTTTTCAGAGGAGTGCAAAGGGGGTCGAGAAAATGTTTTATATAGACGAAAGTATGTTTGGTAAAAAAAAAGTACAAAAAAGGTAAACGAGCGAATGAGGATTTGGGTTTTTGGAGGAATGTGTGTGTGTGGTGTGGTCGAGAAAATGTTTTATGAAGACAAAAGTATGTTTGGCAAAAGGAAGTAGAACAAAGGTAAACAGGGGAATGGGTTTTTGGAGGAGTGCAAGGTGGGAGCATGGGCGCTGTTAGCAGGGGGAATGTTGGCATTTGGGTTCCATATCCCCCTTAAATTTGAAACAAAATGCCTTTTAAAGGTATATTGTCCCCCCCCCAATATTTTCATTGTTGGCCCCAATGGGTGGGGGGGGTCAAGATTTTTTTTTTTTGTGGTTGTGTAAACATGTGATGTAGAATGTTGGAGATGAACATTATTTAAACTCATATTTCTCAGAATTTGTGTACATAGGTAAGTATTTTTGGTACTTACATATTAGCCCGTCGACCAAAAAATTGGCGAAGATTTTGAAGAATTTGCGCCAAAGTTCATTTACATAAATAACTAAATGTAACCATTCATTGGCGTTATTTCCCCACTATTCATATGTATCATTATTGGTTCTGTTTCACGGTATCTGGCGAAGGTTTTCGACCTGGCGAAAATGATCGACGGGTTAATACGTAAGTACCGTATTTTTTAAGAAAGAATAGAATGTAATAAATATAAAAAAAAAAGTTCGAAAATATAACGTTCATTTGCAAACGGTATTCAACCATGGCGACTGTAAACACATGCAAAACGGGAAGTCATGATGACGTAATCTGAGAAGAAAGTGGTTGGCGCGATTGGCAACAAAAACAAGGAAGTAATATGCACTGACGCCTAAAAAATCTTAGATTGGCGTTTGTTTTGGTTTACCTTGGGAGTTGGTATTTAACCTTGCCTTTCCGATTTTTCAAATGCATCGAAAAGATTATCGTTGACGTCAAAACTCAGTAAATACTTCTTTACACACTGTAAATCAGCATCCACTTCTAGTACGTAAACTCAATTGAAGTTTATTTCCTAACGTAAATTCTACTTGCAGTTACAGGCTAATGACGAAAAGTTATCGTTAAATCGGGGAAAATAAAACACTGAACTCAATGTAACTTAATCCAGACCAATAAAAACAACCGTTTAATCAAGGATATTGTTAAATCGAAGTTAGACTGTAATTGTCTTTTAACCCATGAAATAGTGAGTATTTACGAAAAAATTAATTTTTTTACAAACACTCATTTCTTTTCTCAACACGAAATAATCAAGAAAACCTATGTTTTAATTACGAAAAATACGAACATTTCTTTATTCGTTAAATCTTGAAGATTTACAATATTTTACATTAATTTTAATACAATTATTATTATTAATTTTGTAACCAGCACGAACACGTTTTAAAGTTTTCAAATAATAGCACTATGGCTGGATGCCATGTTTTTATTCCGAAACAGTAAACTGTTACACTGAAGTAGAGTTTGATCCGCACCACCGATAATGATGTCTATTGAAGTCACAGCGAACACTGAAAACAGCTATGATTTCGTTATGGATTTTTCGACGGAACAGATCTTTATCTTAGCATTTATTCCTTTTTGTTTATCAACTAAAATAAAATATTTTAATTTTTCACCGAAGACAGGAAAATATAAACCATAACATTATTATTTATTCAGAATTAGGCTACCAATTTTTATAATTATTGTTTTCTTAATGCAGAAATTACAAATATAACGAATTCACGAAATTCACACTATGAACTTAGTAAGCTATGTTTTTAATTTTTATATAAATTTTACCAATTGACTATTTACGTAACGGCGTAAGCGTGTGTGTGTGGTGGTGGGAGCAGCCCTGATTTCTACATTTTCATGCTTTAATAAAATTTTAGCCCCGTAACCGCCCCCAATTAATTATTATTATTTTCATTTATATAATGAAATCGTCTGCAACGAACTCCGGTTATCCGAACTTCCATTAACCGAAATGACAGTCTAAACTATTTTCCCAAATAAACACTCGTTTAATGTTTTTTGGCAATAACCTTCATACAGTGGAAACCGTTTATAACGAACTCCCGTTATCCAAACTTCGCTTAATCGAAATGACAGTACATATAATTTTTTAAATTGAAAACTCGTTCAATGTTTTTTGGCAAAAAACACTTATACAGTAGAATCGTTTATAACGAACCTCGGTTATCCGAACTTCGCTTAACCGAAACGACATTCTATACTTTATTTTTTAAGTGGACACTTGTTTAACGTTTTTTGGCAACAACGTTCATACAATGGAAATCGTTTATAACGAACCTCGGTCATCCAAACTTCGCTTAACCGAAATGAGATTCTATACTACTGTTTTAATTATTTTTAAAGTGGACACTTAATAAAAAATAGTATAGAAGGTCAATTCGGATAAACGGGTTTTCGTTATCGACCAGCGGTTCTTCAACTGTGGTCCACGGATCCCTGTCAGGGGGGGTCCGTGAGACCTTCTCAGTGTTCCACAATGATTTGAAAAATACTAGGACATGAACATTTACTCTTTAATGCTAAGAATAAATTATGAGGGGACGAAAAATTCTTTCCTTAAATAGTGAAAATTAGTGATGAAACACTAGAAATAAATATGTATGATGCAAATTTGGGGCGTTAAACTTTGAGTTAATTCTTGGGGGTCCGCGAGGGTGAGTGAACTCTGAAGGGGGGACCGCGGTCTAGGAAACTTAAAGAACCATTCGTACAAACGATTTCTACTGTATGAGTGGTTTTGCCAAAAAACATTGACCGAGTGTTCACTTAAAAAAATAGTATAGAACGTAAATTCGGGTCGGTGAGGTGCAGAAAAACAGGGCTCATTATAAACAATTTCTACTGTATGAGTATTTTTGCAAAAAAAAAAAAAAGAAGAACACGTCACTTAAAAATAATTAAACCGCATAGAAGGACATTTGGTTAAGCAAATAGCGTTTCAATGATCAGGGTTCTACGCCAGCCAAAAATGCACATTTATATTTTTGCGCCCACCATTATTTACAGGGATGATGTCGGGGCAGGGAGGCTTCTAAAAATAGATAAACTTGCTTGTAAAAAATAATTTTCTCTTTTTGGATATATATATCATCATATTCAACCATTATCTATCCACTGCTGGATGAAGGTCTCTCCAAATGCTTTCCACACAAGTCTATCCTGAGCAATTCGCTTCCACGTCACCCCAACCTGTTTTCTTATTTCATCCACCCATCTAGTTTGAGGACGTTTTCTAGGTCTTCGGTGGTCTCTTGGAATCCAGTTCAGAATTTCTGTTGTCCATCGTTGATCAGTTCTTCTTGCAATATGCCCAGCCCATCGCCATTTCAGCCCTTTTACTTTAACAATGATGTCCTCTACTCTAGTTTGCTCTCTCACCCAAGTGTTTCTTTTTCGATCTCTCCTAGTTATTCCAAGCATGCACCTCTCCATGCTCCTTTGCGTTGTCTGTAACTTTCGTATTGCTCCAACTGTTAGACTCCATGTCTCTGATCCATAAGAGAGGACTGGCAATACACACTGGTTGAAGACCTTTCTTTTTAGACACAAAGGCAATTTCCCCTTCAGGATAAAACTGTTTCTTCCAAATGCACTCCAGCCAAGTTTAATACGTCTGTTGAGTTCTTTCATAATGTTGCCATCCATTGAAATCAGCTGGCCAAGGTAAATATATGAATCAGCAATTTCTAGCTCAATGTTGTCAACTTGTATTTTTGTTTCCTCTACGAAATTATTGAACATGATCTTAGTTTTTTGTAGGTTCATCTTGAGTCCAACTTCTTTACTTCTAGTTGAGAGCTCCTGTACCATGTCTTGGAGTTCTGATGGGTTCGTTGAAAAAATAACAATGTCATCAGCAAACCGCAAATGATTTAAATATTCACCATTTATTTTTATTCCCTTGTTATTCCAATTTATCTGCTGAAAAATCATCTGTAAAGCTGAAGTAAAAAGTTTTGGAGAAATGGTATCTCCCTGCCTCACCCCTTTGCCAAGTTTGATAGTTTTGGTATCTTTATGTAACCGAAATTTTGCACTTGCATTTTTATACACACGTTTCACCATGTCAATGTACACATCCTCAATGTCTGTTGATCTTAAAGAGTTGATGACTGCTGATGTTTTAATAGAGTCAAAGGCCTTCTCATAGTCAATAAATGCAACACACAATGGAAGTTCATATTCATGTGTTCTTTCAATTAATTCTCTTAATACTTGAATATGGTCCACTGTACTGAATCCACTTCGAAATCCAGCTTGTTCTCTTGGTTGAGCTGCATCTAATTTTTTCTGCAGGCGATGTGTTAGCACTTTTGTGAAGATTTTATAAATAGCAGGTAACAAGCTAATTGGTCGGTAATTTTTCAAATCCTCTTTATCACCTTTTTTATGCAAAAGAATTACTGTTGCAGAATCCCATTGGTTTGGTATGTTACCGCTGTTAAGACATTTGGTAAAGAATTTTGCAAGTATGTCTTCTACATATTCTCCAGCTTCTTTTAGGATATCTAATGTAATACCATCATCACCAGGGGCTCTTCCTTTCTTCATATTTTTTATTGCAAATGAAACTTCTTCTTTTAAGATTTTAGGAGCTGTTCCTTCGACTATTTCAATGTCTTCGTTTAATCCACTGTTACTTTCATATAGTTTTTTGTAGAATTCTTCAACTCTTCTAAGTATTTCTTCCCTATTTCTTGTTACGGTGCCATCCTCTCCTTTTAATGCAATGATGTGTTTCTTCCCAACAGATAAACTTCCTTTAACAACCCTAAGGCTCTTGTTATTTTCAATGGCTTTCCTTACTAGCTCACAGTTGAATTTTCTTATGTCTTCTTTCATGCTTTTGCGCAGAGTTTTACAAAGTTCTACATACTCGATCCTGCAACTAGTATTTTGATTGTCCACCTTCATATCTCTTCGCCTTTTCATGAGCTGTTTCGTCTTCTCAGATAATTTGCTATTGTGCTTTTTACAGGTTACACCACCAATTTCCCCAGCAGTTTCAACTATTGTCTTAACAATGTTTTCATTTGCTTCTGAGATATCACTTTCATCAATAAGTCCTTCCAGTGCAGAAAAGCGATTTTTTAATTCCAACTTGAATGCCTCGGTATTTACTTTCAGTTTCATTAGATCCACCCTCTTACTTACTTGTTTCCTAATGAGCTTCTGTCGTTCTAATTTAGTATTTAAGTGCACTTTACATCTCACCATTCGATGATCACTTCCAGTATTAAATCTGTTCAGTACACTGCAATCTTCAATAATTGATTTCTTGTTTGCCAGGATATAGTCAATTTCACTAGTTCCCCCATTTGGGTGTTTCCATGTCCATTTTCTTTGCGGTTTCTTCTTAAAAAATGAATTCATGATGCTAAGGTTTTCAGCTTCTGCAAATTCGATGAGTTGATCGCCACGTTCATTCCTTTCCCCATATCCGTATTTACCAACCGATGTCTCTCCTTGTTCCTGTTGTCCAATTCTTGCATTGAAATCCCCCATGATGAGCTTGATATGTTGTTTCCCTTTGGTGTGTAACTCTTTGATTTCTTCATAAAATTCTTCAACCTCTTCGTCGGTATGGCTTGATGTTGGTGCATATACCTGTACTATTTGAAGTTGGTATCGCTGGGTTAGTTGAACAACAAGCCTCGCTGCTCGATCTGATGTACTTTCAACTTCCAGAAGACAGTCTTTAATTCTTTTGTTGATTAAGAAGCCAACACCACTTGTTCTTCCAGTTTCCGTTCCTCTATAGTAAAACAAATGTCCGCTTTTCAGTTCCACCAACTCTTCACCTTTTCTTCTAACTTCACTGAGTCCTACAATGTCCCATTTGATCTTGTCTAGTTCCTCTTCCAATTCCTGAAGTTTTGCTTCAGAAGCAAGGGATCGTCCATTAAACGTAGCCAAGGTCAATAACAAACGGCAGCCTGGGCCATTCCAGTGATTCTTAGCACCCCCTGCTTTCATGCCACACTGACCGCTGCCTTGATCAGGAGCACTCCAGCACCTGGAGACTAGGGGCCATGGTTTCTGGTGTGTCAACATAATGGAGGAATTAGCCATAATTTCACCACGCTGGCTAGACGGGTTGGTGAATTAGCCCTCCCCTTCCGCCTTTCTATCCGTGTAGCAAATATTAATTTGCCACATAAATAGAAAGCTCAGCCTGCACCACTTGAAGGCGGGGTAGGACACTAGGTTACTGGCCTGGCCGGTTCCACACATCGTCACATACGTTCAGCGTGTGGGTCTCCTTCCAGTTAGGGCCTGCGAAAGGGCTTCTGGTATATATATTAAATAAAAGCATGCATACATGAGTATGAATAAATGAAATGTATGAATGAATGAATATATGAGTATTCATATGAGATGCGTGAATATGTGAGTAAGAATAAATGAAATGTATGAATATATGAGTATCCATATGGATAATATAAATATGAGTATTTATATATGGATGTGAACATATGAGTATGAATAAATGATGTGTACGAATAATGAAAAGTTGCTATATTTAGGCAACCTGGATGTGGTCATTGCATATCACATGCTGTTGCAACCATGGAATTTAAAAAAATTGTGAACAAAACTTAATAGTAGGCTATTTGAAAATGCATTTATTGTAATTAGAAAAAATGTGAACAAAATTTCATGAAATGTACTTTATTTCATGAAGTTATGTAACCATAAATTGTGGATTAATTGTTGAATTATGCTCTTTATTTAAAAATGAGAAAAATTAAACTGTGTACATCTCAGGAATGTCGTAAAAGTGATACAGTACAAAAAAAGAAAAGAGTGAAGCAAAGCAATTGATCACAGTGGGCACATTTTAAGAATGACAGATTTTTGCAATTATCTCGGCTACAATTGTTGTATTCAATTTCAAAAGAAATTTCCTCAACATTTTTGAATTTTCCGGGATCATGATCGCTATAACAGCACCTAAACCAAGCATATTGTAATATAGGGCGATATTTTTTAGACTGTAATTGATTGTGAACCAAAGAATGCATTTTTATTATCTCATTTCGATGTCGTATGTCAATATCCATTTCATCGATTGCTATTCTATTGGTTATTTTTTTACAAATTTTTTATATTGTCGAAAGAAATAAACATCCAGCGATTGTATGAGGGATGTTGCTTTTTTTGGGGTGGGGAGGTATTTGCAAGGATATACAATTTTCCGGAAAATCGTTATAAGAGTTTGGGTCTGTACTACCTGTCCATGAATCTA
>QLNU02014802.1:42546150-42570939 GCA_006491805.2 Dysdera silvatica
CTAGGTTACTGGCCCGGCCGGTTCCACACATCGTCACATACGTTCAGCGTGTGGGTCTCCTTCCAGTTAGATACCAGCAACCCTTTTGCAGGCCATATATATATATATATCATATAAGACATATTTGCCCATATCCCAGTGTCCGCAAAGGGACTGATTTGGCTGTTCAACGTAACTACTGTTTCCGTCCATCACATCGCTATGTAGCCAATTGCATGAATTAAATGCAATTTTTGATACATAATTTAAGTAAATGAGCTAATAATATAGTCAAGACAAAAAATCCGGAATTCCGTTTCCACACACAAAGAGGAAACAACGTATCAAACTCATCATGGGGGATTTTAATGCAAGAAGTGGACAATAGAAATAAGGAGAGACATCGGTTGGTAAATACGGATACGGGGAAAGGAATACACGTGGCGATCAACTCGTTGAATTTGCAGGAGCTGAAAATCTTAGCATCATGAATTCATTTTTTATGAAGAAACTACAAAGAAAATGGACATGGAAACACCCCAATGGAGGAACCAGCAAAATTGACTATATCCTGGCAAACAAGAAATCAATTATTGAAGATTGCAGCGTACTGAACAGATTTAATACTGGAAGTGATCATCGAATGGTGAGATGTAAAGTGCGCTTAAATACTAGATTAGAAAGACAGAAGCTCTTTAGAAAACAAGTATGTAAGAGGGTGGATTTAATGAAACCGAAGGAAAATACCGAGGCATTCAAGTTGGAATTAAAAAATCGCTTTTCTGCACTGGAAGGACTTATTGAAGAAATTGATATCTCAGAAGCAAATGAAAACATTGTTAAGACAATAGTTGAAACTGCTGGGGAAATTGGTGGTGTAACCTGTAAAAAGCACAATAGCAAATTATCTGAGAAGACGAAACAGCTCATGAAAAGGCGAAGAGATATGAAGGTGGACAATCGAAATACCAGTTCCAGGATTGAGTACATAGAACTTTGTAAAACTCTGCGCAAAAGCATGAAAGAAGACATAAGAAAATTCAACTGTGAGCTAGTAAGGAAAGCCATTGAAAATAACAAGAGCCTTAGGGTTGTTAAAGGAAGTTTGTCTGTTGGGAAGAAACACATCATTACATTAAAGGGAGAGGACAGCACCGTAACAAGACAGAGAAGAAATATTTACTTAGAAGAGTTGAAGAATTCTATAGAAAACTACATGAAGGAAACACTGGTTTAAACAAAGATACTGAAATAGCCGAAAAAGCAGAAAAAAAAAAGACATTACTTGCCAAGATATTGCAAAGTATGCGCAAGGTAATGGTTTGATTGATATTTTCCCCAAATGTATTTTATACCGCCCTAAAACTATATTTGGTAATACCAATAACCAACTATCAAGCAGAGTGTTCTTTCTTAAAAATGGCATTAATAAAAAAATAAATTGTGGTAGACAATGATACGACAAACTTACTAATGTTGCCATTATGTTACTAGAGAAAGACGTTACTAAGAAATTACCATTAGGCGATGTTGTGCTATCTTCTACGAACCTTCAGGTAAGGAAACAGGAATTTTAAAGATTGTAAAACTTGGACTCCTGAATTACGTATGAACTTTTGCTTTTAAGTATTGATTTTAATTTTTTGTTGTACTATTCAAGTACACTTTACAACAAGTATACTATACAACTACAAGCATGTATACTTAAACATACCTGTTGTACAGAGTGTAGATTTCAGCATGATGAATTACACAAGTATCAAACCCCAATAACTTTTATTTAAAAACATTAAAAGTCATAAAAGCAAATTAAAATGTCGTACATACATATATTTCATTGCTATGTTTCAAGCGGGCAACCAGGTTTTTTGTGGTTCCTAATATAATGCAGATTTGTGGTTATTAAATAATAAATATTAAAAATTAATAATTCAATGCTTTTCTTCATGCCTGCACAGAAATAAGATTAAGGCTAATTTTAAAAGTCAACACTAGATGCAGGGTGTTGCCATACATTTTGTTTGTAAAAAGTGCAAATGGCAGCCCCAAAAATTTCAGTAGCCCAGAGCTCCGACAAAACCTAGTCTGGAACTGCGTACATATATAATAGCATATTAGATATTTCCCTGACATTCCAATTACACAAGCTGAAAATGGGCATTTCCTAAAAAAGTGAAAATATTCAGAATAAAAAATGGTGAAAACCGGATAGGAGATTTTTTAGTCTGAACAATTTTCTTTTCAATCACCATGCCCTGATATTGAAGTTTTGATTTCACTATATTGTAATAATAAAATTTTAGAGTTTGTATTCAATATTTATTACAGAAAGTAAAGTACATATATATTATGCATATCATTTTTTATTCCATTTTATTATGTTTTCTATCATACATTTAATTAGAATACATAAAGTTTTTAAACTAAATAAAATCCTTTAACTTTTTATTTCTAAAAATTTCATGTCATCTATTACTAATATAAATGTTATCAAATCAACAATTTTTCATATTAGCTGATGATGTGGCAAGAGTAGATGTTAAATTACTCGTAAAGAAAAGAATGATTTTTCAGCAGCTGGTAGGACCTGAACCCACAACCATTTGATTGCCAGTCAAGTGCTCTACTAAGTCACAGGTATCCATTCATTTGCTCCCTTACGAGCATATATAAGGCTTTCTATGGACAAGTTCGCTATTAGTATGGTAGTTCATTCTAGCTTTTTGATGCTGCTTTAGTTAGAAAGTAGTCACAGTACTGCCACACCAATAGCGAACTTGTCCATAGAAAGCCATTTATATGCTTGTACGCAAGGAAATGACTGATGCCTGTACTTAGTTGGTAAAGCACTTGACTGGCGATCAAGGGGTCATGTGTTTGGGTCCTACCAGGTACCAGAAAATCATCCTTTACGAGTAATTTAATATCTATTATTAGTGTTTTTCCCTCTCTGAATGACATTAAAATTATCATAAAACTTTTAAGAAAATTATGTGTTCGAAAATCATATTTGCATTACATTTCAAACACTTCGCAATAAAAGTTTGCAGTACATTTTTTCCCCTTTGTTATTTCTTAATATTAAGTCAACTGCATATCTGAAGTGTTTTTAATTTTTCCTACCTGGAACCTTATCTAGTCTCCGGTATGATAAGGAGTTCTTCATATCTTCAAGGACTTGCTTTTTTGAGTGCTAAGTTTGGTTTTTATTTTTTGCTCAATATGTTCTTTCTATAACTTCTGGTAGCTGCTGTCTTTATAATCACGTTCCCTTTATCTGAGTTTGCATTTCCTGACTTTTTTTGTACAATATTTATCATTTTCGTTTTTAAGAGTGAACCCATTCATGCAAAACCGAATAATTTTCTATTTTCAACCTGAACATTGTTTTATCATACAATATACATAGTAGAATTTTCATTGGACTCAGGATAGTTTACATCAGTTATTCCTTATCATTTCCTGTCCACTTTCCTCAAATTCCTGCAGAACACTGGTTGAAAATCGTCACTCTCGGGTCTGCTCATATTACTTATTTTTGCAGTAGGTAAGCTGTGCAAAGTAATTGCTCGGTGGATGAGTCCTCAGGGTAACCTATAGTAGAAGTTTGTTTACAATTTAAAACCTTATGGTTCATGATTTAACTGGTTTTAATTAGAAATGGGGAAAAGCATTCTTTAAGCTCATTTCTAAACACGATTTGGTAATTGAGTGTGGGGGAAGCTGGGCAAAGTGAATATGCAAAGAGTGATGAATATCCAAAAGGCAACAGCAAAGCAGAAATTGATAGGAAAATGACTGCAAAACGCTACAAAATCTTACTGCTAACAGAAATATATAAATGCTGTATTTTAATAAAAATGTCTGCAAGACCGCAAGGAGAACTGTATAAAAATTTAATAGAAATTAAATACAGAAAAGGAAACACCTACAGGATAACAAATAATATGGACTTTTACTTACTAACAATAAGAAAACAAATTGGCCGTGACTTCATTAACTACTCAGGACAAAAATTGGGGAATGAGTTACCAGCAGAATTAAAGAAAATAAACAACACACAACAAATTTTGTTTTTAACTATTTAAAAAAAAAAAAAACCTGACTATTAAATAATCTGGAGCAGTAAATAAGTAAAACCCGGTGGCATATATGCATTCTTATTAAATAGATATATGTTTATGTTTTGTTTTATGATTAATTTCTACGAGTTATACTCAAGTATTTAAATTATTTATTCGTGACTTGCTTCCTGCAATGTAAATACATGCAAGAGGTGTATATACAAAATATACCAGTATGCAAGAATGTGCAGATAAAAAAAAATTTTGCGTTGTCATGTAAACGCAAATAAGCATTTTTATTATTATTATTCCTATTGCCATTTTGCACACCGACTTTAATATGATATCAATGAAAATGAAAGCTAATTTAACACTTAACACCATGTCACACATTTGTTCTTTTTCTTTTTTAAAAAAAGAGACAAGTCAACTAAATACTGATTTTATTCTAAAAGAGTTCATTAAAAAGAAACAGCTAGCTATTCCTTTAAACAGCCACTTTCTTCGCAGAGAAAAATTTCATTGCATAACATTTTTCGAATTTTTAGTACTATAATTCCTAGTTTCCAGAAATGGCACAGACATGGTTATATGCGTAACAGTATAGATTTAATATGCATGCTGCATTAATATACATAAACTGCCTAACAGTATTTCTTTAATATGCATGTCATCAACAGACCTGTGTACTCAGAGAGAACATGTTTGAAACAGACTAGAAAGAAATTACATTATGTTTTAGGCACATGGATGTCATTATTTACAGAAAGAAAATGTTTTTAAAATTTTTTCTTAAACTGTGGCATTATAGTAGTGGTGGAATTAAGTAATTGCAAAAAGAATTTAAAGTCAGGGGGTTTGATTTTTTATGTGATAAAGGTTTTAAATGCCTCAAAAAACAGCAAGTCCTTCACTTGATATGTACCTGGATGGGGATTCAAGAAGTAAGGTCAGCTTATCTGGAGTGTAAATAAAGCAAAGTAAATGAAATATGCAATAATGTTAACGACGTCTCAAGGGGGTTCATGGTGAAGGAAGCAATATATGCATAAACTTTCTGAATCCAATCTAATCACGAATATCTACTTCATTCTCAAATCCACACAAACACAGATTAACAACAACATGTTGGTTTATGCTCTTCGTTGATTCAGAAATATGACAGATGCGACGTGATTACATTGGACTCAAAATTCTTAGATAAATGCTACTGTTTTCACCATGAAGGCGTTACAAATTATATGTACGAAATTGGGAGCAACCACTTATTAAATTTTAAATAAATAATTACAGCAACACTAGTCTTCTTTTATTTATAAGTCCTTTAAGAGATTATTTGAAGTAAAATATTAGCCTGCATGGATAACTGTGTTTCGTTACCGACTTGTGTTACAATTGAACCATGTTTAGTTATTGTTAGTTTGTTGTAGTTTTTTTTATGAACCATGTGTAGTTAAAGATATGCAAATAAAAGTAAGATTAATTGCAAAAGTGCATTTTTAATCAAGGTTAATGCCACAGCGTGAAAAAAACAAAAAACAAAAACCACATTATCAATAAAATAACAGTTTTCATATTGAATATACAACCTACATTATAACACTGTCCACTGACAAACAAAGAATCACCACAATTTCTTAGGTAAGCAAATTACAAACGCCCAAGTATGCAAAAATTTTTTATGCAAGTAATGTAACAGGTCACACAGTAAGAGTACTGATTCTGTATAAATTAAAACAACTTGATCGTTTGTTGGTTACTAAGTTATCCAAGATGATGATTACATAAGTTGGTGACCCAAGGCATGATGTATACGCATCTCATGTTTACAATGGAGGTACAGGTAGGTTGATGAGCCATGCGATTAACAATTCATGTGTGACAAGTATTATTATTCAGCGGACTGACAGTATTACATAACACCAATCACAAGTGCACTTTTCAATCTTGAGCAGTTTTCACGATTCAAGCTCTAAAACATATCGATAATGAGGAGTTACCGATGATAGGTCTTTTAATACTTTTTAGTATCTCTGATATGTCCAAAAATCACAGTGAAGATATACAAATAAAAATTTTCAAAGAGTCAAAATATGATGTTCTAAAAATCTTATTTTTGAAAAGGTAAGGGAAGGTTCATAAAAAGTTTCCAGGGGGCTTGAATTTTAGAAGAAAACTATGTTAAAAATGATTTTCTCATGTGATTCGACTAATTAACACATACATA
The DNA here is from genome assembly GCA_006491805.2 of Dysdera silvatica. Taxonomy (NCBI): domain Eukaryota; kingdom Metazoa; phylum Arthropoda; class Arachnida; order Araneae; family Dysderidae; genus Dysdera; species Dysdera silvatica. The sequence continues at coordinate 42,552,421 of QLNU02014802.1, forward strand.
GAATGTACCCTTTTCTAGCAGTCTTTGAATACTCATCTTCTAATATTAAAGCTCCTATTATGTACAAACAATCAATATAAAATTTGGTTTAAAGGTAACCTACAAAACGATAAAACAGCTTTTGACTACCAAGACAACAAGGTCCTAACAAACAACAGACGCTGGAATGTTCAAGCATTATATACAGAATCATATATCAACTTTGTAAAACAACCACAATTTAACAATAAACATGCATGTATAATGCCAACAGAAATCTGATTATATATATATAGGTGCAATCAAAACATGATTAACATTTCATCAAAAGCATAGTTATTGCAAATAAATGTGCACGTTTTTAGTTGCTATCAATGTGGAATTTAAAATCATGTGTGTGCAACAAATTATGCAAATAATACAATACATTAATGTATATACTCAAATCTCCATTTTACCCCGAGACAGTAATATATATGCAAAAATTTCAAACAAATTTCTCGACCACCTTTTTACAAAGACATTATAACAATGAAAATTTCATGATTTAATAAAAAAAAGGAAGAGGAAATTATCTTTTAAACTATATGCCACTAAGAGCAAATGTCCATATATTATAAGCTACTATCTCCAGTGGACAGAACTACTAAACATAAGAGAAATATGAGGGATTTTCCTCTAAGAAATAGGGAGAAAGGAATTTCCCTTATAGTATTTCCCCTACCAACACAATAGTGCTCAAATTGTACAGTCAGAAGTTAGCTTTGAAGTACATATACCACCTCCATGGATTAAATTAAGGGTTAGGGAATTAAAAACATTAATAAGGATCGAAAATGGCGTTAAAAGATAATATATCGATGACCATTTCACATAGTTAAGTTGTTCTATATCAACGACAGTTTCGAGTAGCTAAGCTATTCTTTATCAGGACTGAATGTGAAAGTAAAGTCCATGCAGGATTGAACACATTGCTAAAGCTTTAGAGTAGGGATAAAAAGTGTCAGCTTTTAAACAAACGGAAGTAGAAGTAAATCAGCACCTGGACAGAAACAGTTGCCCATCTTTTAAGTTATACTTTCTGTTTTCTTGAACTGCTTTTGAATGTTTTAAAAAATGTTCATGGGTTCAGTGTGACTGTGACTGAATAACATTATCATATATTAATTCACTATCATGAAGGAATGTAACATATATCTACTCGACTTTCCAGCAATAACACTAGCATTTGGCAACATATATAGTCAATCCAGAGTCTAACACAGACATATATAGCAAATTCAATTTTAAAATATTTTCATTTTTTTATAGGAAAGCGCAAAGGCACGGCATATAATAATAATCGTCGCCAACAAGAAACTAATTTTTCATTAAATTAAACTCTGAAAGCAGCAACTCTGTTTAAGCTAACTTATCTATATTTTGAAGATGTAGTTTTATTTTAGTTTCAGAGCTTTCTAGATACTATGCTAACCATAGCTAGCCCTTTATTTGTTTCTATAAAATTCCTAACATGTATAGGGCACGGAGAAGATTCAAAATATACTAATATTTTGGAGTTAAACACATTAGAATTGAATTATTCAAAATGAAGCTATATAATTACAGTGGACTCACATTTTTACAAACCAACAACTTACGAATTACAAGTTTTGTAAAAACGTGGAATTCATAATTACTGTGCTCATCCCGAAAAATAAATCATAGAACTAAACTTGATTTCCATTTACGAACTTTTTTCGGGTTCACAAGAGTTTGTAAAATTGGGAGGAAGTCCACTATATCACATTTAAGAAAAAATGAGTTGGATATATGAAACTAAAATAAAAAAGTCAAGGTTTTTTCTTAAATACCAAAATTATTGAATGAGCGAAATATATTTTACAAGTTGTGCTTGAAAGTCAACTGGATAAAACAACACTTTTAAAAATTATTGGTTATTTAATATTACAGAAATTTCTGACAGAAAAACACAGCAGTACTCATACAACGGTGATTGTTCTATATACCAATTTCCCAAAATGTGAAAAGAATGGCAAAGGGTTCACAATATATACATGTACTATTTCCAATAATTTTACAATCTTTTATTTTTTTTATATATATATATATATATGCATACAGTGAAAGTCCAAAAATCTGAACTGTGTGTAGAGTTGGTTTGTATGGATTTTCAGCGTCCAAAACGATACTTTTAAAATTAAAGAAAGAATAAAAACGTGATAAGAAAATTTCTTGACTTATTCTTTAAGAAATACACAATGCTTCAGTTATTAAACTGCATAGAAAATATTTCAAAATGGCACCAGTGTTGTTGCAATGTATCTGCAGTGTTTATGTGCTTTCGCTTATGAAAGCCTAGAAATTTCCAAAAGTTTTCAAGAAGTTTGAATTTCTGGACTTTAGATGCACATATATGTGTAATTTCCATTTTACACTAATATGTCAAATACATTGCATTTCTGAGATAGTTTTAATTACTTACCATCATCAATTAACATTCCTTATTATTAAAATTACATTATTTTCAATTGGCAAATGGAACTGACATATCTTTTAACCTGAGAAAGAATATGTTAATGAGGCAAAATATTTATTAGTTGACAATAGTATAATTATTATTCATTTGGAAAACTGCTATACAGTCAATTCGTACACCCATTGTAATTATACACTACAGTAATCACGCAGGTAACTACATATGCAAAGTAAATATATCACCGTAGAATGAGTAATGCTTGCTGGAGTATGATTACAAATTATTCGAATATTTAGCACAGAGTGAGCTTGTGGACCAGAATTCTAATAAAATTTCAGACAGGATACAAAATTCAAGTTTCAAAAGGATCTCCATTAAAGCATACTTGCAAATTAATAACACTACATCAGTGATACATAGTTAGAGTATACTTCTAAATTTATGACACTATAGCAGACTAATTGTATGAAAGGCATATGAATGATGGCAGTGCAGTAGACTGAAGAGCTCATTGTCGAAAGCGCAAGATTTTGTTAAAAATATCTTTCTCAATATTTTTTAACACTTTGCAGAAAGCACAGTTATCAACAATCAAACTCTAGGTTTTCCATCACTATCACTCAAAAATCGTTTGCAGAAAATTAACAGGTGATGGTGAAATTCAATCAAATACATATCTGCAAATGTAAATATCAAAGCGATCATAAGAATAGATGAATCATAATTTTCCTATTATTTATTTGTCTAAAATGCAATGTATGTGAACGTTGTCAAAATAGTCAACAAATGATCACACTAGGAGGCATGGCAACTTTTCTATTTCCACTCTCTCACCTACAGCTTTCTTCCTGCATGTCTGGAACTTTCCAGCCACACCCAAATACGGCACAATAAGTTACAGTTATCTGGTGCTAATTTTCACATCTGCTGGATTTGGCATGGAATAGTCCACAGAAAGAACAGGTTGACCGATCATTCTCTCCTATTATTTTTACCTTAAATTATTCCTCTTTTTAAAAGAATCATAACAATTCGGAACTTTTACACCATGGTGTTTATGAAGGCACCTTATGCCAATAACACAAATCAAACGACATGGTGCTAACATCATTATGACCAGTGGCAGACTGGATTCTCTCAAAGGGAGCATACCTTAGATTTTTAGAGGGTGCAAGTCCAGAACACCGAGGACACACCGGCCCGGAGGTTTAGTCCGCCCCGATCATGATCATCAGCATAAGGCAGTGTCATTTAACTTTTTTTTTTCATTAAAAGGGGGCTCATGTTTGACTTTATTTTATGAGCAATATCAAATGATTAAAATGGATTCAAAAACTTAACATAGTCACATATTTTCACCAATTTTTTAAATTAATTTATATTCGTAAGTTTAAAAAACAAAATCAGATGCATTTAAAACACCACTGGACTTTACTTCTTGCAAGGGATGTCAGTTAGAGGCTATTGTGTATTTTGCCGTAATTCTTCGACTTATATCGTCTATAGTCAGCCAGTCTCGCATTACAGTCACCAGACTATGTAAGAACCAAGGTTGGTTTGTGTTTTAAAGTGTGAGTACAGCTAAGACTATGCTATGTGTGCTGAGACTTACAGTTTCTAGAGAAATTTCAGACTATAGTAAGAAGAAGAAGAAGAGAAAAAAAAAAGACATATCCTATAGCACCATTGGAATCAAACCCAGGTTAATGGTATGACAAATGAACACGCTACTTCTATGCAACTGTAGCGCCCTCTATGGATCTAAATGAACGTTAATATTTTCATGATAAAAACAATACTACAATTTTTTTTTTGTCTTTTAACTTTCGGTCGGGTGTAACGGATTTGATAGGTATAGCTCTCACATTTATCTTTCTTCCATTCTTACATGGTAGGACCCTCTGTATTACTGAGTTGTCATTATTTATCTAATGATGTGTGAATATATACATGTCAATTTGTTTCAAACCTCCTCGAGTGAATGTGGTAACGAAAGTGATCTGTTGTCACATTGTGCCCGATTTCTTAACTTTTTGCAAGATACACATTTTCAAAACCTATTCAATAACTTAAATTATTTTATTCATGTGACAAGTAAATAATGTCAGAATACATCAGTATTCATTTTACTATGCTGAATATAAATGGCACCAATGTCCAAGTTATTTACCATGGTCACGGTTTGGAATCAATGCGGAAAAGATATTTCTAGAACAACTGCCCCTTCAAGTGGTGTCTGTTTGTGGTTTTACGGCTCAAAGACTACAGTGGTCATGCTGCGCCGGGACCTACTGTTTTCCGAGGAATCCGAACCTCTTAAGGCCTAGGGAACCAAACCCCGGACTACAGTGAGCAGTGCGATCTTTATGAGATCTCTGAGTAAGCGTTCTTTTTGCACTGCTGGGAGTCGAACCCGGATTAGCGGCGCACTAGGAGAACGCGTTACCACACTGCACGGCTTGAAGTGGTGATCAGAGAAATAAAATAGAGAAGTACGAAAACAATTAGAAGGTCCTTGGACCTCCAACAGAGGCTTAAATGATTTTGTCCATGCTCAGATGAGGAAAAGGCAGATGTCCTATCTCTAGAGATGTCAAAAAGGTGTAGATGCACTATATGCACCCCAGAAACTAATATCAGAAGATTGTCAAATGTGAATGCAGTTTACGTACCACATGCAAATTTTGTTTGTGATTCGTGTTACAATGAAATAACCCTCCACTAACCAGTAAAGCATGATATTTTGGAATAGTTCGTATTGTAAATCGTTTAGTTTGCAATTCTCTTGTATTACTTCAGATGATTTTAGTGCTTGGAAAAGGAAAAACTTCCGGGATACTGCTTTTATAAATTGTTGTCCGAATTTGTAATTTCTTTCCATAAATTTTATATTTAGATTTTTAAAAAATACTTTAAAAGTGTTGTATTTGATAAAAGGATGATTTTTAAAAAAAAAGGTTTTATGGTTACAAACAGCTTTTTTAACGGAAAGTGCCTGTTTGGCTCATTGTGCCCAAACATGTGACTCATCAAATCGCATTCGACCAAAGGTCAAGTATTGACATGTTCATAACTTTTCCTGAATTTTAAATAAATTTGTTTACTAAAATGCATAATCCCAAACTGAAATCTTTATTAAAAGACATATTCTGAGAGAGTGAGACTATGGAGACAAAATACAACAATGTAAACCTTCTGGAATGTGAATTAAAAGCTTGTAAAATAGCAACAAGTTACGTGGAAAATAACTCAAGATTTTTTTTTCCCTTTTCTGCATGCATGTATAGTTCAGTGTTGACAGAAAAGCAAAATAGAGTTTTTGATCACATTGGAATGATTATGGTATTCTATGAACAATAAAAAATTCTGTTGAACTATTTTATTTATGCAATTATCGTGAAAAGAAATGACTCTTAACGGAAGAATGATCAAATGCTCATGCTGATACGATTCCACTTGACTTTCTCTATGTTTTAAAATTTATCTATATGGACAGTGTGATAGACAAAGAGTGGATTCTTACAAAGTCAATAATGTTAGATCATCCAATTCGAAACAGTTTTTTCTTAATGGCATAAGGTCAACAAAGGCTATTTTTCACCGAACATGGAAAGATGAGCATGCACACGGGATATGATGCAAATTGAACTGTACAAAGAACATATGCAAAATTCGAGCAGAATTCAAAAGTGTTAGATTCATTTTGCATGTGTTAACATAGTTTACATAAAATGTTGTGTGGTCAAGACTGTGTGGGCAAGGAGGGTTTTTTGGTGGCTAACCCTCCTACTTAAATAATAATATTAGCTGCACAATAAAATTCCTTATAAGAAAATTTTGTTCCTATCAAAACTCTCTTTTTCATCAAACACACCTCCCTTTTTTTAAATTCTGTAAATGCATTTGGTTGCGATGCCCGAATGTTGTGGTCAGAACAACATATGCAATGACACTAAATTACTTTTTTATGTGATTGAAGGAAAGAAGACTACAAGCTTTAGACTGGAATCCATAAGGAAAGGGGAAGAGACACTAAAAACGCATGAAGGAGATCACATAGGAGACAAAATGAAAGGGAGGGGGCAGACAGATGAAGAGCCTGGTAGAAAATCGAGGCAAATGGGATCTTTTGTAAAGGCTCTATGTCCTCTAATAAAATAAAAGAACTCGCCCTTTTTAAATACCCAAGATTACATCGAATTTTTCATGTAAATTAGTTTTAATTGTTCCATATCATGTCGAATGTGTGATAAATGCAGTAAAGCATTTTTAATGGGCACTTCTGAATAGCAGACATCTCTATTTAATGAATATGTTTCCAATCCCAGTCTTGTTATCCCCTAAACCTCTTGAATAGTGGATGAATATTCAACTCTCAAAGTATCCACCATTCAGGAGCTTCACCGTAAAAAAATATTTAAGCGAGACTGGATTTCTATTGAAAGAGTCTACTGCATGGAACTAAGCAGTTCATTTTAATAAATTGCATGCAAAATTTTTATCCAATTTAAGTCACAGAATTCGATTTAATTGCCAGTTGTAGAACTACTTACGATGTAACTTCGAGGTATTACTGAAGGGATCCTTGATCCACTTCCATCACCGTGAAAAAAAGATACCATATCATAAATATATATAATGACTTAAGCCTGATTTAATTATAGGATAGTTTAATTAAAAATTGCAAGTAATAACGGGATATTACTTAGTACTAAAAAAAAATCCAATTTCAGATCCAAATAAAAAAATTAAAAATCTAATACCAAAGGTACATAGTAATTGAAATCAATTTATAACTCCAATTCCCAAGCAAGATATTATCATTAGTATAATAACAGGAAGCAGCTTACATAATACTCTTGTTGTTATCACAAAAATTTTGGAATGCAATTAAGTTAATTTGAGAATATAACTAATCAAATTTCATAAACAGCGTTAATAATTTGTCAGACAGTTTTTTAAGTGCTTGTCCAATGTACTAGAGTTGAATTACAAAATTTTATGCAAAGGAACAAGAATGCTAACACACAAAATGAAAAACGTAAGATAAAATTTTAATAACATGAAACATAACCAATCCTATAAATCATCACATGGTACATTACAAAAATATTCATCACTAAATCAAGGAAATTTCATTTGCATAAACAAGCAGCAAGATGCAAAAATAATTAAAAAAAAAAGTAGTGACACAAAAGAGAAGTAAAAATAGCTAGAGATTTAAAAAGTTTCAATGTATTAAAAACAATACATGTTAAAGAATAAAAAATTCTGAAAGATATAAAATGGAGTGTAACAAAGTATTAAAAAAAAGTCCTTCTACCCCCTTCCCCCAAATGATTGATAGCTGCGACAAAACTACTTTTGCCGTTGGTGCCCTTTGCAGAATAGCATAAAGAGCGAATTTATACACAGTGTTTTGGCAACAACTTTGTACTGATTTGCTTTTGCATTATTTTCACAACGAAAGAGAATCTTTGCAGCATTAAACTGAAGTTATTGTCCAATAGCGTTTTGATGATGGAGGTGGTGGGGGAGGTGGTACATTTTCGTCATCTAAATCATCATCGGAATGCATTTTGCCATCTTTTGGAGCAGGCAAAGGCCCCTTGATATCATTAAAACATATCATACTGGAATATGACCGAGCAGCTCTGGTAAATGGACGGTTTTCAGAATTATTGTTCCGTCTATCAAGAGTAGCAGCAGAACCTACCACTAGAAAATAAACAAAAGTGCTCTTAAAATACTGATAGATTTGGAGCAGTACAATCCAGTGTTCATTTAAATACTGTATGCAATGCATTTTCACTTACGCACAATGCATTTTCACTTACGCACAATGCATTTTCACTTATGCATGTGTCAACAATTGTTCTTACAACATATACAAAATGTTCTTGCAATACATATACATACATATAATTCAAAATTAAGTGTGTACTTAGTAGTTAACAACTACTAAGAACTAAAGAGTTAATGAAGATAGGATGGGGCGGAGGGTGGACAAATCCACCCATTTTCATGAATGTGTTCTTTCATTATTTGTTTAACTTGAGGTATTTTTGTGACTTACTCGCAGAATAAGAATGGGAAAATCCTCATTCTTTTTCAATGCAATAAATGATGAAACTCTTTCATTTGTCATATACCTCTACAATACACTATTTATACGAATTGATTCAGAAAAATATGCACATATTTATGAACAAATGCTCTCTCCCCAATGAATAACTGAGATTAAGTCTGACTTTCCACATTTATATGGTCCATAACAGCTGGAGTAACAGAAATCAACTCTATGACCAGGTTGGATGCAAATCTCTGGGTTACCATCTCAGTGCTTTGATTACTGGGCCATCGAGTATTCGGCGAGTCACACTGAACGTTTAATTCTTCCACATACCATCCTTCAATTATTCGAGAGAATCCCTTTATTTGTTTCATGGCAAAAGGTCATGACGCACTGGAATGTACAGTTTTCTGAGAAATATGAACTTCTCAGTGATTAATTTATCAGTAAGTCTTCCATTTTAGAAACACTCTGGAGTAGAACCTCGGTTAACGACATGCTAGGCGAACGTGTTACCCCTACACCACCACAGGGCCTAAATATTCCAATGTTTCCTCCTAAAAGACACCATTTCATTTTCTAAGCTCCAAAGCCATGTAACAGGGCATTTGAGGTGGGCAATAGTATTTACAGAAATGGATAGCGTCCAATGCCTAGCAATTTCCTCACTTCTCTAATGAGAACCACTACCTTCAGAATATTTGTGATTAGAAAACCACTGCGAATATAAAACTTATGGAAACAATAGATATGGCACCATCGGAAGATTTTTTAGGGTGATTTTCATGTATTTTGCAAAAAAACGTTCACGACAATAACCTGAGCAGAATTTCCAAGTGGTTTTCCAGCCTTATGCGGTTAAATGTAAAAGAATCATTATTCGATACAGGAGCAGTATCCATTATTACACATATGTAAAGTCTAAAAGAAAGAACAGAAATGAATCGTCTTCACATTCTGGCATGGGGAAAGGTTGTTGAAACCCTCATTTTCTCCAAATTGTGCCAAAACATGCTTTGACCCTATTGGATATCAAAGCGATGATGTAATAAACACATCTTTCCCTAAATAAAGACGAAATGTAATATTACTGGGTACACATTATATATGGCCTGCAAAAGGGTTGCTGGTATCTAACTGGAAGGAGACCCACATGCTGAACGTATGTGACGATGTGTGGTCAAAAGGTAAAAGGCCAGGGGAAAGGTCTTCAACCAGTGTGTATTGCCAGTCCTCTCTTATGGATCAGAGACATGGAGTCTAACAGTTGGAGCAATACGAAAGTTACAGACAACGCAAAGGAGCATGGAGAGGTGCATGCTTGGAATAACTAGGAGAGATCGAAAAAGGAACACTTGGGTGAGAGAGCAAACTAGAGTAGAGGACATCATTGTTAAAGTAAAAGGGCTGAAATGGCGATGGGCTGGGCATATTGCAAGAAGAACTGATCAACGATGGACAACAGAAATTCTGAACTGGATTCCAAGAGACCACCGAAGACCTAGAAAACGTCCTCAAACTAGATGGGTGGATGAAATAAGAAAACAGGTTGGGGTGACGTGGAAGCGAATTGCTCAGGATAGACTTGTGTGGAAAGCATTTGGAGAGACCTTCATCCAGCAGTGGATAGATAATGGTTGAATATGATGATGATGACATCATACATAAAATTCCAGATTTATTATAAATGCATGTTATTTTTACATTTGATGATGAAAGTACAAACTTTGTAAGGATGGAAGGTTACAAGGTATAGTCTTCCACCCACTGTCAGGTTAGGCTAAACAGGAGTTACAGTTGAGTTTCGCCTTTCTTTCCGATTCCCAGAAATAAATTCCCCTTTGACTCCGAGCCAGAGGGGAAATTGTTCATTCTGTTCTGTTGCTTGAAGGTTTGAGGTCATAATTAACGGACATATGACAGGAAAAAGGTGAAGAGAGAAAAAAAGTCAAAATTATTTTTCGAATTTAGTATTTATTAACATACGATTGTAAAATTTAGACCATACTTTTTTATTCATTACAAGTAGTAATTTTAAATGAGTTTTGTTTGTTGAATTTAAAAGGGGGGGAGGGGAGGAAGCACCAAAACCCCACTTCCCGGATCTGCTAGTGGTCTGAATATCTATTTAATAGTTTCCAATGGCCTGCAAAGTATAATTAATGAAACATCCGTATATAATGCATAAAGCCACGCTTAAAATGATCTCTAAACTGATTAATGAAGAACAAAAGGTGTGCAAGTCATGTTGGAGTTAATATTTATTGCACTCTGATTACGTTAAGTGTGGAAAAATGTTTCTTTCTGTCTTCTAACTTATTTCCTTATTAAGTATTACGAAAGAATTGACTTACTCATATTGCACAAGTTGTCTTGACTCTTGCTAGTTTTAGGCATAATGTGAAGAAATGGAGGCATGCGGAATGCCCAGTGTTCAGTTGCAATGAGAGAAACAGAGGATGCAGAACTGTAACCCGATGTCGAGGAGGAAGCACATGAGTGTATCGAAGTACTGCGTTGGTAAAACAAAATGTAGGCATTAGCCGTCATTACTTCGCTGTCTTGGACGTGTTGAACCTTGTCATCGTCATAGAGGTACCAGTTGCCATCAACAGGATTCTTGCAATAAGCTGAAACATAAATGAAATGGAGAAATATCAATGAAATACTGTGTTTTAAACAGTAGCATCAACATTACAGAGGAGAGTTTTTGATGGTGGGTAAAATGTATTGAGGCATTTCATACAGACAGTGTGGTCTCTCATCAGGATTGAACGAAATGAAGATCGACAGAGTGTTGTCGTTTCATGTTACTGTTTTATTTTGGTGACAGTTTCCCATATTGGTGGGAAATATTGGAAGTTTAGAAACTGACAGGGAAGGGTGGGGGAATAATAAGTGTCAGTCTTATGAAAGGGCTTATGTTCTTATGGCATAAGAAGAGTAAAGGCTTTTAGAAAAACTCACAGTTTTTGGGTGGACCAGAATCCATTGCCAAAGAAATCAAACATTGGATTACATGACAGCAGGAAAACAAGAAAAGGACAAGCACTCTGTTGCACCATTGAGAATCAAATCTGTGATGTTGGCATGATGCACGATTAATTGCATTGTCCCTGTGCAACTACAGGACTCATATAAAGTGAAACAAGGAGTTGATGAAATTGAATGAAATTCTCTTCATATTTTTACGATGCAAGGATGTTACGGTTACGCTAGAACCTGTAGTTTTCCAAGGAATCCAAATCACTGCAGCCACAGAAATTGAAACTTGGATCACGGTGGGTGAAAAAAGACCACATGTCAGATCTGGGTCAATGCCACAAAAGGCGACTGGGTTACCACTATGCCACCGTTATGCAGTGGATTTGCTTTCTCTGAGGAATCCAAACTTCGTGGTGAACCATCTCTTTGATTACAATGAGCAGTTAGTTGCTAAAAAAAAAAAAGCGTTTTTTCTCTCCCCATCCACGGCTACAGTTGGGTGTCAGGTAAAGGTTAAATTCATGATCGCCATCGGCCCCAGGGCAACTAAATATTGGGGAATGGTGATTAAAAATACGATTTGGGTCGCCATCACACACATGCCACTTTGTTTCCCCAAGGCAATTCTGTCCCTTTTAACTCTACAGGAAGGTTACATTCTGAATCCGCAAACTACTTATTATTCTTAAGAAAAAATGTTGATCAAACGAACCCTTCTAAGGTTGCAGTATTTAAATGTTTTGTGGCCACGAGAAAGTGGCTATAACTTAAATGAAGTGGCCTCTAATAAAAAGGGCCCTGCTGGCCAATGGCCACTAATCAAATGCCTGAATTTTAAGCTTTAGAGTCGCACCCCGATTAACTGCATGCTAGGTGGATACATTAGCACTGCTCCATCGCAGGGTTATTATATACAGTGAAATCTGGTAAAGTGACCAGCCTGGTAAATTGGCCACCTGAATAAAATGTCCCACCACCACAGTCCAGTCCCAAAGGTGGTCACTTTAGGCAGGTTCTACTGTACAATTAATGTTGCAAACTGACCTGTGTAGTGTCCGCCTTGCATGCTCCCATGGTGATTGCATACAGCATATAAATCATAGATGTTATCTTCGCTCCGAGAAAACATGCGTGATCTTGATCGTCGCCATGGCGACCACATTGCCATTTGGCTGACATTCCCATTGGTTGTCGGATGGATCTCACTGTTTCGACTTACGATGTAGGGATTCATGTCCAGACCCAGCAGAGGGAATTCGACCAGTGTTGTCACCTTCGTTCTCTGGCAATAAGTCTGTGGAAATGAGTAATCGTAAATAATTGACTAATGACTAAACAAACTACAAATCAAGCGTTCAGCATCTGATAACGTACCTGTCGAAATCTTTTCAAGTGAACAATAAAAATATCGGGTACTGTCCATAAACTAAGCTGTTTAATACCTTGGAGGCGCCGGTGGCAATACGGACACATCCATGCATCTTCTAATCCTAACTGTAATTAATGGGCCATTAATTGCAACATTTAAAAAAAAGTAAAATACTTTTATTTAATATTACACACACACATAACTAATAGCATAAATGTAATTTTTTCCCTCCAATTTTACTTATTTTCTTAAATTTTAAAATAGCACCAAGATACCATTTAGAATGAAACAGAGGGTAGAATGCAATTTCTGACACGATAAAAATTAAAATCGGATACTTTATGATCAGATCTTGAAGCTTATACGTTACAGAAGGTCATATGTTTCAGTCTAAAGTAAGAGAACTTTCATACCATCTCTTCTTTAAAATGAGCGTCAAAGCACTCGTAGAGGCCAGTATTTGGAATTTTTGTCTCGGCGTTTTTTATAGTCAGAGCACTGGAATGAACATCAAGGCAAGGATTGTCTTCAATATACCTACAAGGAAAAAAAAAATGGATAAAGCGGTGCTTTTCGAACTCAGGACACCATTTTAAGCATATATAAAAGCATGCTTAAAATGCTTTTCGAACTCAGGACACCATTTTAAGCATGCTTTTATATATTGGGGACAAGGGTGTGGGAGTCAAGGGAACCTCCCCGAGAAAAAAGTATCTTGTCTGAAACCAAAATAAATTCCAGTTAATGAAAATAGGCCTCACTGATCATGAACTCAATGATGTCCTCACTGATCATGAACTCAATGATGTCCTCACTGATCATGACTGAAAGTAAGCTGTAAGCAATGTTCGGCACATTATTAACAAAATGTTAAGAGCATCCAGCACCAAGTTTTTACATTGCTAACAAATACTTTATGAAACTATGATGCTAAAAGAACATTATTTTGTTATTTCTACTTCTGAAAATTCACTAAAGCAAACCACTTGAAAGGCCACCATGGACCATCAGTGGTCCGTGAACCATACTCTGAGAAACATTGCTTAAAAAGTAACCGTTAGCATTTCAATAAACCATAACATTAATCATAACCATGCTCTATGTTTTAGACGGGCGTAAAAAATAGCAACATTACACTAAGAACCACACAGGCATTTTGGTGGTATTATACCTCACACGCACATTGTATACAACAGAAAACTTTCTTACTTTGTCTTTGTCTCTTTTTTCCATTCTGCGGCGATTTTTATGTGCTTGGGGCCACTGGTAAAGCTGCCATCAGACAGCATTAGTGCGTGATCAATGACTGGCATATACAAGGGTAGGTCAACGGAATCTGGAAGCACTTCATGTACAGGCACACCATCAATTACCCGTAATCTAAAGAGTGGCGGTGAACCCTATACAAAGACACAAATGATCAAACGTAAATGAATAATAGAAATAGACAAACATTTCTAAATGAATACTTATTACTATTTTACTATATAAACGCAGGCTTATTGCAAATTCAAGTCATTACCACAGCAATAGAGTTTTTCGGAATACAACTCATCCCAGATAAAATTTTTTCTTGGATGTATTTGAAAGTTGCTTCTCGAGGAACGCAAATCACAAGCGGCCTCCAAAAACTGAAAGGAAACAAGACAGTGAGCAGCAATTTGCAAGTGACACCTACAGGGTCACTCGTTTCAACTTTTGTTTCAAGTCGATGAAATACCTATTCCTTCATGAGAAATGTTTAAATGCATTTTTTTTTTAAAAACAAAAAAGATTTGAAATATATATAAAAATTTGAAGATTATTCTCGCAGGGATTGGATATATAGTTTTATTTTTTTTTATATTTTTCCATGAGCCAGCAATACCATGGGCTTACTGGAGATAAAACTCAACCTCTTGAGTTCAAAAGTGGGGAGGGAAGTCAATCATCTTATAATGTGTGTGGGAAATTTGCCAAATCTTACAATTTTCCAGGTGCGGACAGTAATACAACACATTAAATAATTTTTTCAGAAGTTTGGTGATCTTCCTTTTCCCACCAGTTAGTACATTAATTTTAGGACCAGAAAAGTAGTAGAATATTTGTGAAATCAACATAGGCACACATAAGGGGGGAGGAACAGGGGGAATGGATTTTATCAGTTAACAACAGAAAAGTAGGTCATTTCAGCGAAATGTAGAATAAAGTAGGTCATTTCACCAAAAAAAGTGGAAAAAGTAGGACAAGTAGGAGCCCTGTATGTAGACATCTTTTATTGAGATTTGAAAAAAAAAATAAGAAAAAGATATCACTACTGGATATTATATGCAACGGCTGTTACAAAGAGACAGGTATTTGGAATTGTATACAAAGGATTAAACGCGATGGGACTGGTTGCTTAACACAAAGTCTAAATCACGGCAAGTTCAAACAAAAAGTATGCAGTGGAAATTGAATGACTCAAAAAGAATGCATTCCCCAAAAAAGAATGATTTTGAACATCACTAGTTCATACAGAGATCTGGTTTACTGGGGATCAAATCGAGGCCAGTGAGTTAAATATAGGGATTGCAACCAATGGTAAATTTGGCGCATGTCCAGCTCATTCATTTACTTAGAACAGCTTAGTAGCAAATATGAATGTGGTATTATTTGCATTGGTAGGGTGCAAGAATAGCGAAGATCTTGCAGCTTCAGGTCCTACAGCTTTCTGAGGAACCTGAACTTCTGTTGCATTGGAACCAAACTCAGGACTATGGTGGGCAGAAAATGGCACACTGATGCCGTTGGGAGTCAAGCCTGGGTTAATAGCATGGTAAATGAATGTATAACCGCTACCCCACCATAGAATGCAGCAGACTTTATTTTCTTGAAAAATTTAAGTCTCTTACAACCCAGAGAACAAGGGCCATAGTCAGACTGGGGCCAGGGGGAAAAACATTTTTGAGAAAAAATAGTTTCAGCACTGACCCCCCAAAATTATTTTTTCTCAAAATTAATTATCGTAGAATTTTGATTTATTATTTTTTTAAACTTTATACCATGATACAGAAAAAAACATGGCCCTTCAAAAGAACATGGAAATAACTCTAACATATGACTTCGTAGTTGCTTCCTATCTTTTCAGTTGTAAACACCGTGACTAACTTAATTTAAGATAAAACTAACCACATGGCTAAGTAATTATTCATCTGTACAATTAATTTACCATTTCTTTAGAAACTTAGAGACTATCAGAAAAAGAACAGTTATGAAAAAAACAAAAAACAAACCCCTACTGTTTTAATTTCTAGAAATTTACTCACGTTTCGTATTTATTCTTTTCCAGTCGCACTTTACTTACGACTATTAAAATCATTTGTTCGCCTTCATCATTGTTTGTCGTTTTCACAGCTGGAGTTTCAAATGCGTACAAGTCTTTCATTTCTCCCACATTAGAAATTGTATCTAAATCATTAAATGTTCGGCCGAACTCTCCATCACTTAGTTCAGCCAGAATAATCTGAAAATCATTCAACAATGAGCTAAAAGTAAAATAATATGTTTGAATATTTACATAAAATACCATTTAAAAAAAAAAACAAAACAACATACCTTTTGTTTAATGTGAGAGGAATGATCCGTACAGATTTTCTCCCGTACCATTTTAAATGTTGCTTGGCAATCCATAGTCAATCCAATTTTTAACTGCAAATAGTAACGTCACATTATCAATGTTAACATTAGATATTAATAGCAACTACTTATTCCATTGGTTTCCTTACCAACATGAGCAATGTTATATCATGTAACCACATAAAATATATCATTCACTAATGTTTGTACCAGAAAACAAATAGTGCTATAAAAAGGAGGACTATGCATGGACACAACATCTACAGTGTCATAGCGACCTAAAAGCTAGTGTTAGTGCTTGAGTTTTATGGCAAAAGGCTAGTTACGATTATGGTACACCATATTTCTATGGAATTCAAACCACTTTTGCATACAAAGTCAAAGCCTGGGCAGCAGTGCCATGGAAAAAAGACCGTGAGCATCAGGCATGTGCCATAATCAAACTTAAATCATTTGCATGGCACCAAATGTCACTTCCATGGCATGGTACCATTATATCATTACAGGTCTGACCTAACTACCATTGATTCAAATCCATTCTATAATACAATGACTATCTTCTAGAATTTGTGCCATCAAATAAAAGGATCTAGTTTAAACTGAATCCATGGATTAAAAATAAAAGATTCCAATTCAATTTCTTCATGAGTTTTCTCTTAATAAAGGAGACTTCTTTTCCATAGAATAAATACAAGAAAAAAAAAACCCTATTGTGATGGGCTGAAGTAGCTTACAAATCCAATATGGATAAGGTAATCCAAGGATCATGAGCTCAAATTCAACTTGAACAGTGTGACTATCATTTACTCCCTTCACAATCTTACTACATACTTGAAGATCGGGTTTACAAAGGCTGAGGATGACCAATTAGTGAAAAAAATGTCTATTCATCCCAACTCTCCTCTACTTTGCAATCTCTAGATTTGCTAGGTGCTTTTCTTTATTTGTTTAAAAAATATATTATAGTGGATATGAGTTCGCATTATTATTATTTCTTCCTTGATGACAATGGGGAGGATACAATAGAACATGACAAGAATCTAACCCCTCCTTTTCTTTAAAAGTACAGTGCCACTCGGGGGGCCCACAGTCTACAAAAGGTTGGAAATTACTGTAATATAGACATGTTACTTTACTGATGAATTACGTGCAACAATAATTATTAAAATTATAAAAGTATAGAATCAGTAACTCACAACATTATTCTGGTCTAATAATACCAGATGAACAAAGAATGAAACGGTCTGAGAATGGGGGACGGGTAATGAAACGCAGAGGTATGGATCAAAAGTGTTGCTCCTTTGTTTGCAGCAGGGGCAACTGAGCGACGATCGAAATTGGCCTTGAAAGAGATCATGAATGAAACTATTATTACAGCGTAGATGATTTGCCATCGTTTCTGCAGCTAAATCTTCATCTTGACGCCCACAGGAACTCTGAAAGGAAAAAAAAGTATAAATTTTGATACACAATACGTAGTACATACATATGCACAAGGTTTTAGAAACACAATTTAAATCCATTAGCCAAACAAAAATTTGCTTGCCCATAGTACATTGGTTGGGGAGTGAACGTTGTTTAAAAAGAAATTTATTTGCTACTTACTCTATAGCAAGTAAAGCTATTAATTGAAAAACATATTTATTAAATTTATTTAATAATCATTTAATTAAGTACATTTCTAGAGCTTGGCATAAGTGTTGAACGAGAGTTAAAATAGGAAAACATATTTCCATATGCACAGAAAACCATACACAACAACGGGACTACTTAACTACTTCCTTAATGCCTTATATAGGCATTTTCTGCAGCAAAGTTCTCTTTTACTTTAGGTATTTTTCTTGAGCACAGATGGAGCTAGTACGTGGAAACGTTGCTTTATATATTTTAAGCTATGGATTCATATCAAACAGTGGTAAAGTAAATGCAGTAGTTTGAACTTAAATCAATTAAATTAAATTAATTTAAATTATGTTTACAGTGTTGCTTATCTCCTGATAAAATTCATGAATGAAAATTAGAGTACACACATCAAGA
>QLNU02014802.1:42571039-42606078 GCA_006491805.2 Dysdera silvatica
TTTAAAACGATGTCTTCATGTCTTATTTCGTTTAACAATATTGCATACAGTGCCATTCCCGCTGGTGGTGATTTTTGAACATTTTTTTTTTTGACGGAAAATAAAATCCCATGACCTCCTGTAAGCTATTACCAAGTTTGGTAACATTTGGTCCAGTAGTTTTCATTTTATGGCCATTTCAAAGTGGAACTTTAATTATAAAGACCCTATATATCAAATTTTAGGCAAAATATGCATTTCATTTTTGCATGTAGTATATGAATTTGCATTTACTTGGCCTAACAGAGAGTAAAGATTAGCAAGTCTCACTCAGCCCATGCTGTCTTAGGAGTGATTAGTCATTACCAGTTACACAAAGGCAAATAATTTAAAAAAACATACATCGATTTTCAGATTAACCCTTTCCTTACAACTAAATTACACATTTTCAAAACTGAATCTCAACAAAATTTTATATTGAGTTTCATTCAATTTTCTTCATCAATCTTTGTCATAATAATTTCTTTTCACCTGTTTTCAAAAATTTCCAAATCAATACAATGATTGATAGCAAATTTAAATAATCAATTCTAAAAGTAATGAATGTGTGAACATTATATGGGAAGTACATAATAGTGAATATATTTTTTAAACAGTGGAGGCAATATTATTTCTTGCAATGTATTCGGGAGCATATTCTACACTCTATAGCCAATATAATCAATATACAGTAAAGTCCCTTTAATCCAAAAAATTCGGTTAATTAAAATTTATTTTTTTCAGTCGGCTGTGATGGCAGCCGGTGCTGGATTTATGTATAGGAAAAATAAGTCTGAGCCTAGGGTCCCAGAATTTTGGGGAATCTCCTCAGGAACCATGATGGGGCTTCATATTAGTTAATTTTAAGAGTTATTATAATAAAACAGTTATTTCGACACTGGCGTAAGGTTTAAAAACACGACGTTTCGGGAGCAGTTGGTTCCCAAAATAACTGTTTGTTATGGAATCTCCTAGTGAAAATCTGTATTCTCTCGTTAGTAATTATAATCTTGTTTATTTACAAGTGTCCCAGATTTATTACTGATTAACCTGAACATTTTCGATAATGAACATCAAAGAATTCATTCTTTAGGGGCATAGTCGTTTTTTTTTTCAGTCTTAGAAGGGCCCATAAGATCCTTAATCTGGCAAAGACGGGCAAGATGTAAACAAACAGTGCAGTGTGTGTCGCCCACACAGCGAAACATAAACAAACAATACAGTATGCATTGTACACACGGCAAGACATAAACTGTGCAGTGTGTACTGCTAACTGAAATTTTCTACAAAGGAAGGAGAAATTTTCCATCATTTACCCATCATTTATTATGTGTACACGTTAAAACATACATATCACACAATTATAGTTTATAGCAAATTCTGTAGTCAATGTTTCAGTTAATCTGGACAGGTCTCAGTCCCAATTAGTTCACATTAATGAGACTACTGGATGTCATTTCACATGAACTTCAGGTTCGATCGTACATGATCACAATTTAAATATCATGCATATGTAGATTTTGTCAAAGAATCTTTATTACTGATTTTGCTTTGCTTTGGTATTCTTGATCAAAAATTGATAGTAAACTTAAAAATCAAGTGGGCGTGGAGCCAAAGGACATCACTAAACTATCCCTAAACAAATTCTTCATGGGCAGAAAAAGTTTCATTGTGACATTCAATAGCTACAGGAGGAGATGGAAGGTGTTATAGTTCGTTCGTTCTTTTGCAAGAAGGGCAATGGGAAGGGTGGCCGCCGGAGGCGGCGCTGTAATCCCAGACAGGACGTTTGAACAGCGTAATCAGCCGCAGAGGCGGCT
The DNA here is from genome assembly GCA_006491805.2 of Dysdera silvatica. Taxonomy (NCBI): domain Eukaryota; kingdom Metazoa; phylum Arthropoda; class Arachnida; order Araneae; family Dysderidae; genus Dysdera; species Dysdera silvatica. Next base: position 42,572,878 of record QLNU02014802.1, read on the forward strand.
GAGGGGGAGATGGATTGCCGATCAACACGGCATTCATATATGCACGTTCACGTAAAGTCGTCATTTAACAAGGTGTTATAGTTGGGCCCACAACAATGCAGCCAATGGGTTCCCGCTAACAAGACCAATAAAGGATTGTGACGTTGCAAAATACATCAACAGAAAGTAGGAAGAGGAAGAATAAAGGATTGAGCTGTCGGCATTTGTATTATATAAGCAATAAAAATTGAAAAAGTTAAGTGCCAAAAGCAGTAACTGGGCATAAAACTTAAATTACAGGTGCAAAATACAATTAACGACTGCTAATTTTGAACCCATTATTCTGTAATACCATTGGGAGTTATATCCAAGTTAGAAATAATTTTATTTCCATGCTCACACAATCATTCTCGGCGTTAATAAACAACATGCTACCCACATAATTCTAGCCAGTGTTTCCAAAACTGGCAATCAGCACAAAGTCACTAGTCTCCATATTGTTTACGGCATTTTTTGTGATTTTTCTAAATCATTCCCTTCCTCTTCTCCCCCTAACCCTAAATAATAATCCCCCTCTTCGCCTCTAACCCTAAAAAAGTAAAAAACGAGTATGCACATATTTTCATCGGCTTCTTACACTTCGAACACTCAAACACAATTAACCCCTCCTTCATGGCCCACTCAATCACACTTTTCTTAGTTTGCATACATGATCCATAAACAAATAAAATATTCAGATGCTAGGACATTTTTGCTGCAACAAATAAAACAGGACGAGTACGAACATGAAGTAAACAGAAAATGATGTAATATAGCACTTTTCACTGCATCGTATAGATGTATGTGACACTAGAGTATGTCATGTCACAACCCCATCGAGTGCAATTTACAACGATTTCAAGAGAGGAGAGAGTGAAAAGTGGGTAATGTGTTCTGTACTGTCACCCCATTTTCAATAGACTCTGTTGAACATTCATAAAGGATTATTTTATTGGAGACATGCACTGCATTGTGGGAAATACATAAAAACATTAGTTTGCTCCTGTAAAAAAAAAAAGGTACCCAAAGGTACAAAGTACACCTGCATTTCATGGTTACAAAGTTACACCTGCGATTCATTTGTTCTTGTTAATATACACCAGGAGTCGAAATTAACTTTTTAAATCAGGTGCACAAGTGCACCCAAGTCTTGTGACTTAGGTGCACTAAATACTAGTTAGATGCACACATAGGAATACGCAGCAAGTTTATACGGGGGGGAGGGGGGTTAGAAACAGGGTTGGCAAGTTTCTGCCAAGATGGTTAAAATCGCTAGTTATAATCGGCACGGCAGAAACTAGTTTCTGCCACAAAAGTGGCAATAACCGGCAGAAACCCAGAAAATAAATATTTTGTGCATTAAAAACTTACCAAAATACCCCAAATGGCAAAAGGGAATGCATTTTAAAGTAAAATAGGTTTAGTTTTTTTATTATTCAAAGTTTTTTATTCAAAGAGTTTATTCAAAGGTTACATCATAGCAAATTCACTAGCATTTAAGTTCAGGCTGATCTTTCCAATGAAGCAGTCTATAGCAAAAGATTAGTTTTGCTTCCATTTCCTAATTCAAACAATTTCTTAATTTATTATGAATAGACCAATAGCTTAAGAAAAATATTCTTCCAAGCCCATCAGCACTCCAGGCAATATCATTACTGATCAAATAAACAGTTAAAAATCTTCATTTATAGTTTTCTTTAAACTATACCACCACATAGAAATCTGGACATTTTCTAAGATTTTATTGGAGTAGTATGTTTTAGGAAAAGGAGCTGATTTTGCTCAAGAAGCTATAATGTGAAGTACAAAATTTGGGTTAATGACATTAAGGAATTTCATAGTGTTTTCTTCCTGCTCCTGTGACAATTTGGATCACATATATTTTAGGCGGAGCACATAAATTGGACCATATGTTGAGTTATTGCCTGATAAAGTTTACTTTTTACCCTTTTTTGATTCATTTCTATGAGATTATCATTATTCATTAGGTTGGTTAGTATCACATACATCTGCAACAGAAGAGTTATTTTTTCGAGTCCCACAGGGAAAGAGCTATAGGTTTTAAGAGTTGTAACAAGTCTTTTTACATCTTTATTAATCATCTGATTATTTATAACTGGAACAAAAAGTTCCTTTATCATTCATGTTATTTTCATGATCTGCAAGTAACATGGATGATTTCTTTAGGAAATTGATTGACTTTAGGAATGATTCAAAGCAATTCACCTGATTCCTCCATCTTATATTGCTGGGTGTTTGTGGCTTCACAGTATTTATGTATTCCTTTAGCCAAACATCTTGTCTGTAATTATTTCCAAAATATTTCTAAACAGAAACCACATGCTTTACAACAGACTTTAAAAAAAAAAGCGTGGCTCATTGGCTGTAATACGGTTTATCTCATCGGTCATAAACCATTAAAGTTTTTTGTTACAGCCAGTCTGTCAAATGTTTTTGCATTTTATTTTATAGACAAAGGTTTAATGAGGCAGAGAAGACGAAATAGGTCGAGTTAAATAGCATGGCCTTCAAAAGATGGCTCTTGTAACGAACTTTTGATTTACTGAGTATTTTTTAATTATTTTAAAATATTTTAATTATTAAAATTATTAATATAAAGTTTTGCAGTATATTAAGTTTTTGAAATAAGGACACACATTTGCAATCTTTGATTTACTAAATGATACAATTGTGTTTTAAGTACCTTTATTAGTTTCTCCCATTTTCTGCCGGCAGAAAGCCAACCCTAGTTAGAAAGCTACAACTTACAAGGGGAGTTACAACCTCCATCAACACCCCCTGCATATGCCAGTGGGTACACACGTAACTAGCAGAATAAAAATTAAACCTCAACATTAAAAATGGGAAAAATGTAAGTATAGAAATTATAGTTAAGCATGTAAGTTAAGCAAATGAAACTTTTCAAAATAATTGAACATTCCAAACAACAATGTCAATCAATCAACGTTTATTGGCGTAGTGATACCAACGCCGATGGTATGGCGTGATTAGATGGTGAAACGTTCGAAAGAAAATAAATATTTCTGCCTTCGGTGGGACCTGAACCCACGACCTTCCATACCATCGGCGTTGGTATCACTACGCCAATAAACGTTGATTGATTGACATTGTTGTTTGATTTAATCTGCGTAGTGTTCGATTTATATAAAATAAATTGAACATTCATTTGTAATGAACAAAACAATACAAAGCAGATACATTGAGAAAATTATTCAATAGGTCACTTTCCTTGAAAAATAAGCATAAGTATCCATTCCACCATGTCTTCCAGTTTTAGTTTATTATTTGAACAAAATTTCGCCAGGTAATGATTTCATCCCATCCTTCCCATTTGAAATTTTTGAGTTGATCCCCACTCCCAACCCCCAAGGGATCACACACCAAAAATTTTTCACTGAAAAAGTGTGCCCCAAAAATAATGGGATACGTGTTCGCCGATTTTTCCATCTACCCAACCGTTTCCGAATAAATGACCCTGGGTCAGACTTTGTGGACGCCCTGTATGTGTTTATACTAGAGATTTAATTCTACATATATTTCTACTATCTTGTAATGGCTTTGGCAACTCGCTGCAGTATTTAATACAATGTTGCAGTTGTAACGCAGTGTTTAATTAAAATATAACACACAGGTCGAAATTGGTGGATCCATGGGGGGCAATGTCTCCCACCCCAGATCCAGGATTATATACATATCATGGAAAATGAAAAGTACCGGACACTGGACTAAACTTAGGAACCAGGAACAAATTGCGCCTCCCACCGTAACAGATTTCCAGATCTGCACATCAGGCGGCTCAGTCAAAATATCGAAACATATGCTCAGAATTACAATTGTTATTCAATGTATGAATTTATATATTTATACATAGTTATTTTTGTATTATTGTTTTTGCTTGCTTCTTCCATATTTGTTTTGCAGTTCAGATAAAATTGCATAAAAATTTGAGAAGATATGTAAAATGGAACTACGATGAATGCTTTAGCCTTCAGCACCTTAGAACATTTCAGCATAACCTTCAAGCCACAGCCCGTAGAAAAAGAAAAGGACTACGAAGTAACATGCCGTTATATAATAATTTTGGAAAGTTTTTATACGAGCGATATCTACCTATCGTTGGAACATGCTTAACTGTGGAATTCGTGGCTCCATACATAAACTGAAAAAACCTGATAGCTGCAAACTATGGACTGACCCAAAACAGTGACTTTTTTGTTTTATTTAAAATTCAATAATTATGAATAATTAATATGCATCATAATTAAACGAAATTATAATTTAATATCAGAAGTTAATCAACACCTATTAAGCTAAAAAATAACTAACATGCTCTATTCTATATACAACTAATTGGGCTATATTCCTTTTCTAATGAACTTGTAACCAAAGATCACACAATCAAGAAAACGCATATGTGAACATCTACCAATCCTACGAAATATTCAACCCAAATCCAAGCGTATAATAATATGATAGATGTTATTAAAATGTGTGTAAAAGTCTGGGTAAGGGTGTCAAAAAAAAGATAGGCATTTGTTGTACAAAAATGCCATTTTCGTTACACAAATCTGGCTAATTATGACCTAGTACTTAAGAACCGGGTCAGAGGTTTTTGAACCATGATGCACAATTCAGGTTTGCAAGAATAATACGTTTCTCTCATACAGTCATTCAGGGTAACTTTGTGCCACCTCCTAGTTTTCAGTATATTTGGTTTTACAGAGCTACTAATGGCCCATTGCTGCATTTTACTGGCAAGATTGTGAAACTGGTTTTCTGCTCTGTATTTTGGAAAATAAATTGGCAACATGGCACACAGTTCATTTGGCCATTCAGCTGCTTTTCTGAAGTACTGCTCGAAAGTTCCATTTTAATGCTGATTTGAAGTTGATGCAAATCAATCAATTTCTGCAAGTCAGTATCAATTTACTTCTTTATCAGATACATTATTTTCTGAAAACGGTGAAATTGTTAGTAGCTAATGGTTATTTATTTGCTAACATTTGGTACAAAAATGTTAGCAAAAAATGTTGTACAAAAATTAGATGTCAGAGGCACAAAAAATGAATGGTAAAGGAAGAAATGGAGCAAGAACACAAGGGGATCGTTCAAAGTCATCTACCATACAAACTCTTGGGAGATAGCAAAATAAAAGTGAACTAGATGATGCAGGTGACAGTTTATGTACTACTACATCATTTTTGGAGGAGAGGAAAGACAAACAAATGTTGGACTATTGGGACCTGATACGTTTTTTCACTGTATTTGTATGTCTAAATTGAATAATAAATAGGTTTTTTTTTTGCAATATATTCATGCTATTCTTCTGCCACCGTTCTTACCTAATATATTCTTTGTGATGTTATTTAAAATATCCAAACTTTGTGATATTGAGAACTGCAGCTGATGCTTTTTTAAATATTTAGAAACTTAATTTTACTCGTTCAAAATTGCCCCGACTCCTAGACTAAATAAAACAAGGAATTTTTATATGGAATTTCTGATACTGGTTTAAAGTTACCCGAAATGGCGGGGTAACTTTGCGCCTGGCAAATTACCTATTATTTTTTGTTTTTATCATAAGCATTTACCAATTTGTGTAAATTAAGCTACAATTTAAGGTTTATTCTTCTATTTTATGCCATTAGGTCTGAAAATACTATTAAAACGTAAGTGTGGCAAATGAAAATACAGAAAATATGGATCAAAGTTACCTTGAATGACTGTATCAAAATCATATACTTCCCATGCAAGGGTGTGGAGAAGAAATATACTGGCAGGATGATGGCGATTTTTTAAGTCATCGAAACCCCTTCAGTCAAGTGTCCTTGAGGAGTGCAATTCGATGCTCCAGGCAATGTGTTTCGCTTCCATGGGAAAAACAGGGCAAAAAGGGCCCTATCCCACTTCGAATCTGGCTATCTTAACGTACTTAACCTTTGTCCTTTCATTTAGTTTTACCTTCCATTATATGCCTCACACTTTTAAAAAGTTTAGTCATATTCGTAATTCCTGGTAGTATACAGGGCCAGATTAAGACCATACTGGGCCCCAAAGCACATGGGGGAAAAGATAGGCCCCAATTCTCTCCTGCACCCTGTACTGCATGGACAAAGTTCACTCCACCAGACTCAATGTACTGAACATTTTAAAATTTTATTAATTTCGATATTTCATACAGTAAGTAAATAAACAGTCTACTCATACATTCATACTTTGCATGCTTATTGTTGCAGCAAACGTTTGAATAATGTCTGCGGAATTAGCTTTTACTTTTGCAATAAGATCCGATACAATGGATAACGATGAAAGCATAAACTTTGTACAAAAGGCTGGAGACAAAAGTTTTCTCTTCTCACTCTTTGCATAAATTTTTATAATACAAGTAACTCATAACTGTTTTTTAATGCTTTCAGACTTTGGAAGTAAAAATCTAATTTGGAAACAAAATGTTTTAAAAAACGCAAATGTTTTTTAGCATGCTGGATACCATGGTGGGCCACAGGGCCTTAGTCCTTTGTGTCCTGTGGATAATCCAGCCTTAGTAGTGCATGAATACCCCCAGTAGAATGTAATTATCTCAAGAGACAGTTATAGGATAAGGTCATGCCCATATCCAAAGGTGGGGAGGAGAACTTTAGGGACCGGTTCTCTCACGAAACTGAACTTTTAATAGAACTTGGCTGTGGTCTTGCATGCTGTGAATGTATCGATACATGCTGTAAAATTTATTTTACCTCCTTGAAACTAAATCCTGGCTACGATCTTGGACAGGGTTAATATTTGGGATTAACTTGGGCAAACATAATACTCCTTAAGCAATTTTAACTAGTTAAAGAACTAGTTAATAAAAATGCAATACTGAAAGAAAAATTTTTGTATATCTACGTATCATATTACTTTGCCCTTAACATGCTTGTGCAGTTGTGATTCAAATTCATAACCTCAACATTTATGACATGTTGACTTTTAGGCCTTATTATATGTTTTCATATTGAGATGAAGTATTATGATGTTAAAAATCAAGATAACAGTAAGGACTTAATTTGGTGGGGGGGGTTCAAAAAGATTTCAATATGTATTGATACAATCAGAGATTGCAAGGCTATGGCTAAGTCCCTTTAAAAATTTAGTTTAGGGGGGGCGGTCCCTAATATCCCCCTCTGGATGTGGGAATGTTAAAAATTATATTGTACATTAATCCTATTGGGTTTTTTTTTAATTTTTTATTATACACATATTTGAATTTTTGGTTAGCCAGGTCATACGTTATTCATGAGTAATAACAAATATTATGTAAAGATGAATTCCATCTGTATATTTCCTTGGTTTTTGTTTTTTTTGGACCATATTGTGGTCCACTACTGGAACATTAAATAAACAATAATAAAGATCACAATGGCTTATCACTTCAAAAGGAAGGGATCATTATCATAATTATTTTAACATATTTAATTTTAAACTAAATAAAACTTTAACTTTTGGCTTTATCAAAGTGTTCAAGTTATTAAAAACCAACCAACCAACATTGTTATATAATATTATTCACGCCCGGCCGGCATCAGTGCATATTACTTCCTTGTCTCTGTCACCAATCCCACCGTCAACTTCCTTCTCGGATTACATCATGATGAATTGTCGTTTGTTTTGCATGCTCGCTTTATTTCTGGTCGCCATGGTGGATTACTGTTTACAAATGGACAACTTATTTGTATTGTACTGATTCAACCTTTTTAATATTCAGGCAGCTTCTCGAGAGTCTAACGATATGAAGACGAGGGTGTGGTGGTCAAGCCCCCACTAGGCATCCATTGATTCAGGTATTATCCGATCAGTGCATCTCTATGTCTAGCTTTCTTACTCGCAATGTTAAAAAAATAAGCGATGCTGTACGTACGATGTGATAAGCTCATGCGCAGCAACGACCGAACGTACAATTGTCGGACCAATTTTACGAGTATAGTATGAGTTTTGGCGACAAGAAAGTAATATGCACTGTCCCCTATTACTCACTCAGCATTAAAAAATAAAGCACATAAGAATCCTCCCAACAACAAGATGATGCCTGAGAATTTCAACAGCTGCTACTTCTTACCCTGTTTAATCTTATTTTTGTGCTCTTGGCAGTTGGTGTCAATACTTAAAATTTGGCCGGTAACTGCAACTTTTCCGGCTGCTATTCATATTTATATATTAATGAGTACTTACCTTTGGTTTCTTGTACTTTTGCTTTGGAGCAGTATTCAAATCTTCGTGAACTTTGTCCAATAACCATAGTAAAAATTCTTGAGCATCGTGCTGATTGCTACCTTCATACTGACTACCAAATTTTGCCACTAAATGTTTAAATTTATATGAAATATCTGGGTAATACTGACAGGACCAGAGTGACTTAATAAGGATCCCCAACTGTTCCGTTACTTCGCCTTTTGTGCCATATTTTTTGGCGTGAATTTTGTTCCGCCGTAAAAAGTCCACTTTGTACTGATCCATCACAAAGTACTCTGCAAAGAAATCTGTGCAGCTTAAACACTGTATAACGGCATTCATGAAACACGTGTTCCCAAGGTTCTTAATGCCGCAAACCGCTGGTGTCTTGCCCTTGAAATATTCGTAATAGTCTGTGGTATCAGAAGTAACGGCATGACTACGAATATCCGTATTAGAAGTGGATATTGTATAGGATGTGGGGACTCGACTTTGCAATTTTTTATAATTACACGATTGTGATCTACAGGAAGGGCCAATAATAGAAGTTGTATTAGAAAATTTTCCTTTATTAAAAATTTTACTTATAATACTGATTGTACTTTCTGTTTTTTTCTTAACCTCTTTATTCGTGGGAATCAATATTTGGGCCAAATCTTCGAACTCTTCTTTAGCTTTATATGGAACATCTACCTTAATGTCTTTGATTTTTCGTCTGCTTTTTCTCCTGCCGCTCATCCATCGGGGCAACGTGAAAAATACCTGTTTTTCGATTTCAGACCGAGACACTTCCCGCGAAAAACTGGCGTGTTTGGTTTTGAAGCTTTCATCTTCGATCTCCGCCAAATTACCATCAGAAGCAGAACTGGAGCACTTTTGGATGGCATCTTTCGACATACCTACGTAATGTTTTGAAGTAATGTACGAAAGTAATATTTCAGTACTAAACCATAGTAATTATTTTCGAGGGATCACATTTAAACACATAACAGCTTGGTTCCCAAATGATGTGAGTACGGGTGTTTAAATGGCATCTTTCGACATATCTACGCACTGTCTTAAAGTAATGCCTTAGTACTAAATCATAGTAATTATTTTCACTGGATCATATATAAACAAACAGCCTGGTTCCCAAAGGATCTGAATACGGGCATTTAACTGGCAAACAGAGATAGCAGAACAGTACATGATCGCAATTGTGTTTTCTTAAGGTTGGAATTCCACGATATTTGCACAAAAACTCAAATGACACATAAATCGAGATAACAATACGATAGCGGCGCAATATCAAAACAGTGGTAGAGTTGTTGCCCAACAACAACACTGCACACGCCTAAATTTCAGTATTGCCAGATCCCAAAATCGTAAATGTAGAGTTTTCAAAAGTATTTTGAAAGGGGATACACAAACATATGGGGTTTTTCAAGTATTACGTAAGCACCTTTGGGGAGAGAGGGCATTGCTGTTGTGCTTATTTTCCTGTTAGCCCATGTTAATTTTTGCTTAGGAGGGAGAGGGGTATAAAATGGCCAAAATATTGCTTACGTAATACTTGAACATTTCCTATAGTAAAATCTGGAACCTGCACACGAAGCACTTCCACGTTTCAAAATTCGTCTATAGTGAAAGTTTCTATGCGCTCGTAGAGGGGTAGTCTATAGCTCAGTTGGAACAGCACTTGACCGGATACCAATTAGGGCGTAGGTTCGGTTCCAACCAGGCACCATCGAATCGTTATTTTTTTTGCAAGCAATTTATTATATAATATTACTGCACCATCGGCCATGTTGAGTAAATTTTCCCGATTTTTAAATGTCGTGCCGTTATCGTTTCAGTTTAGAGGGGAAAAGTAAAGAAAATTCGAAATTCCTTCAAGGGACTGAAAGCTAATCTTGTTCACAAGTTAGAAAAATTATTCTAGAACTTTTTGGATTTACTTTTATGATATTCTGTAACATTGATGATTTCTTAATTGACTTTTTCGACCAGGACTTTTAAAAAGTCTTAGACCCGACGGGTTACATCCTAGTCAGCTGAAGTCCGTTTTGAATTCAGAAAAGTGCATTAATGTAAACACATAACAGTAAAAAAAATATGAGGCACTTGTTAAACTTTTAAAAGATCTATAACTTAAAATACAATTCATTAAATTAATAAATTCACAAAATGCGTTTGCACTATATTGGAGGTAACTATGCGCTTTTTTATGTAGGGGAAACGGTCGAATAATGCGCAGTATTAGTTTTGGCGTAGGGGTTGCTGTTAAATTAATGAAATGATGTCGTTTATATGAGGTGGTTTATTTTTAGATAAATGTCTACAATGAGATGGCGTCAAATGTCACTATTTTACTTAAATATACTGTTCACCATTAATTTAAATGTACCGCAGACGGAGACGGAACTAGGTTGTATTTCACACAGTACGAGTAATTTTGGTTCACACCCTCACTAATTATTAATTATTTTCAAAATAATTCCTTTTGTGGTGCAGTTTTTTTTTCTTTTCTAGGGATATAAGATATTATTACCCTTCACAGGGATAACACAATTGCCAAATAATGGTCAACACAGAAAAGCCTCCGGGGCGAGATTTTTGTGAGTTTTTCGTGGGGGAATTTATTATACAATAATTTTTGCCACCCACGTATATGTAGCTCAAACTGGAGCTTTTTATTTATAGTTGGAGAAAAAGAGGCGCCGTCCTCATCCTGGACTCGAACCAGGGTCCCCGCGTTGAGCCCGCGGTGTCTTGACCTATTAGACGAATGTAGACAAGAACAAACGCATTTTTCTCCGTATATGAGGATGTAAGATATTATTACCCTTCACAGGGATAACACAATTGCCAAATAATGGTCAACACAGAAAAGCCTCGGGGGCGAGATTTTTGTGAGTTTTTCGTGGGGGGGAATTTATTATGCAATAACTTTTGCCACCCATGTATATTTAGCTCAAACTAGAGCTTTTTTGTTTTTGGAGAAAAAGAGGCGCCGTCCACATTCTGGATTCGAACCAGGGTCCCCGCATTGAGCCCGCGGTGTCTTGACCTACTAGACGAACGATAAGGGTAATAATATCGTACATTTTAATGAGAAAAATGCGCTTGTTCTTGTCCTCTTTCGTATAGTAGGTCAGGATACCGTGGTCTCAACGAGGGGACCCTGGTTCGAATCCAGGATGAGGATGGCGCCTATTTTTGTTTTCTACAAAAACAAAAAAGCTATAGCTTGAGCTAAATATACGTGGGTGGCAAACATTATTGTATAATTTTCTAGGGATTTTCTTAATAGTATACGGAATCTTATTACAAGGCGAAAAGCCAAGATAACAATTAAAATTTCCTTTTTTACAAATAACATATAACTAAACAATACGTACTTTTTCTGATGAGCCAAAATTTGAATTGTTTTAATATAAAAATTAAAGCCTTACATGAATTTCAATAATCTGGAAGGTCCTCTGTACAGTCAAATAAATAAGTTCATCCATTTTTACGTAGTTTTTACTTCCCTATTTTCCTGCTTGCAGTATCATATTGTGGTTTTGTTAGAAAAAGATTTTTTCATTTTCTTATATATACACATTACATATATATTCATATTATAATAAAGAATAATTTATATAAGGATTAAAGAAACAATAATAGTAACAGGATAATGAATTTATTAAACATTTAAATAAGGTTTAAAACATTCTAAGTTCTAAAACTTTAGTAAGATAAATTTTCATAAAATGTTTTTGCACTTTGGGATCGTTATGCCATGTTGGCGCCCATAGGGACACAACACCGTCTTTTATCCGCCACTGACCTCAAATTATTTACTAATGAATTTAAGCAATTGTGAAGATAATTTGTCCACTTGTGTCTGAGGTATTCTGTGTTTTCTAGTGATATTCTTATTTGAAGAGCTTACTTTCAAAAAAAGACATCCATTTTCATCAAATTTTTGTGAAGCGTTAAAAAAATGAATTCTTCAAAAAATAAACTAAGGTTCCGAGCTCGGCTCTCGTGTTCCGTGTCTCATGTCGGCGACCTTACATTTTTTTCCCCTCTCTCTCATGTTTTTATGTGATTTTCCAAATTATATATATATATAAAACGAACATGCTACTTAGCGATTACATTATTTCCTCTAAATCTAGTTTTACTTTAAGAGATTTTGAGATTTTCTGCTTATTTTAAGAAAAAAAAGTTTTACCATGAAATCCTTATAAAATAAACTTCAAATTTCAGTAGAATTTTCGCATGTGTGTTCTTGCATCAAAAACGAAACGCATTCGTGCTGTTCTGTGAAATAGAAAACACCATCTTACTCTAATGCTTGAGATGCAGTTGACACATAAACGCATTTTTTATTTTTTACCGTGTAAGGATAGCAAAAGGCCTGCTGCGCCTGGACTTACGATTTCTTCTGCTGCCAAAGGAATTAAACCATGGACTACGGTGGGCAGAATACCGATGCTCGTCAGTCCTGTAGGAAAGTCGAGTCCAGCAGGGGTGCGGCCTCAACAATTACCCAATGCTTGTGCCCTGTCTCCCCGTTGATATATCATCATCATCATCATCACCACCACCACCACCATCATCATCATCATCATCATCATATTCAACCATTATCTATCCACTGCTGGATGACGGTCTCTCCAAATGCTTTCCACACAAGTCTATCCTGGGCCATTCGTTTCCACGTCACCCCAACCTCTTTTCTTATTTCATCCACCCATCTAGTTTGAGGACGTTTTCTAGGTCTTCGGTGGTCTCTTGGAATCCAGTTCAGAATTTCTGTTGTCCATCGTTGATCAGTTCTTCTTGCAATATGCCCAGCCCATCGCCATTTCAGTCCTTTTACTTTAACAATGATGTCCTCTACTCTAGTTTGCTCTCTCACCCAAGTGTTTCTTTTTCGATCTCTCCTAGTTATTCCAAGCATGCACCTCTCCATGCTCCTTTGCGTTGTCTGTAACTTTCGTATTGCTCCAACTGTTAGACTCCATGTCTCTGATCCATAAGAGAGGACTGGCAATACACACTGGTTGAAGACTTTTCTTTTTAGACATAAAGGCAATTTCCCCTTCAGGATAAAACTGTTTCTTCCAAATGCACTCCAGCCAAGTTTAATACGTCTGTTGAGTTCTTTCATAATGTTGCCATCCATTGAAATCAGCTGGCCAAGGTAAATATATGAATCAGCAATTTCTAGCTCAGTGTTGTCAACTTGTATTTTTGTTTCCTCTACAAAATTATTGAACATGATCTTAGTTTTTTGTAGGTTCATCTTGAGTCCAACTTCTTCACTTCTAGTTGAGAGCTCTTGTACCATGTCTTGGAGTTCTAATGGGTCCGTTGAAAAAATAACAATGTCATCAGCAAACCGCAGATGATTTAAATATTCACCATTTATTTTTATTCCCTTGTTATTCCAATTTATCAGCTGAAAAATCATCTGTAAAGCTGAAGTAAAAAGTTTTGGAGAAATGGTATCTCCCTGCCTCACACCTTTACCAATTTTGATAGCTTCGGTATCTTTATGTAACCGAAATTTTGCACTTGCATTTTTATACACACGTTTCACCATGTCAATGTACACATCCTCAATGTCTGTTGATCTTAAAGAGTTGATGACTGCTGATGTTTTAATAGAGTCAAAGGCCTTCTCATAGTCAATAAATGCAACACACAATGGAAGTTCATATTCATGTGTTCTTTCAATTAATTCTCTTAATACTTGAATATGGTCCACTGTACTGAATCCACTTCGAAATCCAGCTTGTTCTCTTGGTTGAGCTGCATCTAATTTTTTCTGCAGGCGATGTGTTAGCACTTTTGTGAAGATTTTATAAATAGCAGGTAACAAGCTAATTGGTCGGTAATTTTTTAAATCCTCTTTATCACCTTTTTTATGCAAAAGAATTACTGTTGCAGAATCCCATTGGTTTGGTATGTTACCACTGTTGAGGCATTTGGTAAAGAATTTTGCGAGTATGTCTTCTACATGTTCTCCAGCTTCTTTTAAGATATCTAATGTAATGCCATCATCGCCAGGGGATCTTCCTTTCTTCATACTTTTTATTGCAAATGCTACTTCTTCTTTTAAGATTTTAGGAGCTGTTCCTTCGACTATCTCAGAGTCTTCGTTTAATCCACTGTTTCCCTCATACAGCTTTCTGTAGAATTCTTCAACTCTTCTAAGTATTTCTTCCCTATTTCTTGTTACAGTGCCATCCTCTCCTTTTAATGCAATGATGTGTTTCTTCCCAATAGACAAACTCCCTTTAACAACCCTAAGGCTCTTGTTGCTTTCAATGGCCTTCCTTACTAACTCACAATTGAATTTTCTTATATCTTCTTTCATGTTTTTGCGCAAAGTTTTGCAAAGTTCTACATACTCGATCTTGCGACTGGTATTTTGATTGTCCACCTTCATAAGTCTTCGCCTTTTCATGAGTTGTTTCGTCTTCTCAGATAATTTGCTATTCTGCTTTTTACATATTACACCACCAATTTCCCCAGCAGTTTCAATTATTGTCTTAACAATGTTTTCATTTGCTTCTGAGATGTCAACTTCTTCAATAAGTCCTTCCAGTGCAGAAAAGCGATTTTTTAATTCCAACTTGAATGCCTCGGTATTTTCTTTTAATTTCTTTAAATCCACCCTCTTACATACTTGTTTCCTAATGAGCTTCTGCCTTTCTAGTTTAGTATTTAAGTGCATTTTACATCTCACCATTCGATGATCACTTCCAGTATTAAATCTGTTCAGTATGCTGCAATCTTCAATAATTGATTTCTTGTTTGCCAGTATATAGTCAATTTCGCTGGTTCCTCCATTGGGGTGTTTCCATGTCCATTTTCTTTGTAGTTTCTTCTTAAAAAATGAATTCATGATGCTAAGATTTTCAGCTTCGGCAAATTCTATGAGTTGATCGCCACGTTCATTCCTTTCCCCGTATCCGTATTTACCAACCGATGTCTCTCCTTGTTCCTGTTGTCCAATTCTTGCATTAAAATCTCCCATGATGAGCTTGATGTGTTGTTTCCCCTTGGTATGTAGCTGTTTGATTTCTTCATAGAATTCCTCAACCTCCTCGTCGGTATGGCTTGATGTTGGTGCATATGCCTGTACTATCTGAAGTTGGTATCGCTGGGTTAGTTGAACAACGAGCCTCGCTGCTCGATCTGACGTGCTTTCGACTTCAAGAAGGTAGTCTTTAATTCTTTTGTTGATTAAGAAGCCAACACCACTTGTTCTTCCAGTTTCCGTTCCTCTATAATAAAACAAATGTCCACTTTTAAGTTCCACCAACTCTTCACCTTTTCTTCTAACTTCACTGAGTCCTACAATGTCCCATTTGATCTTGTCAAGTTCTTCTTCTAATTCTTGAAGTTTTGCTTCAGAAGCAAGGGATCGTCCATTATACGTTGCCAAGGTCAATAACAAACGGCAGCCTGGGCCATTCCAGTGATTCTTAGCACCCCCTGCTTTCATGCCATACATTACCGCTGCCTTTATCAGGAGCACTGCAGCACTTGGAGACTAGGGACTATGATTTCTGGTGTGTCAACATAATGGAGGAATTAGCCATCATTTCACCACGCTGGCTAGACGGGTTGGTGAATTAGCCCTCCCCTTCCGCCTTTCTATCCGTGCAGCAAATATTAATTTGCCTCATAAATAGAAAGCCCAGCCTGCACCACTTGAAGGCGGGGTAGGACACTAGGTTACTGGCCTGGCCGGTTCCACACATCGTCACATACGTTCAGCGTGTGGGTCTCCTTCCAGTTAGATACCAGCAACCCTTTTGCAGGCCACACACACACACACACACACACACATATAAAAGAAATAAAATTGTAAAATTGGAATTCATTTTAAATTATTATGGTGGAGGGAAGGTCCATTTATTTTTACGCCTATAATTTCTAAAATTATGAGAAAAGTAATTTCATTATCGTGGTTGATCCTCATTCTTGAGTGTGTGTATAGGGAGAGCTTCTATAATCCGTTTGTTGCGACAGTTTATATAACTTGTTTAAATAAATATTACATTAGGAGCTTCATAATATTACGTTGCTTACTTTTCGTATGCAAGTAAATACCTATAGAAATATTAATTTTCTTTCTATCTACTTTGTGGTTTGCGTCTTGGGAAATTGTTGCAGGGAAAATACGCCCCTGCTGTCACGCAATTCCTTCAGATATTCTTATGATCTTTTATTGCTTTCGATTTGAAAATGTTTCAAGGGCACAAGAAATTTATCCATTTACTTGCAAATTTAAAAATCGATGAATTTATGAATTTTGCAAAATTTATAAATATATATATTTATTATAAATTATATAATTTGTGTATGTGCACAGGAAATTTAAATAACACAGAATAGTTTTTGTTTGTTTCAACAGTTCCTTTGGCTTTGATATAGAGATTTGTTGACGTACAGTTTAAAGTTCTTGACATTGTTGCATCTTTAAAGATTCAAGCGTTTTTTGTATTTGGTACGGCTGGTGGTCCACTAGCATCCTCGGCGTAACAATAAGGCGTCGAAAATTCAATCCAGTTTTCCAACATGATCTAATTCTGAAAGCAAAAAAAAAACCAAAAAAAAACAAATGTTTTTCATTTCTGTAAAGTTTTGCAAAATATTGCGAAAATTTTAAATTTAATATTTTGTAAAATGTCCCATGAAAAAAAAAAAAAAAAATGAAATTTTTCTTTTCGTACCCATTAGGAGTAGATTCTAAATGTAATATACGACCAGCGGCATAAAGTCGTTCTGTATTGCTATATGAGCCTGTTTGACACTGCAAAATAAACAAACATCTGAATATAAAATTATGTATAAGTGAAACGCATCACTTAAAATGATGTAAATTTATGAAATTATTATTTTTTAAATAGTATTATAAAAACTTAAACTTGCATTATATAAAACAAAAAGTGTACTAAACCTTATATGAAATAAAAATCACATCATATAAAATAAAAATTGCATTACATAAATTGATTATAAAAAATGAAAATTGCATTATATAAATTAAGATTGCATTATATAATATAAAAATCGCATTACATAAAATAAAAGTTGCATTATATAAAATAAAAGTTACATAAAGTTAAAATTATACTTTATATACAGGGTGGCCATAATTTAATCATGGGGTTTTGATTTAAAAAAAATTCAGAAATTTCCGAAGTGTGGAATTAATATTATCACTTTTTTGATAACAGGATTTTTCTAGTACAGCACGATCACGTTGAATTAGCATAGAGTATTAGTTCATCAAACAAACGCGAATCATATTTTCAGCCGTTCTTATATTCACCAATTGGCTATCTAACTGTTTATGAGTAAAAATATGGACAGTTGAGACTTTTCAGCGCAAATTTACCTTGTGATGGCAAAATTTTGAACTATTTTTTATTTTGTTTATTATTATTTTTTTAGAAATCAAAATCTCATGGTCCCAGGAGTGGGTACACTAAATTTGGTTCAGTTTAGCCCAGTGGTTCCCAACTGGTAGTCCGTGGACCAGGTGGTCCACGAGACGGGTTATTATTTAAAAAAATATTGAAAAAATACTTATAAAAATTATTATTAAATATTAAAATTGAATATAAAAATGAAACTGATGGTATATTTGTAGTATTTTGCTTCCCCCTTTCCTCCAACTCTTGAAGTAAAGCTGGCTACGCTTTTTCACGTAGAGACTTCTGGTGAAAAGTAGGGACTTACCATTGATGCCACTAGGGATTTCACTTTGACAGCACTGCTTTGTTTACTTCTATACATTTACATCTTTCCCCAAAAAAAGACCCTACTCCATTTTTTATTAAGGTCTTGCAGTGAAATCGTGCTGGAACAGATTTGGAAGTCATTCAAGGTGTGTGTGTGTGTGTATGCGGGGGGGTATCGCCATCCCCGTCCCACTAAATCGGCCCCTGAACTTGTGAGAATTTTTTGAAGTGGTCCGCGGGTAAACTGAAATGGAAAATTGGTCCGCGGGTAAAATTAAAGTAGAAAAGTGGTCCGCGACTTAAATTGAGTTGGGAACAACTCGTTTAGCCGAATAGATTTCTTACTATCGGGCCTTAAATACTTTACATTAAAATATGGCCACCCTGTATGTTAAATATGTAAATCATGTTATGTTAAATGAAATTTGATATATCATATTAAAACAAATCAGTAAATCCTATTGTCAAATTAATAAATCTATTAAATCAGTAAATCCTATTAAACTAAATTAGCAAATCCTATTAAATCAAATTAATAAACCCTATTAAATAAAATTAGTAAGTCTTATTAAATCAAATTAGTAAATCCTATTAAATTAAACCAGGTTAGTAAATTATATTACATTAAATCAAATTAATAAATTTTATTACATTAAATCAAATTCGTAAAGTATACTACATCAAATCAAATTAGTGAATTATATTACATTAAATCAAATGAGTAAATTATATTACATTAAAGCAAATTAGTAAATTATAGTACGTTAAATCAAATTAGTAAATTATAGTAAAAGTTCCTTTATCAACTTTAACACAATACAATTTAAAAATAAAAATAAATAATTATAAATAAATAAATCATATTACATTAAATTAAGTACACAAATTGTAAATTGAATTAGATGAGATTAGTAAATTATGAAATTTGAAGTGAATCAGAGATTAGAAATTAAATTTACTTACTGGTTTTACTTATACAGCTTTACCATGCATGCTTACATAATTTAAACAAACAAATTAAGCGAAATTACCAAGTTGAGCCTGTAAATTAAGCAAAGTATTTCCCGTTGGGCAACATTGCCCCGTTTACACTCCTTAAATTTAAGGTGGTACTCAATGTTACGAACGTTGGTCCATAATGTGAATGCGCAAGAAATATGAAATATATATTAAGAAATTAGGCTTAGTTAAAAATAATAATTATAAAAAGTATTGACGGATAGAACCAGTAGCGTAGCAGTTCAAAACTCATGGGGGGTTCGAGGTGGCTATGGAGGGCTCGTGTCTTCAAAGAAGATTATGTGACATTAGAGAAAATAATCTTTTTTGATATCCAATGTGGGGGCTAAAGTGGCTATGGAGGGGCTTATGTCTTCAACGCTTCAAGAAGATTATGTGACATTAGAAAAATAATCTTTTTGATACTTTAATTGGGGGCTTAAATCCCTGTTTTGATATCCAATGTGGGTGGGGGGGCTTGAGCTCTCTATTCCACCGGATGGAACTGGAAAAATTCTAATGTACTGGTGTAAGATTTGTAGGTTAGATAGGCGCATAGCATGTTATTACGTGGAACTTTTCGTGAGTCATATGAAAAGGCATAAATAAACTAATAAATATTTATATATCAGTGATTTTCAACCGGTGTATTACAGGACACGGTATGTGGCGAGAATTTTTAAAATATGAAATAGCTGAGCATTTAATCACAGACACTAACCTCATTTCGCTCAGGCTTTTGAGTAAAAAAAATGGCAACGGCCAATACAATCATTTTTTTTTATTTATTTACTGTTATTTATCTATATTTTGTTCTTATCAGAGCGGCGAAAAATATATTTTTTCGTGTGTTGTAGAATTTTAGTAATTAGTTTTGGCATGTCGCAAAAGGAAAAATGTCGAAAATCGTAGATCTGAACCACGGACGTCAGGTGTCAGTTTCCATTATCAGACGTGATGTGATTCGGTAAAATAATGTAACGGACCACCGGCAGCATTGACTCTAATTAATAAGATCATGATAATGGATATATTTCGGGCACATGAAACTGAACACCCCCATTGCAGAAACTGTTTCTTATACTGCTTATAATCTCTTCTTGTCTATGAATGATCAGAGGTGTATTCATTCAAGTCACTGGCGTACGCAGAGGGGTGTTGATGAAGGATATAACCCCCATTGCAATGAAATTTTGTATATTTAACATAGGAATATGTGAGTTGTAGCTCTGTAACCCCCCCCCATTGAGCCTATAACCCCCTTTATGAACTTTCTGGGTACGCCTCTGACTCAAGTTTTTCTACGAGTGTTACAAAGTTTTAAAAAGAAGGCGAAATACGAAGCCATTCTGGGTAAAGAATCGTCCATTTTACTATAGGCGTCATTCAAGGTGAAAATGTTACAGGAGTTGCAAATACTCCCCTTGTACTTTATGCGGGCATGCTGCAGTGTATGATCAAAACGAACTTAGTAGCATGGATTGTAACTAATAATTCATTTCAGTATTTATAATGCTAGTACCAATATTAAGTAAGAATACTAAAACAACAAGGTAAGCACAATCATATTTCTACCTTACAATGGCTTATCCTAACAAGGGAATGCACCTTACCCATTTTCTTATACAGAACGTAATATATAGTTTTGTATTTACGGTTAAACTCCACATTTCGCCCATTGACTCCATCATGCAGACATCCTATCTACCGATATACCTTTGTAGCCACGAACTAGCAATTGTATAAAGCAACATTTCTGCATATACATATATAATGATTGCATGATAGTCATAGGTATCCACTTGTGCTAGCAATTCATGTCACGCAGTGGCGTGCATAGGAGAGTGAGAGGCTCAAGACCCCCCACTGGACATCAAAACGCATTATTTTCCCGAAGGCCGCATCACATAATCTTCTTTAAAAGCCACCTGAGTCCCCCATAGCCACCTGAGGTCCTCCCATGAGCTTTGAATTGCTACACTACTAATATCATGAGATGATAGTGAAAATTGTAATTACCTCAGATGCATTACTGTTTTCCAATATTTCGTGAAATCTTTTAGGTTCATCCACTTTATCTGACGTACGGAAGAGTTTTATGTTCAACAAACACTTGAAAAATGTACCAAGTAATAGTTTATACTGAAAAGTAAATCATCGTTAAGTAATTGTGCGAGTGCTTTATTATATTAATTATATTATTTACACTAAACAAAATTCATTACAAGAAGACTATGATTGTTATGGTAAAGATTGATGGAGCATAATTATTACGACCAGGTCGTGCACAAGGAGTGTGTAGGGAGGTTGAGAATTAAACTCTCCCCCATTTAAACAATATAAATAGCTGTAAACTAAAATTCCTCATGAGAAATAGTTTTGATTCTACCAAATTTTTTTCCCTTTTCATTAAAAATACGCATCATTTTGAAGTTCTTCGCACAGGTTTGAATTAATATACAGAAGGACTCGTACATCACGTTTCCTTCTACTCGATCCTGGCTAAACCCGTTTTGGAATTTAAAATTTGAAACTTTGAAAATAAAGTTTGTATAGGCAACATATATCCATGTAATATACGTACAATAATATTTGGCTTTGGATTCGCTTCAAATTTAATGACCTACGCATCATTACTAACTGGCACTTACTAATATGCACATCTTTCCTTACAGTTCTACAACGGAGTTGGTTACTGACATCTCGTGTTTAGGCAAAACTAAATGTTTATACATCGTAAAAGTTGTTTTGTGCACTGGAGCGTCCTTATGTCTATTCTTAATGGAACAAAAGAACTTCCCATGAAATTTTCTCGCGAAGAGAAGGCCAATGTTTCTTTTGCATATCAAGCCGGTTGATCATTTTAACTCGTTCAATCCGGTGAGTGCAAAAGCCTTGTTCCCTCATAGCGATTGAAATGTAGTCGAGTGCAAAAGCCTGGTTCCCATTGGCGTACGCAGGGGGGTGTTGATGGGGGTTGTAACCCCCCATTGCAATGAAATTTTGTATATTTAACATAGGAATATGTGAGTTGTAGCTCTGTAATCCTCCTATTGAGCCTATAACCCCTTCCCTTACGAACTTTCTGCATACATCTATGCTTGTTCCCTCATAGCGATTAAATTGTAGGCGAGTGCAAAAGCCTCGTTTCCTCATAGCGATTAAATTGTACTGCATTTTAACATTAAACAAACAAACAAAATTAACAAAATCCAGATTTTTCTCGCTAAATCCAGAAAATCATTACACGTGTGCTCGTTATAAGTGGGTTCGACTGTATATGTAGGGACAAAATATAATCAAAATATTAAGGGTAAGAAATAATGCTGCGATAGTAAGTAGTTGTAGAAAAGGGGATTAAGTTCTCTTTTGCTTTCACAATTTCACTATAAAGTATTAGCAGTGTGACATCGACATTTTTTTTATCAATCTTTACCTTGAGTACCAATATAATCAGGCTCGCTAAAGATTTTAAAATTTTTATTTTCATTGCAAACATAATTTTTTTCCCTAGTTTTTACTTCTGGTGAGTTTGAAGCTTTAAAAGGCAGACTGCATAGTTTTCTTCAGCATGTTCTCATTGGCCAAATCTTCTATTTTTGATCTTCTCTATAATACTCGCTTGATGATGATATATCTGGTGTGCGGGCACCTCTGGTACTGCATTGGATTGACCTCCCCCTTTTCCCTAGCTGCTTATGGTGGTGGGTTGGGCCAACTAGGAGCCCTATCTGGGATTACACTGCTATCTTCGGTGGCCATCTTTTCAAATTCCTTGTTTACATAAATCTCCATCTCTCCTCTGTAACACTTGTTTTCGTTTACAACCCTTTGTCTCCGTTCGCTTCTTATTCTTTAATGTGGTGTTTCAAAGGATATCCTCAGCATGTAGATATTTTTTTGAATATAATATCTTTTACAATGCCTAATTTGTCAGACTAGCAAATTTATGAAGGGAATGGAATATATATGTACAGGATGCTCGGAAAGTATCTGGAAAAATTTCAAAGACGATAGTGCACATTAAGATGAACAATATTTGCTAAGGTCGAATTTCACTCTTACTAGTTAGTGCCGGAGAAGAATACGCCCGGAAAACGTCCAGCATGCACATGCGTTTACAACCAGTGCACGAGAAGCGCTCTTCAGTTTTATTTGTTAGTGTCGAAGACAAGTAAGTTTGCAAAACGTCTAGCATTCATACGTGTTTACAATCAGTGCATGAGAAGCGCTCTTCGCTCTTACTTGTTAGTGCCGAAGAAGAGTAAGTTTCTGAAAACGTCCAGCATGCACATGTGTTTACAACCAATGCACGAGAAGCTCAAGATGTGATGTCTTAATCATCTACACACTTAAGTCAGCTGACTTGAGCTGCATCTTGGGTTTCTTGTGCACTGGTTGTAAACACATGTGCATGCTGGACGTTTTCTGAACTTACACTTTTCCGGTTCTAAAAGTGAAATTCGGTCCTAGGTGCCATTGCAAATATTTTCGTCTTAATGTGTACTACCACCTTTAAAAATTTTCCACGTAATTTTCTGGCACCCTGCGTAAGTTTTTTTTCTTACGTAATCAGTCCTTACTATAACCTTTTCCATTAATTTGGAAAGAGTATGAAAATAACTTTACAGGATTTAAAAATTGGGGTATTTTTGACGAAAAAGGGAAGGGGCTATGATAAAAATAAAATTCTTTATCATAAAAGCTTTATTTTACAGATAATAAGGGCGTAGCAGGGATTTAATTTCGGGTTCAAAATTTTTTACAGCATGTATCGATACAATCACAGCATGCAAGGCTGTAGCCAAGTCCCATTAAAAATTTAATTTCGGGAGGGGGGACCGGACTCTAAGATCCCCTTTTTGGATACGGGCATGACAGCTAATGATATGGTTCAAATGTGAGCAGGGCTTTCCTTCTTTGGTTACGGCTTTGATTTTTTTAAGGATAAACTGTGGGAGTGATGAGCAATTTTTTAATTCATATTGACACATAGTTTTTCTTCTGTTCCTTCAGTAACTTCCAGCTTGGGGTCAACAGGCATTTGGAAAGTAAAATCAGCTTGCTTATAGCAAAAAGACAGAAGTTTGAGCAAGCCAGATGAAAGCTTATGATAAATTTACGTTTTTTAATTTTAATAAGTATTATTTATATTCAGCGATTCTTTGATTCTTCAACTATTTAGTAAATTCAATCCTTTGATTTTATCTGACTTACAATCTTATTTTTAATGCCGGTGTTTAGGTAAATAAAAGCTATATGCACACATACACACACACACACATATATATACAGGGTGTCTCAGCATCAGGGTTGCAAATATCTAGGAGGGGTAGGGTACACCTAGACGAACAATATTTGTCATAGAACCTAGGGTCGCAAACCACTCACAGCGCCAGTTCTAAAACCGTCCAGCATGCACAAATAGTGACAACCAGTGCATGAGAAGCGCAAAATGCGATGTCCTAATCATCTATGCACTTGAGCAGCTGACCTGAGTTTTATCTGGCGCTTTTCACGCACTGGTTGTAAATATTTGTGCATGCTGGACGGTTTTAGAACTAGCGCTGTGAGTGGTTTGCGACCCTAGGTTCTATGACAAATATTGTTCGTCTAGGTGTACCCTACCCCTCCTAGATGTTTATAACCCTGGTGCTGAGACACGTATAAAGAAGACTCGGGTTATACTAAGACAAATTATACTAAAATTAAACGTAAAAAAATAAAAGCAATTAACCAAGGGTACCAAAGTTTTTTAAACACCTAACCAAGATTTCACTGATAAATAACGTAAGAACAACGTATCTTATCGTAGGAACGTTGTATCACGGTTGCTTTATAAATTTCCCATTGCTCTACAAAAAATAATCCCACGTTTTCACGTTCCTCGACTGTTATCGATTATTAGAGGGTTTCAATAGATATTGAACCCGCTATTGCTTTTGGTTTTTCTGTCTGTCTGTTTGTTTGTCTCTTTGTCTGCCTGCCTGTCTGCCCGTCTGTCTTCCTGTCTGCCCGTCTGTCTTCCTGTCTGCATGCAATAAAAGAGTAAGGTAAAGGTCTTCCGTAAATGCAATAATGATGGCTATTGTTAACGTTGAAAACCTACCGAGTTACTTGAGAATTAGAGAGTTGCGGATTAGAGAGTTGTGGATTAGAGAGTTGCGAATTAGAGAGTTGCGGATTAGAGAGTTACGGATTAGAGAGTTGCGAATTAATGTTAATTGAAACCCGCTAAATTTAAATATCGAACATAGGCGGTTTTCTTTCACTTGCTTGCATATAATTTTTTTTTGGCTCTGCGGTGGTGCAGTCCTAATGCGTTTGTCCAGCGTGTCGTTAATCCGGGTTTAACCCTCAATGGTGGTAAAAAAATGCTTATTGACCAACTGTTTGCTGTAGTTCAGGGTTTGTTTCTCCAGGCTTTACGGGGCTTGCATTCCCTGGAAAAATGCAGTTCTACTGCCCTACGGAACCGTGCACAGTGGCGATATAGTAGACTATTAGTTTGGGTTCGGCTCTTAATTGTATCGTTGAACTTATACTGTTTTCTGCCCACTGTAGTCCGGTGTTTGGTTATCTTGGTAGCAGAGGTTCGGATTCTACGGAAAACTGCAGATCCCGGAGGTGAATGGTCTTTGCTTAGCGTCGTAAAAGACGCAAACAATTAGTACTTTCTCAGTTATTATAGTCAGTCATTATTATTATTCCAACTCCCTCTATTACTTTGGATGAGGGTTCACTCAATATATTTAATGAACAATATTAAAAACCTACTTTTGGCGTCTCACTTTCGTTAAGGCACTTTACCACATCAGATCGTAGATCGATACAGGAGCGCACACATAGTCTTGGGGACATGTCATCCCCCACCGTAACAGTGAAGATCGTGTTATACGTCTGTTTTGCTCCAGATTCTGATAACACAGCTAGTGGTCCGAAGGAGAAAACGCGAATGTTGGGGTAGTTTGAACGATACAAGATGCTCAGTACCGAGCCGATACTACCTCCCATGCTATGCCCAGTAATCGCGAAGTGAAAGTTCGAAAATTCCGTGAACAGCGACTTAAGAATTTTCAATTCTTCCAGTTTTTCATAAATGTATCTGGCACTTCTGATCGTGCCTCGATGACATTGAAACTCTATTGAACAGTGGCTAATTTTTACGACTTCATTTTCACCATCAACGTCTGTTACTAGGTCCGCTAAAGACATAGTGCCTCTGATGCAGAGGACAATGCACATTTTTTTGTGGTCGACCGCAACGAAGAAAGCGGGAATGTAGATATTGTTATGGCAGTGCACATACACTATATCTTCGCTAGCATATCCAGTGATTCTTTGAAGAGCTGTAACGGCGCGGTTGCAACCGGTCTCATTCGCCATGCCAACTAAATTACAGCATCTGAAATTCCATAAAACGCTTTGCTTCAGTAACACATATCATCAACATCAATAAGAATCACATACAATTCTTTATTTTTCATAAGAATAAACATTCCATGGGTTTCTTTTAGTTTCTAGATGTTATTGGATATTAAAACGAGGGTGGTAAATGAAGTTTCGCTATCTAAGAAATGTTTCCTGCAGCGAGCCTCACACGATCAATAATAACGTTATTACCTCAAATATCTTGTTTCATTACTTTTTTATTACTTTTTTAACCAAAAGATCATTTTAAATGATCTGCAAGGTTGAAAATTGTTAAAGGAGTAATGAACAGAGGCGGCCGCCCGGGGCCCCGTTTTAATGAGGGCATCAAACTGAAGCCAATTTAAATTTTTTTTTAATTGATCAAACTGTAGAAAATTTCTCTAGAAAGAGCCAAATTCAGCTTTTTGAAGAAAATTTTTAGAGACATCTTTAGAAAAATTATTTCAGAGACTTTTGCCACTTTTATAGGGTATATGGCTAATTGTGCTTCTGGAACTTTTGGAAGCGGTTATAATTTATTAATGTCTTTTCGTACGTAGTTTGTAAGTTTCCCAAGATTCTAAGAAGAGTCTACTATTCTTGTTTGTGATGTGCCGGTGTAGTATTTTTGTTGAGTCCCAGTCGGGTTCGTGTCCGTGTTGTAAAGCGTGTTCTGCCAGACGTGAGGCTATGTCTCCTTTCGCGAGTGCTTGTTTGTGTTCTTTTTTTCTTGTTTTGATCATTCTTTTTGTTTGTCCTATGTAATGTTTGTTGCAGTCTTTGCATGGTATTTGGTATATGGCGCCTGTGAGATCTTCTGGTGGAACTGGGTCTTTAACTTTTGTAAGTTGTTTGCGAAGTGTTGTGACAGGGGAATAGAATGTTTGGATATTTGCCTCTTTAAGGATGCGAGAGATTGTTTCGGAAATGCCGTGAATATATGGAATGGATATGCGGGTGTGAGATGTATTGTTTAAAGATATAATTCTTTAAAGATTCTTTATATTATTTAAATGATACATCCCACACTCGCATCTCTATTCCATATACAAGGCCTGTTCTGAAAGTAAGGAGACAAGTCGGGGTGTTCGGTGCTCGTGCATCTGATCGTGAAACCGATGGTGGTTGACTGTGAGGGCAACTTCGGCTTCAAAACGCAGCAGAGCTCATTTGCCTCCAAGCAATCGCAGCGAGTGGACAGGTTCAAGAGTGTACCGCTCTTTCGTCGCTGCGTTACGGCAATAATGGAAAGAAGGTTGGAGCAGAGCTATATGATGAAGTTCTGCGTTAAACTGGTAAAATCCACTATCGAAACGCTTGACATGATCAAGATAGCATATGGCAATGATTCTTTGTGTAGATTGCGAGCGTTTAATTGGCACGAAGCCGTTGATGGCCGAGAAGATGTCTAGGAGGAGCGGTTTGGGGTGCCCGTCCACGGACGCTAATGTTGTTCGTGTGTACGCTTTATTGAATACTGATTTGAATTTAAGCACCCGCATGATTGAAGAAGAGTTAGAGATTCCGAAAACGCAAATTCGTGAAATTGTAACTGAAGATTTGTAAATGCGCAAGGTGTGCACAAAACTCGTGCCAGAAGTTTTGAACCCTGTTCAAATGGGGACCCGAATGACTGTTTCTGCCGAATTGTTGCAAAGAGTTAATTGCAATTGAAACTTTCTAACAAAAGTTATTACTGGAGATGAAACGTGGATGTTTCAGCATGACTCGGAAATAAAAATATAGAGTTCTGAATGAATCGCCCCGCCTGAGGAAAGCGCGGATGTCGAAATCCGAAGTGAAATCCATGTTTATAGCGTTCCATGACTGCAAGGGTATCTTCCACACAGAATTTTTTCTTCACGAGAAGACGGCAAATGCATGTTTCTACGTGGAAATTCTCCACAGACTGCAAAAACTTATCCAGCGCATCCGTCCAGAGATCGCGATATCATTGATTCTGCACCAATGCTCCGTCGCACACGTCACTCGCTGCGAGAGAGTTTTTGAACTGAAAAGGAATAACCACGATTACCCAGCGACCACGTAGGCCAGATCACTCTCTCTCTCTCTCTCTCTCTCTCTGTGACTCCTTCCTGTTTCTGATAATGAAAAGCATGTTGGAAGGATACCGTGGAAGACGTCCGTGACGAAGGTGCTGAACGAAATTTCGGAAGAATACTTCTGAGACGCATGCAAGCAATGGGAAATTGCTGGACTAACTGTAGTGATGCTTAAGGTTCTTATTTTGAAGAATACTGGGTGTATTGAAAGATTTTACCAAATAAAGTGCGTTTTCTGTATTCAATCTCTTTACTTTCAGGACAGACCCTGTATTCACGGCATTTCCGAAACAATCTCTCACATCCTCAAGGAAGCAAATATCAAAATATTCTATTCCCCCTGTCACAACACTTCGCAAACAACTTACAAAAGTTAAAGACCCAGTTCCACCAGAAGATCTCACAAGTGCCATATACCAAATACCATGCAAAGACTGCAACAAACATTACATAGGACAAACAATAATCAAAACAAGAAGAAAAGAACACAAACAATCACTTGCACTGGGATACAGGCGACATCCCGCCTACCCCAGTTCTCAATGTTGCGTAATTTCCTTCTCCCCCACGTTAGGCAATGGAAGGTATAGTTGTTAAAATACTAAAAAAAGGACTTTACTTTATACGCGATGTATATATGTCATAAATACTGCACGGATTGCACACATCAATTCGAATTGGCCAACTATAAATTCCTTTAGCTAGGCGAATGAAATATAAAGCATTTTCTATTGTCATCCAAGACGGGATGGAAAAACCTATAGAAAAATAATAACAACTGTAATATAGATACACTGGAATTTTGAAAAGCAGTCATTAAAAGGTATATAGGTATAGGGTATATTAAAAGGTACTCTCCTCCCCGACAAAATCAATGCCTTTGGCACTGAGCTCCACACAACTAATACAATAGCCAACGGCTTCAACGAACTTTTTGCAAACGATCCCCCCCTCCCAACAGTAGTCCCACTCCCCCGCACCACTCAGAAGTTTTTGAACCCTTCCCCGCCGCCGGGTCTTCTTTCTTCCTTAAACCATTGAGCAGAAACGAGGTCAAGCGTTCTATTAATGCTCTTAGTTCCAAGTCCACAGGTCTCGATAATATCCCGCCGCATATTGTTAAAGCCAACCCAGATTTCTTTGCAAATGCTATTGCGCATTTAATCAATATCAGCTTCAATAAGGGTATTTTCCCCTCGAAGCTTAAGATGGCTAAAATTATTCCTATATTTAAAAAAGGCGACCCATCTGACATTCAGAATTATCATCCTATTTCTATTCGAATAGTTTAAAACGTTTACCTTCAACTTGTTCTATATACTTTTTAATGGCTGCTTCTCAAAATGCTAATGTATTTGTTTCTAATACCAGTCGTAATTTATTTAATTTATTTCGCATTAAACTGTAATATAGTTTAACGTATATTTTATTAAAGATCTACAAAATATCCCAAATAAAAATTTCGGAAAGTAAATGATTCTTTTTCATGAAATTTATCGTGAGACAAACCTTACAGATTTGTCGGCATTCACCAACGATTTGCAAGGAAAGCACCCAGTTCCTATTTTTTTTTTATAACCGTGCAGAAGATAATCATAAAATAAAACTTTTAAACTTAAATAAAATTCTCATTCATCGTCTTAATCTGATGCATTGATGAATATCAACGGTCTTTTAACGGATGGGTCAAGTGGGATTGGGTCTTGGGTCCACAAATTGGCAAAGTTTGTTTATTATTTATTATATATTTCTTATTGCAAAAATGCAGAAATTTAAAAATTAGCTTAAAAAAGAAACAATAATTAAAAGAAAAAAAAAGATCCAACTCAGACTTTTCAGATATATTAAAGGGGCCCCTGATGATATCATTCCTGTATCACACGTCTTTCCAAATAGGCGAATATATATATATAATTTTTTTTTAAATTGAAAGACCCGGGGATTATTTAATATATGCAAATGAATCCAATTAAGCTAATTAATTTATTTATGATAAATGTATTAGAATAACTTTTATATATATGAAACACACAAGCTTTACTGGGATAGAGCAATCATAACAGACAAGACAGTCCCACATAACCGTCCTGACATAACCCTCGTCGATAAATCGAATAAGACCACGTACTTAATCGACATAGCAGTACCCAACACCAATAACATACAGACAACCTACACAACGAAAATCACCAAGTACCAAGATCTCAGACATGAAGTACGAGATATATGGGGTATGGAAAAGATCCTCATCATCCCGTTAGTCATCTCAGCAACAGGGATAGTACCAAAAACGCTTGCGACGAATTTGGAGATACTCAACATTGACCCAAACACCTACATTGAAATACAAAAAGCCACAATCCTAAACACGTGTCACATTGTCAGGAAGTTTCTAGACATGGCACATTAAGAAGTGATGTAAAAAGAGGCTTGGGAACATGGCGCTCTGCCCGTCCCAAAGCCTGTTTCCGCCAAGAATGGGCGAGGAAAACTTTTATATATATATAATCCATCATCATACTGTCCATGTTGGACACCTCTCTGAGTTGGACACGTTTAGGGGGACCCACAAGTGTCCAACTTCCACAGGTTTTACTGTATATATAGAAGACAGAAAATAAATGGATATAATGATAGTAAATACTATAATACTGTAATTATTAAAAATCACTATTATACTATAAAGAAGCATTGCACATACATAGCGTAAAGCCACGTTGTACTAGTACATACATTGTATGCTTTGACATTCCAAATGCTTCTGCTAACTTCCTGCAGCTGTCACCTTTGTCCAGGCGATCATGAAATATTTTTTTTTCTTTTAAATTTTGCGTTTGCTCATGGTTAAAAACTCAGATTTAATGAACAGCCACGTACTTAAATTGCAGTTACCTTTCAAGAGCGAATTATGCGACTAAAGTTAGTTTTTTGGCAGCAGGGATCTTTTCAGTAAAGGAAAGTCAGCAGTAATCTAACAATTCTAAGAAAGGAATGGGGAAGTTGTAAATGTTCGTTTTTCCAGTGTATTTTCCTTGTCTTTTTCGTTGTACATAATTTGATAACGAAATCTTAACAATTAAAGTGCTGGGAGGGGATAAGGTGAAGAGTGATTACCCAACTCATAAGGAAGGAATATAGAGAAAATAGATAGGTTTCTGAAGATATCTCCATAATGGAGGTGGGTATGAGGCAGATAAGAATCCCTTGGAAATGACAACAACCAGTAGTAGTATGAAGTGTGTGAGTGTGTGTAGTTGGCGGGAGTATGCTTGCGATAGACAATGGAGGTCAAAAGTGAGAGAATATGCTAAAAGGTTTACCAATTGGTTTTGTAAACCGTCTGCGTATGCAATAACTGTTATTGAATTACGAAAAGGTACACTTTTACGATACAAAAGCCTTTTTTTTCTAAAGAAACGTGTCTAACTTCGACATAGACACAGTGTCTAACTTCCAAGATAGGCAGATGTCTGAGTTAGAGAGTATTAATTGCTTATTAAAATATGGGAATTTGTTCGGTTCCTCCGAACTGTGTCTAATTTCGTGAGTTATCCAACATACAGAGGTGTCCAACTTGACAGGTTTTACTGCATATAAATAAAATCTTCATTTAGTAGAGAAGAAGCTCGAATTTATCAAGGGGTGCCAGGGTTGGGGGGCGCTCTTGCCGCTCCTTTATTGTACCATTATAAAGCAGGGTAGTGCTTCAGCTGCGATCAGAAACATCCCCCTTTTTTCGTACTTATGATGGCACATATACACTAAACAGATTTCTTGGCTTCAAGATTTTATAAAGAGAATGTGCAATACTATAAATAATATAAATACCATTCATAGTGACATATCCCTGATTGTATAACGAATCAAGGAATTTTAGCCGCCTCCTTTCTGCCTCGTGTCTTTTACTTAATATCACTAGGCCGGCCAATACATCTGATGAAACTAAATCAGTATCCTGAAAAAAAAAAGGTAAGTTTCTGGTCTTTAATTAAAATTCTCTGAAATACGCAATATTTATAACATTAATAATAATTTACATAAAAAGGTTAAACACTGGTAAAATAGCAATGAAAAAGATCACCCAAGCTTTCGGATGCGTCAGCAGCAGTCCTTCATCAGGAGTAATGTCGATATTGTGTTCCTGCATTGCCATTCCATTGAAGGCGTTAGCTCCCACTGTGTTTTTCCATTCTGCGGGATGCTCAGATGATGGGTTTTTCCAGAAGTTTTGGGTATAAAAAGAGGTAAATATAATATAGATATTACTCCTGATGAAGGACTGTTGCTGACGAGTCCGAAAGCTTGGGTGATCTTTCGCATTTGCTATTTTACCAGTGTTAAACTTTTGTATGTAAATTTACTTCCTGGTGCTTTGCATTTTATTTTTAAAATTATATTTTCTCTTTCCCAATCAATCGAAATTAATACATTAAGCAATTATTAATATCGATAAACACCCATAAGTTAATTATAATTAATTAATTATATATAAATTTAATTTAGAATTTTAATTTTTAATCAAGAAATTATACTTCGAAGAAAGCTGCTAAGAACGAGGCTATTTCTTCGTAAATGGTGCTGTTGCTTTTATTTACGCCTAAACAGCAGCAACATAGCTTTAAGCTAGAAAAGTGAAAAGAAAAACAAACATTTTTTATATTTAATGCAAAAATATGAGAAAAAAACATGTTACACGTTTTCCAAAAAGATTATGTCACAAGGAAAAATATAAATGATATTTA
>QLNU02014802.1:42608634-42665895 GCA_006491805.2 Dysdera silvatica
GATTTCTTGAAAAACGTTGATGAGTTGTTCATTTTTGACTGTTGATCTTTCCAAAATTTCGCTGATCCAGTCGGATCGTAGGCAGAAATTGCGCCGATAACCCAGGCTACGATGTAACCCCAGAAACTTACACTGGTGATCTAACAAAAATACAAATAAAAGCTTATTTCCTGATTAAAAATTTCCAGATTTGATTGCTACATATGATAATTAGAGAACTATAGGATTAAACGATTCAGGTCCGATTATTTTTGTGATCGAATCGTTACTTTTTTAAAAGGAACGATCGGTATATGATTCCGTTCCTTCGAAGCGAAATTTTGTCATAATGCTTTGATCCTTTCGGTCATTTTGCCACTCAATGAATGATCAAATCCAACAGCACGGATCTAACTCTGATACACCACGAATAAAAACCAAACAAACACGACCGTGCCCATTATTTATATAAATTATATGTGCTTTAGTGCCACTTTCTATTCACTTGACATTTCGTCAATTGTTTGTTTGGAAAATAATTATGCACCAAATTTTGTAACGAACAGTTATGTATGTAGAAGAAAATTTCTAATTCTGTTTATTAAGGAAAAAAAAATACTTATAGTATGAGCTAAAAACGTAGGTGTCATATTTATTTCAATTATTACAATTTATTGTAATTGTAAAGGTACCATTATAATTATCAATATTTAAAAGACCGACTACATTACACAATTTAGATAATCTCTTTAAAATGCGATTTCGCTTATAATGAATACTAGTACGACTCTCTTTTTTCTTGTTGCATTAAAAAAAAAGTTTTCACTCAAGAACTGTATGTTACGAGTCTGTGTTTACAGTGTGGACCACTGGAAGTTAAAATATCTAAAATATCTAAAATATATTATCTAAAATATCTAAAATATCTACAAAAAATAAGTGTTTTACAAAAAGATGTTTGAAACAAGAATTGCTCGTTTTGAAGGGGGGAAAGTGTTTTTCATTATCATGTATTATTCAATTATCATTATCTATGTTTCACTTGGGGGGTCATTTTCCAGGTCATTTGAAGGCCAAACTGTTTTTTTTTAGGAAACCTATATTTATTATTTTTCGTTTTTATTCCTCGTAAAAAATAAGCAACTTTTGTAGAAAGCATTTTTCTGATTTAGCGCCCCGTTTCCGAGATATTTAAAAAGTAAGCTTGAATAAAGAAATTCATGCCATATCATAGAAAACTAATTTAATATTTAAAAAATGAAAGAAATTAAGTATGCAGTACTTGGAGAGACATTGTACACACAAATAAAAATATGATTGGCTGATAAGTCATGTGACAGATTTACGTTCCCTAGAAAAATGGGATATTGCGCGTGGTGCTAATTGGTACCAAAGCAAGACGACAGCTTGCTACCAGAATTCATTTTTTTTTTCCACTTCCGTCGTGCAACCGTCCATTTAATGTAAGTTGTTTAAAAGTTAACGCTTAAGTATTAAGATAAATTAGTTCATCGAGTTTTAATTTATTGTATGCTAAAAAATGAAGTATCCGTGCATACAGGAAAAGGTTGAAATGGCTCCTGTATATGGGAAATCTTGGGGAAAAATGCAAAACGCATGATATGGCATGAATGTTTTTATTCAAACTTATTTTTTAAGTATCTCGGAAATTAAGCGCTAAATCGAAAAGTGCTTTCTACCAAACTTTTTCATTTTTTACGAAGAATAAGAATAAAAGATATAAGTTTTCCTTAAAAAAAAAAAAATTGGCCTTCAAATGATCTTGGAGACGACCCCTCAGTAAAACATAGATAATGAAAAACACTCCCCCCACCACTTCAAAGCAAGCAAGCAACTTTTGTTCCAAACATTTTTTTGCAAAACGCTTTTTTTTTTTTTAAGTATTTTAGATTATCAATTTAAAGTAGTTCACCCTGTATATGCATCTTGAACTTTGCGAATTTTTTCATTGTCATTTGTGGCGAGGAAAAAAAAAAGATAAAATGGCGAAGGCGAGTAGTTGAAGTATATTTGTAGTTGAAGTTGAAGAAGTAAAAGTAGTTAGTTACGTATGGTTTTCGAATGATTAACACTTTGACTGCGAATCCCGTGATTTTCGTGGGCTGTTAGAATTGATTCTGAACACGACGACGCATGCTGAGAAAAAAAAAAAGGCAGAATTTTTTTTCTACATCTTCAAGGAAGGTGGAAGTATTTCATCATGAATTTGAAAAATTACGTTAGAGTTTTATTTCACATTGTTTTTTGCTATTATATGACGCTGCTGGAGTTTATTTGGCTTATAGGCTTATTGTACAGGGTGTTCCGAAAACACACTATCAAAAGTATATAGCCGTGATTCTTGTGCAAAATGGACCATAATGGCCCTTTACATGGGGCGGTCGGAAATGAATATCCACAGAGTTATGGCTATAAACAAATAACAAAGCATGATTGGATGAGAAACAAAGTTAAGCCCATGAAGAATGGAATCCTGCAATAGACCGCATCTGGGCCGTATTATCAAGAAACTGGTTATCTTATTCGCTTTGCATCTCTGAAATGTGGGAGTTAACAATTTCAAGCCAATGAAAATTGTGATTGAAAGTTTGGCTCGCCCCTTGAATTTAGTTTCCTAAATTTGTCCGTCGCCAGTTTTTGGCGAGAATGTCGAATTTTTGGCAAGCTATTTACGATTAACGTATCGAACCATTGAATTTTTGGCCATTATACACTCCCCACTGGTAAGCAAAAATTTAACATTGAAAATAAACTAACATAGGAAAATAAGCACAACATGAACCCTCCGGAGGTGCTTACATAATACTTTGAACTCTCCCTATTAAATTTTTTCCATGGTAAATGGAAATACAAGTCCTGCGACCCGGCCACCATGCTGGCGCCTATAGTCGTCATTATTCAGAATCGATCAAGACATAAGCGTACGGAAGTGGGATTCATGTGGGCCATAATCTCCCGCAATTGGGAGAATATTAACACTAGGTGCAGGGGCGGACTGGGTTCTCTCAAAGGGCGCATAACTTAGATTAAAGGTATGGCGCGAGCACATAAAAAGGGCGCACCGGACCGGGTGCCGGTTGGCTGGCGGCTCAGTCCGCCCCTGAATAGATCTACCGAAAGCTATGATATAGAGGTAAACCTTCTCATTCGAACCAACCCCTTTTAGGAATTTTCTGCGTACGTTACTGGATCAAGGGTAATTTTTCGATACTAACTTTTATTATCAAGCTATTTATTATTTAAAAAAGTGTAAAATATGAGTGAAAATAAAGGAACCTTCGGAGCATAAAAGTTTATGATTGGCAGGTGGAGGGCATTCACGGATTCAGCAAAAATCTCAAGATGTGGGGAGGGTATCTATTTGTATAAAAGTACGTAAAGTAATTTTAAACTGCAAGCGGGGGAGGGGGGCGTCCCAGTGGCGCAGTTGGTAAGGCAGTTGGTAAGGCGTCCGTGTACGGATCTTGTTAACGTATGCTGGGCGGAGGGTTTATTCCTTTTAGTACCGGGCTCCCTTGGCCGCACCGGGTCCCTGTGCAATCCCCCCTTCCCCCTATTGCCTGCCCTGCCCTTCGTAGCAAAAATTGAAACACTCCTTCGGTAAACTTCTTTAATCGGTGTTGCGATATAATGAGATTTGACCATGCATGCACCAAATGCGTAAAATTTCACACAAATGCACGCACTCATTAAATTATTTGTAAAAACATGAGCATGGTTAAAATTCCTTTCTTATCAGCCTTTAACTCGGAAATTCTCGCCTTATCTTTTTTTTATGCCAACCCATATTATCACTTACAGATAAGTAAATAGGGCGTGCTTCTACCTTTTTACCGTGGTGGTTTATTTTTTTTCAAATCCTCGATTAATTTTACCCTTTATTGAATACTTGTGATATTGAAAACGTCGTTTTTTATTTATATTTCTTACGTAAACGTCTATTAATACGCGAACTTATATACCATTCCATAATTGAACTAAGGAAAAATAATGTACAGTGTAAGTATTTTTGATGAAACTAATTTTTCCAGAACTTGAGTATGAATTATATATTAATATATTTGTCTCCGATACTCCCAGAATCTTTAGGCTCATTAACTCAAAGATATACGCGGAGGATCTTCGATTTTTCGTCGCCATTGAGTCTATGGATATACAGACTGTATGTGACTGCCTAGATGAATGGTGTCGTGTCAACTCCCTACCGATTTCTGATTACAAGCCTGGTATACACCACCTTAGTTTCTCTAACCCTTATTGTATGTATAAAGTGGGAGACATTATACCACCATCAACTACTGATGGTAGCATAATGGTACCATCAACCACTGAACAGGTAGGTCTTGATGTGATGATCGCCGATAACCTGTACTTTTCACCTCATCACCGAAAAATTGTGTTTAAGGCCAACCAGTGGTGCTTTCTCATTTTGAAGAGCTTTTCCAAGTGCAACCAACCATCTTTGGTTCTGGCTTTTAACGCGTCCATCTTTCCCACTCTGGAAAGAGCACCGCCAATCCGGAGTCCATAACCCATTCGCAACGTTCATCTAGAATCCCCACTCCGTCGTTTTACCAAGAGCATTCCTACTCTCCGGGTCCTATCATAACGTAACCGACTGTTACATCTAGATCTTCACTCAATGGAATGGGTCGACTTATATCTGACATACAACTTTTTTATCAACTTATCCATAACTTGGTATACATTGACCCAGATCTTCCAATCATCCAACTTATTGTCCACTATACGACAAGAGGACACCCACGGCGAGTTCGAATCCCAACTTCTCGCTGAAATTCAAGATATTACTTCTTTATCCAATGTACAGGGAGAATATGAAACTACCTTTCAGAGGTCCTCGTCTCACACGCAACATATCGGTCCTTCTGTGCGGTTCGAAATGATTACGACCACTCTTATATTTTGCGTTGTTTTCTGTTCTGATTGCCGTGGCTGCACTTATTGAGACTGTCTTCGGCCATGATGTTTTTCATTCTAGTTTTTATGTTACATGTGTAATTTTATATCTGTATTTCTTATGCGATTACTCTCGATGTAAGTGCCAGTGACCTATCGGGTTTTAAATAAAGTTATTATTATTAATTTTAGTATTCTTTTGAAACTGAAAGTCAATTAATGAGTTCGAATGACACGTTTAAAAGGAGCAAACAAATATGGTGGCTTCTATGTGAAGGTTTGATCCACCAAACAGGAATATTTTCCTGAAAACTAAATAAAAAAGAATTTATTTAATAAACGTTTACCTCTAAAAACACTTTGACGTAGGGTTGAACTGCTGTATGCGGATTGCGAAGTGAAAAGATGTACCACGCGGCTGAAATAGCAATGGAAAGTTCAAAGAGGAAGAATAATACCTTGATGTAAACAAGCTTCAAAAGGAATGATCTTCGATGAATCTGTTGGAAGAATTTTAAAATAAAATTCACAAAAATGTAACTCAACATCAAATGACATTAAACACAACCCAATATAAAATTACAATTATAAAATATTTCTGCAACACGATAATGACTGTCATTTGAAGTCGAAAGTATAATTTCTGTTGTTAAACTTTAAACACATTTCTGCGCATGTTAACAACACAGCATTTTATTAAAACAAACAACGTGTCTCCCTCCTACCGTTTTATTACAACCGAACTTGTTTTTAACGGGAGTCCAGTTATATAGCGACAAGAAATAAAACATTTGTTTGGTCACATTCTAGATATAAGGATGTAAACCTCTTATTGAGATTAAAATCTGGTATAGCGCGCAACAATATAGCAAAATTTCTAGCTTAATTTACCAGATTGAGTATAAAAACGAGTCCACCTTTTTCTATAATTTATAAGAATAGATATTCTTGTTCCTGAACTTGTCATTTATATGGAAGTTGCAAACAATTCTGAAATAAAAAATGAGGATTTACGGATCAATCCACCACCAACTTGTGCAATATCAATACAATGGTGCGAAATGCGCAAAATTTTGATAATTAAACATAGAATATTCGTAAACAACAAAAACATAGGTTAAGATGGCTTGGGCATATGGAGCGGAAAAATGAGGAATATGTGGTAAAGATATTGGATAGGCCAGCGGTAATGGGTAAGAGGAAGAGAGAAAGACCCCGGCTGAGGTGGAAGGATAAAGTGATGGAAGATCTGGAAGAGTATGGATGGAGTAGAGAAGAGGCATTGGATAGAAAATTGTGGAAGAGAAGATTAAAAGACCATAACGCT
The DNA here is from genome assembly GCA_006491805.2 of Dysdera silvatica. Lineage (NCBI taxonomy): Eukaryota > Metazoa > Arthropoda > Arachnida > Araneae > Dysderidae > Dysdera > Dysdera silvatica. The sequence goes on from QLNU02014802.1 coordinate 42,614,882, forward strand.
GACCCCATATAAACATGGGAAAATGGCAAAGTGAAAAAAAGAAAAGAAGAAGAATATTCGTAAATAATGAAATTCGTTTCCGTTTTCCCGCCAGTTTTCTTTTTCTTTTTTCCATATTTCAATGGCACCCATTTTAACGAGAGCCCGTATACAACGAGCAAAAATGCCATTCAATTTTGCGTTTTTTATAAACGGATTTGACTGTATTATAATAATAATAATGTTTGTTTATTTAACCCAATTTTGTATACATTTTCGTGAGGTACATACCATCAGCGCTTTGAGAAAAAACATAGAAGAAATCTTTTTACATTTTACGTTTAAGATTTGGGTTAGAATTGGAAGAGAATATAAAGCCAAAGATTTTTACGGAATTCTCTTCCAAAATGGTTTTACAATTCTGTCGAAGTTTGTCATTTTCTTAAATATCTGAAATATTAAACAGCGTATAGTTCATCAACTGATTTAAAAAGCATTTCCATGAGCCGACGATTAGAATATATTAAAATTAATGCTATATATACGATATTTGGGACTCATTTGAGAAAACGATGACACAAAATTGGATAAAGTTTATGTGTTAGACTGAAAAAGTAACACAGGTGAAATAAAATTATGAATTCGATTCAGTCAGATCTCTAGGGTGTGTCGAATGAATAAGATTTATTTTTTAATACCATTATTCGTATTTTAAGCAGTTGTTATTTTTGCCAAAATTATTTAGAAATCATTAAGTATTCTAAGCAAGTTGTTAAGTGAAATCATAGACTTTGGTCTTGATTGGCTACTCTGCAACTGAAAGTAATCTCCTGGGGTATAAGATCCTGTTTGTGGATTTGTTAGGAGACTAAAAGGAAAAACCCGTTTCTGACAATAATACTTTTTATTAATTACATGTGTCGCAAGGTTACGTTGGCTTAATAGTTAGTTGTTATTAAGGTTAATTGGGTTCATTAGCTTTCGGGACATGTTGAACAACCTTTTTAACTTTTTCGACTTGGAGGAAATAATTTTCTGTCAGTGGAGAGAACGTTATCGTAGAAGTCGTGATGTTCACTGGCCCTCTAAACCGGTAAGCCAAATGGGCTTGCTCGTTACGTAGACAGTGATACCCAAATTACAAAGTGTGGTTATTTGTTATTCTTTTTGTGTTATTTTAGGTTTGTTGTTATCACCAGATTATCGTTTTTTCGAGCAGCCTAATTTTCTTGCTTCAAAAAATTTTGGAAACTTAAAAGTTAGTTTAATGATGGGCCCTAAAAGATGATGGCGTGCAGGACCCTCAATGTGTTAAGACAGCCCCGTCCACAGGTCATTTTACATAAACATAATCACTTTTTTCAATTTTGATTTCATACGGAATCTGGAGCGATGATTCATGGGTTCCTTAAGAACCTTCACTGAGAAACCCTAATCTAGGTATTAGTGACTATAACTCGTTAGTTATAACCATCAGTGGATATTTTCATAGGTGTTGAAGAAGTCATGAAATTCCATCCAGTTGAAATAATATTTATTAATGCCTTAAACATTTAACTTAATTCATTAATACGCTATTACATGAATTATTATAATGCAACGTTGAACGAATTGTTGTACGCCGTTTTGGCGGAACCTCCAATAATTACGCGTGCACACTTTGATGGTAAATGGAAGACTGATTACACTGGACATCAAATTTTGCTGATGTTCATGCTTCCGAGATAAAAATAGCCAAATGTTAATGAAGTCGATGTGCTGAATATGAATATGACCATAAAAAAGAAAAAGCTGAATTGGCTACGGTTCGTTTGTAATATGCAGGTATATTGGTTGACAATTGATAAGGAACACTTGCATGCTATTTCAATAGGAGAGATGCATATTTTACATATAAATGTGTGATTCTAAATTAGTTTGTAGGATATTTTCATTTAAGTGTTTATGTTTGTTTGTTTGGATGTTTTATGGCGCAAGAGCATCTGGGCTATCTTATCCTGGTCGCTTATGATGCAAACAACATACAAATGATAAGCCTTTTTAACAACCATAGTGATTGACTTTTTCTGTGTAGCAAATGTCACTTGACTGCAAATATAGCAAAAGTTATCCGCCTTATTAACGTATACACGTGACATAGCTACTTAATGTCACAATAAGAGGATCACTTTAAAAGGCTACTATAATGGGTGTATACTCACCAATGAAGGAAAGGAAATTGACTAAGCTCTTTATCGTTGGGCTATTAAAAATGAAAGGATTGCATCATATTATGTAATACACTGGATGTCACGGAGACTCCAGACTTCTTGCTCAGTGATGCAATTCTTCCATGTCTGACGTTGCCTAACGAGTACGAAAAACGCTGTATGAAACAGAAGTTCTTAAATTTTTATTTGAGTGTTATTTTAATATAAATTTACTAACATTTACTATATTTAGCATAAGTAAAAAATATTACTCCTTATGCCTACTATTTTAGTAAAAAAATCCCAATTTCCTAACGTTCCATTAGTTGTATATCCGAAACAGGAGCCAATGTAGTTTTTTCATGGCGATATTCGTGTTCGGTGGGTTAATTTCATACAGAATTGTACATTTTCCTTTCAGAAGCAGCTTCATTGTTGTCCAGTGTTATTATATTAGAATTCGGAATGCAGTTATAACAACAGTTGCTGTAATACATAAGTAAATGCAGTTACATAAGCTGTTGCCAGATACGGAAAGTGAAATTATATACAACAGTTGAGAAACAAGAAATAAAAGGAAACAATTTGGCATATTGCCAATTTTAGAAATTGAACTTATTAAGTTTGCGTTTCTTGAAATCCTTAGTGGCAACAACAAAGGAAGCCTGGAAAATGAACACGTAGTATTTCCATTGTGGAAGCCCACAGTTCCATGATAGTGCATATAGGAGCAACGTTCATAGGCGTAGTATAAACTTTTTCTACTATGCCTATAAACTGTTTAATATTCGCTATATGTTCTGCGTACTGTCACGTACTGACTCATATAAAGCCACGCTGTCACACGCGTTGACCGCAAAAACCAGTATTTTCGGCAGAGGACATCTGGTCTGTCTGAATTTGGCCTTTGAGTTTAGTTTGAGAGCGTAAACAAGTATTTTCTCTTTAGGCCCTTGCGGGTAAAAATAATAAAGTCCAGCTTGAATATCATTGAATATACATATTTCATTAACAAATAATAATTAATACACTAAATCACATAATTATAGGTCCACCTTGTTTTTCTTAATAATTAAACTTTGAGTACGTTGTTTTATAAAAATTAATATTGTATATCCTTACAAAAACAAAAGGAAACGTGTAAATCAAGGGAAAAAATATTTTATGAGTGAAATTGGAAAATGAAATGAAAAATAAACATGCAGTCTTGCACGTAAATATAGATCCAGAATAAAAAATTCAGTTAAGAAATGGGTAATGGAGAAATTAAATTAATACTTAATTGGACCTTCATTTTTGTGAATATCAAAAATTTTATTTTTCATGCTTGTTGCAAGGTTTTTGAAAGGCTTCAAATTTTTCCATATGGCAAGAATCAGCAATTGTAATTTCTCAGAGGTTTTGTAATTTAAATTATCTGCATAAACTTGCCGAACAAGGAGCCCCCCAAATGTTTTCCATGGGAATACAGTCCAGAGAGTATGCCGACCAATCAATTACTTCCACGTTATGGCTATGTAACCACTGCTTTGTGCTGATGCTGACATGAATAAATGCGTTGTCTTGCTGGTAAGTGAGAGAAATGTGGCACAACTTTTACAAATAAGGCAAAATATTTCTGTTAAGGACATTTCGATACTCACCACTGACCATTCTGGACAATGTGAAAGCTAAAGAAACTTTTCCACAGGCACTGAAAGCATACCAAACCATACAACTGCCGCCTCCAAAATTCCTCATTGAAAAGTATTTCAGTTCTTTTCTTAGATCGTGCCAATAGGAGATAAAGACGTCTGGACTATCTAGTGAGAATTTTTTTCATCACTTAACACAACCTAAGACAAAAAGGTTTAACATGTAAAGGCAAGGACGGGAGAAAACAAGGTTAAATAATTCTTTATAAAACATATAAGGAACTCATTTTGCTCCAATCTGAGTTCATGTTTTTTCGTGCGAACTCGAATCTTCTAGTTTTATGAATGGGTTTGGGAAGAGGTGCAGTCTTCAGCTTTGAACGCACAATGTGCGGGATCGACTTCAGAACACGCTTGATCGTTTTCGAGGAGACATTGAGGTTTCATCTTCTCCTAATGTTACTGGTCAAAACCATTGAATTTGACGCCTCTGTTATAATTTTCCGTTTATCTCTCGAAGAAAGTTTCGGAGGACGTCCTGGACGATTTATTTTCCCATAGGCATCCATATTTCGTAAAAATTCCTAACTACATTAGGAGACTGGAAGAAAGTTTCGGAGGACGTCCTGGACGATTTATTTTCCCGTAGGCATCCGTATTTCGTAAAAAATTTCCAACTACATCTGCCAATATCCCTTGAAATTTCACGGACACCTTTTTCGCACTTATGATACGCCACAATCATGCCCTTCTTGCGTTCAGACAACTGCTTACTACGTAGCATGACTGAAAATTGACAATTAACTGAGGTTCAACTAAACTGAATGCCATTATAGTGAGAGAATCAAAGTGGACCCCTGTACGTATGAAGAGTCCCGGATGCGTAGTGTTCAACTTGACGTTATGCGCATACAGACTTATTTGCATCATTACAGGGTTCTTTAGATGAGCCGTTACCGATATGCAAATAAGTATACTGAACTACTTTTTAAAGTCAAGAAATAACATCTATTTAAGGTGGACCTATAATTATGTGGAGCAGTGTATAACTAACACAAAGAAAACTTACTTGCATAATAGAACCCTGAGCACTTGTCCAAGAAATCATACTGTCCACCAATGCATTAAGAGCAAAATGAATTAAAAAAAATATTAATAAATACGTAACATATCGAGCTTCTTTACTGTCTTGATCATTTTGAAGGTGACTGTATAATACCACGGGTATTGCAAAAAGCCTACATTGTGAAATACAAAACATAGTGTTACTTATACCCATGCAAACAGGGCTATCAGCTTCTGTTAAATGACAGGACATCCAAAATTAAAGTTCACGTTTCCAAGGTTTATAACTGGAAAACTATTTAACGGAAAGGCATCATATTTAACATGAGGATTTGGCATACGATGATGCAAATTTATTTGTCCTAGAAATAAATCTTAATTTCTGAAGTTGAACTAAAGTAATACAAGAGGCTGCAACAACGTGGTGGAAAATTCAAACTGTCACGGAGCTTACAATACACAAGGAACGCTGTATGATTACACAAGAGCATGTATGATATGCTGTCCCCACATTCTGGGTAACATGCTGAAATCACAAGCTCAAACATAGAATGTAGTTTTACTCATGGCTGTCCTGAAGAAAATTATTGAGAGTATGCGGTGCTGTCTTAATTAAAGAGTAGTGTAATTGCGGGGTTACTGGGTTTGGTGATGTCACAGTGCCACACTGATTTGCATTTGATTGCTTGTCTATTGCCCATCCAAGCCCAAGGTGGCAGTTGCTACTTTCATCAGTTTTTCATTCCTCTCCTGGTTATACGCAGGATATTATTTTGAGGCTTGGTGGATTCAGGATGTTTTTCCTCGTTTGTTTTCATTCAAGTTTGTAAATGACTAGAAAAAAAAAAGGCTGAACTTTGTTGAAAGTTGTCCAAAAACCAGCAAATACAAAAACTTTTTTGAGACCTTGAGAGTACGCGCCGCGTACTCTGTATTTTCCATAATTTCTTGACAGTACCCTGTGCACACAGCGTGTACACTTTGGTGACAACCCTGGTTTTACTGGAAACGTTTTTACACCAACCATAGGCAAAGTCTTCGAGACGTCCCACAAAAAAAGTCGTGTTGATTTTCAGACATGTTATTGCGTAATCACTAAACGTGCCATATGTACCGTGTATATCATTTTAAAATAAGCTGTTATACTTGCTATAAAACTACCATATTTACTACTATAATACTACCGTATGTGTTATAGTATTATTTACTACTATAATACTCCCATATGTGTTACTGTATTTACCAAGGTCTAAGGGTTGTTTTTTTTTTGGGTTCAAACCCCCGAAATATTTCAGACATATATATTATTTATTGAAAAATGCGATTTTTTTTTATTTTGTCCCAAGCTTTGACCCCACACACACACACACACACACACACACACACACACACATAAATGAAAAAAAAACAATAGTTAATAAAGATTTGCATTTAACTGATTGTAATTGGCCACCACGGCTTTTGGACCAGTGAACCAACGTCCCACAACTGTTTTGCAGAATCGGAACACAGGGACCACATCATTGCCGTATCCAAAGGGGGATCTCAGGGACCAGTTCCCTCCGAAACTGAATTTATAATAGGACGGAAAATATATTTATATGTACTGACATGTCGAACTTGTAACGTTTTTTCAGTTGGAGCTTCTACTGCGTTACAAATGTCATGTCCTCTACTAAAAAAGTTCTTGTATTTGCTTATTTGTATAAATATTTTTAATGTTAGCCTTGAAATTAAAAAAATTACATCGATATATGTTGCAATTGTAGTCAGTGGCGTAGGCAGAAAGTTCATAAGGGGAGGGTTATAGGCTTAATGGGAGGGGTTACAGAGCTACAACTCATATATTCCTATGATAAAATAAACAAAATTTCATTGTGATGGGGGTTACAACCCCTAAAACCACCCCTTGGATACGCCTCTGATTGCAGTGATATATGTTATATGGATATATTCTTTAACTCGAACGGTAGGTATATACTGTGTTTGTACCGATACTTGGCATAAAAATGTTATTCTCCTTGCCACATCAGTCTCATAGCTGGACGCTTGTTACTGGGGGATATTCTGAAGGTTACAGAGGGTGTTCAGAGAGCTACAAGGGGTCTTAAAATTTGTCCATGTTTTGATATATTTCATTAATATATTTAATAATACTAAATATATAAGTAGGCTAATATATTTAACATTAATGAATAAATTTCTTAACTTAAATTTTGCATTAAAAACTTACAGAGGTAAACTAAAATTTATAATTTCATTTATCTTCATTATAGAGTAGATGAAGCTCTGTAAAAAACATTATGTATACAAGATCTGCCGTAGAAATATATTTTGAATATATTTTTAACCTCAAAGAACAATTTCCATTTTCATGTACAATTTTATTCAAAACAAAAAATTTAAAAGAAAATTATAAAATAATTTATTTTGAATAATCTATTTTCAAGGGGGCTCAACTCCCTGATTACGGCCCTGTCACTCTTGAAAAAAAAAAACTGTGGCTAGGACCTTGCATGCTGTAATTATATCGATACATGCTGTAACAATTTTTGAACCTCCCGAAATTAAATCCTGGTTACGGCCTTGGTACTTATTACTATGTTTACTACCATGTTTATTACTATAATACTGCAGTATGTACTACAGTACTACTACATTTAATACAATAATACTGCAGTATGTACTACAGTATTTACTACTATATTTAATACAATAATACTACTATAATACTACCGTCTTCACTGCTATATTTAATACAGTACTACTACTATAATACTACTGTATTTACTACTATAATACTACTACATTTAATACTACAATAATACTACTAATATACTCTTACTATAATGCTACTGTATTTACCAATATAACTTATTATATGTATTATTATAATATTACCAAACTTATTATACCTATTATTATAATATTACTAAATTTACTATACTTACTAAGAAACAGCGCCATGTAGCGTTTTTGCAAAAACTCTCGGAATTACCGTTGGTTTTTGCGTCAAATTAAATTCTATTGCTACAAACATTTTGTTAAATTTCTTTCATGTTAAACATGAAGGCTTTCCGTTTAATAATGTCTTAGTTACAGCATACCAAAATGTGAACTTTAATTGCAGACTTCCTGTATGTTATTATAGAAAATGCATATCACATTGTCTTCAATTATTGAGAATAAAGTAAATTTTACCATAATATTCGAAACATAGCTTCCACAGCACATGGAAAAATTAAATCATCGCCCGCTAACAGCCATTTTCGACCGAATAGTACCAGTGCAGGCATGTCGAAGTTATAGCCTGAAAAGTAGTGTTAAATAAATCGGAAATCAAAATTTTAAGACCATTTCGAAACTATATTACAAAAAAATACTCGATGAAAGCATTTACCTTTTTTTCTTCTGATCTGAATCGTTCATTTCGAAATACATAGATTTGAACGCGGTTGCTACTCATTAGATAGTATGCTGGGTAATTAGAGGAGGAATATCAGATTTGATAGAGAGAGAGGGAGAGTATATTTTCTGACCAACTATTCATACATAGGCGTATGCAGGAAGTTCATAAGATGGGGTGGGTTATATAACTATAATCGGGTAAGGGATTATACAGCTACAATTCCATCTACTCATGTGTAAATATACAAAATTTTATCGCAATAGGGTAAGGAAGTTACAACTCCATCAACCCCCCTTGGGTACGCCAGTGGTGCCACCTTATGCGCAGAAATACGGTAACGTATACGAAACAGAATAAGAATGCCAGGTCATACATAAACTCTACTTGTTATATAAGCTCTATGCAAGGTATACGTAGTTAGATTCAATCCATGAATACTTTTTAAACAATTGCTAAATATGTATATGAGTTGATTTTATTGCCATATCTACGTCTGACCTAAGATATTCCAGAAACGTCTCCAGGTGTTCCAGAGACATCTCCAGGTTTTTCTGTTTTTGATTTATTCATATTATAGGTGTGTCAGATCTTTCATTGAATGAGTGAACAAATAAACGATTCTGTCTATGACTCCTAAAGAAGGCAGCTGGCACATCTGCCATTTTGATGCCATCATATCATGTGATATCATTCACTGCTGTGTTAAAGTTGAGTGATTTACAAGTGTGCTTATTTGACAAAATAAAGTGAAGTGGGTGGTCGTGCCGCTGTAAATTGTCCAAATCATTCGAGGAATAAACATAGAATGTTTAGATTCACAACAAATCCCGTAAGAAGAAGAAAATGCATTATCAATTTTCCAATGGTAAACGTTGTGTTATGGAATCGGAAGTGTACAACAAAATGGCGGTTGGTGCGTCTTACTATAATTCTATGGGCTTTAATTCCGCCCATCTAATATAAAGCAGCTGATTCGTTCAGTGCTACTGTCATTGAACGACTCGGTACACCGCTAGTTCATAAATATCTTATCCAAAAACGTATTCTCAGTTTTTGATTGTATCTTTCACTCCGAGTGCGGATTGCCTTTGTTTTCCATTCGTCAATCCTTGTTGCAATATGCTCGAGTCACTGCCACTCAAGTTTTACTCCCACTAGGATGTCTTCAATTCTCTCACTACATTTCATTTTCATCCCCTAACTTGTCCCAAATATACAATTTTTTCAGTTGTCTTCATTTTTTGCATTTCTTTCCTAAGCTGCTTATTTTTGACTTATAGAAGACGACTGATAACACAATAGAACATCTGTCATGCTGTCATCAATCAAGAATGACATTTGTCTATATTAGTCTCATTGGTGATTCAAGGGCGGATCCAGAAATTTTTCAAACGGGGGCCGGGATTTGTTTCCGATTCCCATTTTTAGCCAAGTGTCCGGTATGTTTTATTTCATTTTCTATGATTCAATTCCACCTTGGTGGGGGGGAGGGCGATTGTTCTATCGCTCCCCTTTGATTCGCCAGTGCGATGATTTCCCTCCGGGACAAAACTGTTTCATTCAAAAAAAATCTAAGTAAAATTTAGCCAAATTCAATACATCGCAGTTTTTTTTAATGTCCAGTTTTTTACAGATATCCCCTAGTTAAGGTAAATTTCTGAATATAATATTTAAATTTCTTAACAAGTACTTCACATTCTATACATAGTTATACAAAACTCGTTGAATTTGAAGTTCAGTTTGAGTTCAACCTCTACCCTAGCTCCGATACTATATCTTGAAGTTTTGTCGAGCTTAATGATTCTATCACAAATTACTTAAATAATTTGTCATAATTATTATTCCTATAAATATTCAGTATTACTCATTGAAAAATATTTTACAGTTTTTGTTTTGTATAGCACTTACATATTAACGCATGAAGAAAACTACAGTTCAATGAATAAGTACTACGCACTTTTGTTGCTTGTGAGAATGACTAATTATTAAAAAATTGGCAAACATTGATACAAGCACACCCACCTGTTCATGACAATTTCTCTTTGCCTTTACATTCAAAGAAATTTGATTAAGTGATGATTAAACATAAGATAACGATATAAAGTGGAAGATGAAGGCACTTACTTCATACTAGAGAATTCCCTTCGTTTTTCAGAAACAATAGAAGTAACGGACGAAACGAAACATATTCATTCTACGGCGTTCATTGCAGATTAATCTAGAAAAGATACACGACTATTTGAATTTGATTGCCAGTCCTGGCGCGATGCAAAACGCAACGAAAAGTCCGCGGCACGGAAAATCGCCTTGTCGGAAGCAAAATTTCCCTTTCGGGATTTTGACTTTCTAACACTATTGGATTGACATAGCTACACTTGTGTCCAAAATTAAGGTTACACGCGTTATTTTAATGGGGGAGGTGCATATTTTGCTCTGTAACTTTCGATGTGAATATTAAAGAGCTATAAACACTTAACAGAATTACAAAAAAAAAAAAAAATCAGGTATCCTATGAAGGAGAATCCACGATCAAAAATGGTACATAAATTAAAGGTAGAAAACAAAAAAAACGTAAAAAAACAGACTTAGGATAATAAGTTTGCTTATATAAGCATCAACGATCATTTTCTAATAATCTTGTGTGCTTATGTGAGAAAAATTATCATTCTAAATCTGTTTTTTATGAATTTTTGTTTTCCATCAATTTTTGTACCATTTTTGATTGTGGATCCTCCTTCATAGGATACCCGAAAAAATTTGATTTTTTTTTGTAATTATGTTAAGTGTTTATAGCTCTTTAATTTTCTGTAAAATGATTTTTTATAAATAAAGCACGTCGAAAGTTACAGAGCAAAATATGTACCCCTCCCATTGAAATAACATTGAATGTAACCTTAATTTTGGACACCAGTAGGCCTATATTATAATACTATTTTGCGATTCTAAGACTGGTTTTTACATGGTAGATTATCATTTATCTTTTTGATATCACCAATCCTTTCTTAATTTATATCCGCCATACCTATTTTAATCCACCAGCTCTTTATTTACTTACTTATTACTTCCACTAACTATATCCAATTCTGGGCAGTAAGGGGCTTTTTCAGACCCTACAGTCTTTACCCTTCGTTACCTAGACGAATCAACTTAAAAAGATATTAATACCTTTTTGTTAATTAATGGTTTTCATTTATTTTTTCCATGATAAAATTCTTCAAATGGAGATTTCCCAAATATGTATGGAAAATAGTTTAACATGAGCACCTCCGGTTTTCGCTACGCAAATATGCTTTTTTTTCTCAATGTTTTCCAAAATAGTTGTTAATGTTTCGAATATATAACTAAAATTTGTATACGAATGTTGTCACTGAATTGCTGGATTGTCTGGAATTTGCTAACAAACAGATACTCTTTCAGGTGATCTCTTAAGGTAACATCAGCCCAGTGGTGAATTTCCAGTAGACAAAGTAGGCTGAAGCGCATGAGCCCACCCCCAACTCGTCTTAGTGGTTAGTTGCGCTGTCTGAGCGTCCTGCCTGGGATTACAGTGCAGCCTCCTACGGCCACCCTTCCCAGTCTACTACTACTGAAGCCCATGACGGCAAATTTTCAACGAAAAGCCTTCTGTCAAGAAGTTTACGAAGGCAGGACTGAAATTTTTGGTGGCCAATTAAATTATTAATTTTGATTTGTTACGTTCAGAGACACCGCACCAGGGGCACCGCCATGAGAGAGGCTTGAAAGGTGCCAAATTCGTGAATATTTGCAAAAAGACCAATTTCAAAAAACCGCCAAGGGCGTCAAATTAAGAATTTGGCAAAAGCGCCAAAATTTCTGTTATGCCTCTAGTTATGCTTGCTAAGATAAGGCGGAAGGATATGCCCACCAGGCAGAAAATATGTCAGCCTACAGTAAACAAAATCATAAATTTGCCTTTGCACCGAGAATACAAGATACATATACAGAACAAAATATTCCTTAAAAAGGCAAGGACGTGATATAAATTAATAACTTAATGTTTAAATATAAAATGTGATACAATTTTTTGGTTAATATTTATTAAATAATTTTATAAGTAATATATATTAGGTAGTTTTATAGGCAATATTTAATAGTAATTTTTGTAAAAAAATTAATAATACTATAAATATACTATAAGAACAAATATGCTATAAGAAAAACTACTTAATATACCTGTTCCTTAAAGTTAAAACTTTATTTTTGGACTTTCAAACAGAACTTTTTAAGCACTTCAGAAACAAATATATATGAAGAATGTTATTTAGAAGAAAAAATGAATGATCAAGTTTTAAATAATAATATTAGGGACAATGAAATTTAGCAGTTTACTTTAAAGTGATTTACCTTTAAAAGGCATCCCTGTGTTGGTTAGGCTTAGAAGTATTTTTTTGAATCAAGAAATTTCCTTGTTGGTCTTTTGTTTTCTACGTTCATCGTGGTTCTCCTCATTCGTAGAAATTCCCCTTTTCGTCTGCTTTTCGTGTTGGGATTCCCTACCACTTCAGGAAATTTCCCTCAATATGGAACTTCCGTTTAATAAGGCAATTCCATCACTTCAAACGGGTTTAGCTGGTACGTCTTACAACTCGTAATTTTTTTACTGACCTATATTTTTTCGCTTTTTTAAATTAAGAACGTTCGTAAGTTCAAGGGCCAAATGACGTCATGGGCCAGTTCGTGCAATGAAAGTGAATTTACAAAGAAGAAAACGAACAGCAGGCACTTATTGCTGATAAGCAGGTTGTTTTTATTCACAGTATCACATGCGGCTCTAACGCAATTTCTAAAACGACCACTTATTATTACCTTGTCTGTAAGAGGAGCTTTTAAAACGTAAATAACAAGGTCAGATGAAAGCTTATCCATAGGTCTGTCTATTTTATTGAAACTACTTTCCTTTTAACCGAATGAATCTATAAATAAGAAGATAGTTTTTGAAAAAGCCTTATCATTCAAAAATATAACAATTCAGTCTTAATAAATAATTATTTTAGTTTTCTCTGGACACCAAACTACCCAAGATTTAATTTCAATTCTCATTTTTATGTCGATAAATTTTTTAATGGGACGAAAAACCTTATGTTTTAAATTCATGGAATAATTTCATTTTTAGCGTCAAGTTCATATAGATCACGTATTTGAAAACGTTATACAGATTATACTGATATTTTGTTTTTTCTCGATGCAATACTACTTTTTTTTAAGTGGAGTAACTTTAAATTTTACCTTAAAATCTAGGAATTAAACTGTCATTTTTTAACAGATGCTTCAGCACAGGCGTACGCAGAAAGTTCGTAATGGAGGGTTACAGAGCTACAACTCACATATTCCTATGTTAAATATACAAAATTTCATTGCAATGGGGGGTTACAACCCCATCAACACCCCTCTGCGTACGCCAATATCCCTCGGAGACAGTGGCGTAACCAATGCAGTCGCATTGGGTCCCTTGCCCTTGGGGGTGCCTTTGGAAGTAGAAGCGCTTAGATAGCATAATTGTGGGATCCTAATAGGGGGTGCCCCCCCCCTTCTACCAGCGATTGCACTGGGTCCCAAATTCTATAGCTACGTACACTGCTCGGAGATGTTACGTGCCCATGTGCAAATCCAATTATGACTCAAAAATAAATTTCAGTGGTAAATTGAAATGTGTAATGTTTCCTTTATAGAGCTTTCATTTAGATAGATAACATGTTGACAGCAATGTTCACTAGTTTATATGTTTACTAGTTCTAAGAAATTTCTTTGGAATCCACGAAGAATTCATTGAGAATTTTGTTACTTTATATTTACTGGTGCACTTTTCTTTTTCATGCAAAACAAAACGTCTGAACTTGTAACAAATATAGCGTTTAAAATTATTGCGTTCATACAGATTCAAAATTTATGAAGTTTCAAATAAAATTTGTTTATTTCTATGCACGATATCCTTATTTATATATAAATAATTACGTTTCACAAATATACAGAATTTTTTTTTCTATAATTTGCTATGTAAAGTTTAACATATTTCTGGTTTTTACGCAAAATATTATATATATATATATTAAAACACATTTATAGAATAAATATATAGAAAAAGCTTTTTAAATAATAAGAACACAAGACTGTGCATCGTGAAATATAACACCATTGTGAAATTGCGCATGATGCTGCATGACTCCAACAAAGATGTGAATATTAAAAACACTTTAAGTTGAAACATGGAGAACAATGGATTATCATATACCGCCCAGCATGTGAGTAAAATTATTTTCTGTATTTTTAAAAGCGGGTTTTTGCTCGTTTTTGAAAACCAACGGATTAAATTATTAAAGCAAAGCAAATAGGACACAAAAACAAAAAGCCATGCCAGCCAAACAAAGAACTGAGTAAGGACTAATGGAATGAAATGTTTGAAACACCCTACAGGCTCTTCTTCAAGGGGAATCGCCCATAGGATGTTTCCATATATATATGGCATGTTTCTGAAGAAAGTATGCTTGGCAGCAGATACCTCTTGATACCCCGGCATGCAATGTCTGCAATTGATTGTAAAATGAGGGCAATGTCACCTTGCGACATTTCCCTCATTTTGACCTATATATCTATTCATAATTTTATTATATTCATTCATTGCTTTTATTGATATTCTCGTTATCGATCTATCTCAAAATATGGAGGGAAAAAAAAAGGATATCTATGTCCTTGTAATTACAACGTTATGTTTCTACAAGAGAAAAAAAAAGTTTGGTGAGAATGATACTTTTAATTTCCCTATGCCAGCGCTCGCCGAGAAAAGTATCAGACTACAGGTGTGACGCATCATTTTCTGTGAGCAGGCCCTGTACCTTTCCGACGGCAGTACCGTATTTCCCAATAGGCTATAGACTAGCTCGAAAAAATTTTGGGTATTGAGTCTGATATAACAAAATCAATACCATACGATGATGTAATCAGATGTTTTGCCGAGAAGAAAGCTAGACGTCATGTTTTCCATTTAAATACCAGTGTTCGATAGGCTTTTATTTTTTGCTAAAATTAAAATTTATTTCAATAAAATTGAATTTGATTTATTATATACCAAGAAGAGATAATACTTCAATATAAGTTAATATTGTTTAATGTTTATGTTTCAATTTATGAGTTTGTTTTTCAACATATTTATTGTCAACACAAAAGTTATTGGCGTATATTGAATATAATTTTTTTTACGTTCCTACCACTGATTGGGGGCGGACGGGTTGGAAGGGGCGGTAAAAATAGCATAGGGGCAGTAAAATGCTAAATCGGCCGATGCCCGATGGCCCCTCATGGATACTGCTTTTTTGTGCCACGTCCAGTTCAATCCTCTCGTTCAATCATCCATCCATCCATCCATCCTCTTTTTCTTTCCGTCTCTTATATAGGCATAGCCAGGGGGTGGTTTTGGGGGTTGTAACCCCCCATTGCAATGAAATTTTGTATATTTAACATAGGAATATATGAGTTGTAGCTCTGTAACCCCTCCCATTAAGCCTATAACCACCCCCCCCCTTTATGAACTTTCCGCCTACGCCTATGATCTCTTGACTCATTGAATATGGAAAAACGTTCATCAGCCATTTACAGAAGGTGACATTACTGGGAACAATTGATGTTTTACGCGGATATCTTGGTGACGCTGCATTTTTTTTGTAATGTCCTTGCGCCATAAAAGTTTAACTAACTGTCCTTCTATCTATTTCATTCTTTCTCTCGGGGCCTTGTTAATCCAATAATCAGAGAGAAAATTCAACCAGGCCTATTTACAAGATTTTAAAAACGGGGTGGGGGAGGTGATTTGATTTGTTTGTTTGGATTTTTTATGGCGCAAGAGCATCTGGGATATACTGCGCCAAAGGAGGTGATTTGACGCAAAAAATATGAAGGGTTTCGATGAAAACAAAAATTTCTTTCATTAGAAATTTTGCCTTACAGTTAATAGCATTGCTCAAATAGGGACAGGGGAGGGTTCAAATCTTAAAACCTTCTTTCTGTTTCTAGCTTTGAATCTAATCATTACTATGTAAACTCTAAATCTACAGACTTAAAAACGATATTAACTTAACATAGTAAAGATATTCTACTTACATAATGAAGGTATTCAACAAACATAATAAAAATATTTTAATAACAGAATAAAGGTATTTATTCTACTAATAGCCTATAATAAAGGCATTCTACTAACATAATAAAGGTATTCTACTAACACAACAAAGGTTTTCTACTTACGTAATAAAGGTATTCTGCTAACATAACAAAAGTATTCTACTAACATAATAAAGGTATTCTACACCTATTTGCCATCTATGAAATATGGTTATGGAAATATGTGGATTATTTATTCTATTCAAGTATTGTTGTAATGCTTGATAATGCTGTGACGTCTTAACCGGAAGATTTGGAAGCGTGGTTATCCAAGTATAACGCGTTTATGTGCTTTTTCTTATTTATTTACACTCACAACTATATATACACTTAAAATGCCACGAAACTGAAGGTAGGTATCGAAGACGAGAATACAAAGGTACTTCCTTTCACAAGAGGGACTTCGATCCGCTCTTTAAACAAACAGAAAACAGAGGGACTATTTACCGCTCTGTACTGATAAAGTACCTTAGTCGCACGGCGAGCTAAGTTTAAACAATACTGCTCCTATGACGTGAAGCAGGGTGCTGATAATTCAGCCCCAGGGTGAGGTCTCGAAGCACACAAAAATTCCAGCGTTTGCCAGTTTTGTTGCAAAATTTTAGTAGGAGGAGTTACTTGGAAGTAACGCTGCCATTGGATTAAAAGGTTTGCGCAAGCGCACAGAAGTAAATTGCAGGTGCATTCGTTGCTGCTGGATTTCATTCGGCAAGAGGCAATAAAGGAGCTGAAGGCGTTGACAGGTCTCGAGTCCAGACCATCCGTACTGTCAAACTTTGGAGTTTTACGATTTCTATAATTTCAAAGTATTACTTGAGTAGCGATTTATGCTTCTGGGAACGAGACACACATGCATTCTATATGTAATCCGCAGTTGAACTTTGAACTATTACAGGGGAAATCTTGAAATTTAAGTAAATGGTGAAAGATTTTGAGAGAAGGAGGCAGCTGTCTTTTTTGATATAGAAGGGAGGGAGGTATTTCAAACTAATCTTCGAGGGAAAGTTTAAAAATATAGTTTGTTAAATTTAAGGTGTAGCATTAGACACTACAATATGTGTGGCAATAGGCAAAATGCGTGATTTACAAATGTTTTGCCGCTAAAATATGTTAATGCACTTTTTTTTTCAGAGTCAAAGGTCTTTAGGACCTCAATCTGTTTGCAAATTATACTACTTGCCATCCTTGGTATACGAGCACCAAATGATAGAAACAAGAGTAAGCGATGGCATCATCAAAGTTTCTGCTTCAAAAACCCGTTTGATTTCTTCATTTCAAAACTGTACGTAATGGAGACCTCGCAATAATTGGGAAAAAAAAATTCAAAGAAAAGTAAAGTCAAAAGATGACTTGAATGCTAATATGATCGAGAAGCTCTGAGATTTTTTTTTTCCAGGTGCTTTATTAGATATTTTATGTATATTCATACGTCAGGCTAAGAAACGGCGTAACTGTGAGCAATCAGTCAACATAGAGTTTTCAAAATTATTTGAGCTGGAGGAGGGAGCGCGCAAGAATATAGTTTATACATTTATACATTACATTATGCAGTGCGATTCAAAACTAATGGAACAAACTGAAAGGGGTGGTAAAGGACGCCAAATAAGCCATATTTGGCTAAATCCACATGTCCGCAAAGGATCCGATTTGGCTGTACAGTGAAAGTATTATTTACATCCACATCGTTGCTACGTAGACAATTCTCTTCTTCTTCTTTTCTTTCTTTCTTCTCTTTCTTTCTTCTTCTTTCGCTTTGCCATTTCCCATGTTATATGGGGTCGGCGTTATGGTCCTTTAATCTTCTCTTCCACAATCTTCTATCCAATGCCTCTTCTCTACTCCATCCATACTCTTCCAGATCTTCCGTCACTTTATCCTTCCATCTCAGCCGTGGTCTTCCCCTCTTCCTCTTACCCATTACCACCCGCCTGTCCATTACCTTTCCCACATATTCCTCATTTCTCCACTCCATATGCCCAAGCCATCTTAACCTATGTTCTTGTATTTTTCTTCCTATGGGTCCAACCTTCCCTATGGGTCCAACCTTGACCGTACCTCTAATGTTGCTTCGTGGAAACGGTGCATGAACAAACACTTGGAACACAATTTAGAATAGTGATCTAATAATGCAACAGAGATAATCTACCCTTCTCTGGTAGTGTTCCTATTTAGTTATTAAAGGCATGGAAAATGTTTTACCATACTGGAGGCAGTTGGGAATTGTTAAGCATGTGTAATAGGTGAAAGAGATCAAAAGAAACAACTTTGGCAGAGTGAACCAATGTCCGAAAATGAGCCGTTCTGGAATTACAGAGATGTTATTATTTGCGTCCACATTAGTCGATCATGTAACAAAATTTGGAAAATTTGCCGTTTTAGCCTAAAACCATATTGGAAAAGGTTTCACTACTTACTATAGTCCAAAATAACTTCCCATGGCCAAATTTATGCAGTTGGGGAATTTATAGCCCAATTGTAAGCTCCATTCGGGCCATAATAAGTAAGGTGAAAGTAGTACAAAATATCTCTGGAAAGCCCATGTGGACAAAGATATTTTGTACTACGTTCACCTTACTTGTTAAATTTAATTGGTTTTAATCTAGGCAGACATTGGCGTTGGAGTGATTCCACTGCTACCATTTTCATCTATATCGCTTTGATATAACATCCTTATGCTTTATTAATATATATATATATATTTTAGTATAGCATTTGGGCTATACTGTGCCAGATATATATATGTGTGTGTGTTCAGAAACAGGTGGCTAATCCTGCTACTGGTTTCATGCGTACGCATAATCTCTCTATCAATATTTGAAGATCCATTTAAAGGAAGAGTTTAAGTTGGAAGGAGGGAGGGTGATTTTTTTGAGTCAAATTCTGCATCCGCCCCCTTCTTCCGCATGGGAGAATAGATTTGGGAGGTAAAGGAATTTCCGGAAGCAAATTTTAATTTCCGCTCTGTCGTTATGTGTCCTCTAATACCAAAGTTGAAAGTTGTTTCCTGTGCGATGTGTACCCCAATAAAAGGAAAACGAACGGAGCATGG
The DNA here is from genome assembly GCA_006491805.2 of Dysdera silvatica. Classification (NCBI taxonomy): domain Eukaryota; kingdom Metazoa; phylum Arthropoda; class Arachnida; order Araneae; family Dysderidae; genus Dysdera; species Dysdera silvatica. Next base: position 42,634,376 of record QLNU02014802.1, read on the forward strand.
TGGTGACGCTGAGGGCGAGGGCGGTATAATCGAAAAAGCCATGGAAACCGAAGACTAGGCATTGCGCATGCTTGTAAACATACTTTCGCTGCGCGAATGCGAGACATAATGGCGAGTCGGAAACAGCTCCCAATATTCTTTAGAGAAAACGTCATTCTTATTCTATTTTGCTTAATTGTCATCGATAACACGGAAGCAAGATATTTATACCAAAACGAAGTGAGTACCCGTATGTTATTTACAATGTCGTTAGGGCGTCAGTTTCATGATCGATTTTCATATCGATATTATGACATATGTTTTTGAGATCTCTACACCTACGAAAATATTTTTATTAGAATTCAGAGGACGTATGCATGACAAACGATGTTTGAAGTATATAACAGTGGTATTCGGCAATTAAAAAGTAGTAGTTATATACACATTAGTGAGAATATAGTAATGAGAATTTGTATATTATCTCGATTTTATAAAATATCTATATAATTCCATATCTGTACATATATTTATGTAGCGAATTAAAATGTATAAGTAAAATATTATAACAAAAATAGAAATATAATGTTATAGAACAATACTAATACAGTATTAAAAGATACACATATATTATTACACATATAATAAAGATTTAATCATTTATGTATATATATGCATATAATTACAAATAAAATGTTAAATGATGTAATTTTGAAAACACGGCCATTAATTTAAATAGCAATTATGTAATTTTATATATACTGTAATTCTAATCTCAGCAATGTAGAGTTCTTAGAATTTTGAATATGGGGGGGCAAGTGCATGATATACATTTATATATTACAATATATGTAAAATTGCAATGTCTTTGAAATTGATGGTAACTTGTTTGATGCTCATTTGTCGATTATTACTCGATTATCACTTTTGATTATCATTTGTCGATTGCTACTTAATTATTACTATTAACCATCATGTCAGAATAATGCAACAGCCTTGGTAAGATAATTTTCAAGTTTAATATTGAATTTAACTTTACGTATGCATTTTAGAATGCGCAGAACGGTAAAGCGTGAACAATGACTAGAGAGCAAGTCTGCTAAATATTAAAATTCAGTGATACAAACCTAACTATGGGTTTTTCCTGTAGGAAAAATTTTATAATGGAAAAAACGCTGCAAAATTTTCTGATGATTGTAACTGATTCATCTCGGAAAGGATATTTTTAATATTTAAATTAAAAATACAGTAAAAATTTGTTAATAATTGCATAAATGTACAGGGAAATTCGTTAATAATTACATAAATGTACAGTGAAATTCGTTAATGATTACATAAATATTTAGAGAAATTCTTTATTATTACGGTAATTTATCGATAAGGATATTTCCTGGTTACGACGGATATAGAGTGTAACGTGACCAGTCTTGTTTATGTATTACGATACTATTATAGACAGATTTCACTGCAGTTTTTAATAATCGAAAATTCTGATAGCCAATATTCCAAAATCCCGATAGCCAAAAATTCAAATTACCGAAAAATTTCAATAATCAAATATTCTTATAATTGCAAATTAATATAAAAAATTTCAATAACTGAAAATTTCGATAACAGAAAATTTCGATAACAAAAAGTCCAGATAAAAGCCTTTCTATCATATACTAAAGTGTGTTGTTTTTATGAAAGAATTTAATACCAATTAAAATAATAAATAATATTAAAAGTTCCAACTGAGGACAATGGCGTAGGAAACGGAGGGGGGAGGGGGCGCCCCCCCCATTGGGTATCAGAACAAATTATTTTCTTATAGGCCACATCACGAAATCTTCTGTAAAGGCACCTTCCTGACACCCTCCCCCCCGACTCCAATAAGTTTTGAATTGCTATGCTACTGAGAAGATTTTTTCAACTATTAAAATATGATTGTAACGTCTGTATTTATATTACCGTTTTTAAAAGAGGTCATAATAATAATAATGAAAATTTAATCTTATAGTAGATATTTTCAAATTATTGGTTCAATTAATTGTACAGGGTGCATCAAAAGTTCGTAAAAACTTTAAAAAATCATTAAAAAGGAACAAATAATGATAAAGAATTACGGTTTGCAACGAAAGGTTTTTTTTTAAAAAATCGGATTAGTTTAATCGCAAAAAATTTTAGTTCAAACGTCGCATGCAGACGGTGCCAATACGCAAGGTATTCAGCAGAAGCATGCAATGCAGGCTTGCGATAAAAAACCTGGATGATTGTGGGCTGCACATTCGAATCCAACAGTACTGCATAATTTGCGAATGTCATCGTTGCCAGATCAAGCGTTGCTTATGAAGTTCTTCTACCTGAATGTTGAATTAGAAGCCACTGCGTTGCGAAAATTTCGTACAGTGAAACAACTGAAGAAAGGAAATTGCCATATGTTATGTGTTGTTGACCGTATTTCTGTCATGCGATAGTTTGGAATTCATATTGAACAACTGTTGCAATAATAAATCGATGGAATGCACAGTTGTCCTGTCCATTGTCTTTTGGAGTTTTCAGCACCATTTGTAGGTGATTTTTGAACTAAGCTTTTTTTTGATACCAAAAAAACCCAATTTTCTAAGAAAAATTTCTGTGCAAATCGTACTTGTTTATAATTATTTGTTCTTTTTTTTTATGATTTTTTAAAGTTTTTACGAACTTTTGGTGCACCCTGTATATCAACTATTTGTAGTTATTATTGGAGAGAAAATTTTTCAGGACCTAACAAGATAGATATAGCAGCTTTGTAAACGAATGACGAATGAATTGAAGGAAGAAAGAATAGAAAATAAATGAACAATTTGAGGGAAGAACGAATGAAAAGTCAGTGAATGACTTAAATGACTGATGAATGAAAATGTGAATGACCAATTTGCACGCTGAATGAACGAGGAATAAATTTTTATTAAAGCAAAGAAAGTTAAAAAAAAAAAAAAAGAAGAAGAAGAAATGTGTGATAGAAAAAAAAAATCCCAGTCACATAGTCTCAATCACGAAATCAGTACAATAAAAAACATTACTTTTTTTTTATAGGAAAACAAACAATATTTATTTTCATTCACAGGCGTATGGGAGAATTATAGGGGAGGGATACAAACGCAAGTGGGATGCAAACGCAATTACACAATTGCTTCCAAATATTAAAAGTAAAATTGTAATTATACAATATTTGAAAAATATGAAATAAAAGTAACAGATTTGGCATGGTGCCAATTTTAGAAATTGAACTTTTTAAGTTTATTTTCTTGCTTTTCTAAGTGGCAACAGTTAAGAAAGCCTGCAAAGTAAACATTTCTACTGTGTGGAGTCATAACCCCTACCCCTATTACGATGAAATTTTGTACATATGAATTTGTTGAGTTGCAGCTCTGTAACACCTCTAGCCTTAGAGTTTTCAAGTATTAAGCATAAGCACCTTGTGGGGTAGGGGTTGCCGTTGTGTTTATTTTCCTATGTTAGCTAATGTTAATTTTTGCTTACTGGAGGAGGGATTTGGAATGGCCAAAATATTGTTTACGTAATACTTGATCTCCCTTATAAGCCTATAATTTCTCCTTGTGAATTTTTTGCGGGCGCTAATGCTTTCATTACACCAATTAAAATAAAGTAAACAAATTACTTAAATGTAAATTTTATCCTATCATTTTTGATAAACAAATGAATAAAATAACAGTTTTTTTTTGCATTATGTATATCCCAGTATAAAATAAATAAATCACAATAATAATAAGGATAAATTTGTGTGTGATGTTCATTTTATCATAATTTCCAAAATTGGGACAAATTTATGAAATTTCAAATGAATTTTTACGTATAAAAAAATGAAATTTTGTTTTTAAATATTAGAGAAAAAAATAATGTTTTTAAGGTTTTGATAGTTTAGTTGCATTCATTTTGAGAACTGCACATGACAGAAAGAAAGAAAATAACGATACCACCTACATTTACTTTTATAGTACAGCTGTGTTGATCCACCGTGAACAAACTAAATTGAAATCTCATATAACAGATTACAAGCACTTGAAGAGACTTCTAGAGGTAGATAGTGCCGCGAGATATGATGGTATAAATATATATGATGGTACACGCCAACTGCCGCGCCGTGGTGTGCGGTGAACGGCTGACCAGCCGCTGAGTGGCGTACGTCATGCGGCATAGTTTGATTGTACTTCTCAGAAAATATTTTTACGTGGCGGTAAATGCAGGTAGACGAGAGAGAGGATGCACATAAAATATAATATTTATTGGAGAGTTGAAGGCTGTAGCACTATGGTGAAGAGACAGAAAGCATATACAGTCTACGGCATGATGAGGGGCGTTCGTTAGGTTGCGTAAGTTACATATTTAGGATCGTACTTAAGGCTAGCAGCGAACATCCTTTCAGGTCGAAAGTTAAGGAGCAAGAGAGTATTTATTGATCGGTCCAAAACTTTACTTCGAATGATTTTTGTGGACCGTGATTGGACAATTGAGTACTGACGCAATAGTTTATATATATTTCTATTGGTCAGTTTGACCCCACAGAGGGGAGAACTTGCTGTGAGTTATGTTAACGTTGAGCTGTCTTTCTTGGCAGTTTTTGCCCATTAAATGAAAATATATGGGAGAGGGTTCGAAGTTGGATAATGCTTGTATCCTTCGTTTTTGGTGGAAATTCCAAGGAGTTGGTTGTACGTGTGACTCATTGCCAAATGTCCATGAGAATGGAATTTTGGCGCGAAACAGAGTTAGAATGAGCCTGTGGAGGAATCACTACAATAGCACATTTATCGTCTGTGTAATTAGAATTTTGCTTCCGTTTTCTGAGGATTGTGGAGTGTAAATCAAACTAGCCTTCATAAAAACACCGTTAAAGGATGATAAGTAAATGTGAATCCGAATTATGCTGACCAATTAAGATAGAGACAGATCGGAGAATTGACGGTTATTAACTGACATGAAAATTACCAGCTCGTAGCTAGGAAAAGAGACTAGGTTATTAATTTTAAATCCACATTTTTTTTTAAAGCGGGGGCTTGCGAGGAATTGCAGAGGGAACTTAAAACTTGACTCGAAAGCGATCGAGCGTGGGTTACAAATATTGTAACACACGGATCTTCAAGGGTTGTTGCTGATACCATTGTGGAGAAACATTAGCCCATGCTACATAACAGCAGCTCGTAGTTTGTTCATATTGGATGATGATCTTTCTGTGCTTAGAGCAGACCTTTCCACTTCGTCCTACAAATGGGGTTGAGATCAAGTGACTGGTTTAGCCATTGAAGCGATTGAAATTATAAATTATATCCCTCAAACCAATCTGAGACCAGTGGAGCACGGCGGCAGAGTTAATTTTCCTGATTAAAATGGCTATATGCACCAGAGAACACAGTAGCCACAAATGAGAGTACTTTGTCGCCAATAATGTTAAGATGGGTGCTGGTGTTTAAGGACGTTTTCAGTGGTTTTAAGGGACCAGGTATAGCCCAGGAAAACATCCCTCGGACCATTATTTCACCACCACTCGCTTGAATGGTTGTCAGTAGACAGGAAAGGTATATGATTTCATGCTGCTTGTGCCATGTTCTGATCCTACCATTACCAGGGTAGGGAAGAAAGCAAGACTTGTCGAACCAAGCGACCCTATTCCACTCGTCAAGTGTTTAATTTCGATGTTCGTGGGCCAACAGAGAGTGCATCTTCCTGTTTTTCAATTGTAGCAAAGACATCCTTAATGGTTTTCTGAAAACCGACCTGTAAGAATTTTCATCTTATTGTCTGTCTGGATATGCTTTGTGGTGCGCTTACATTGTACACGGCTGAATTTGTCATGTTGCAACTGTTTTGTTGCTGTCAAACGATTCGTGCCAGTCGCTTGGTACTTCTTTCGTTCAAAGGCATTTTCCATCCACAGTTCTTATTGCTTGAACTTTTTTTGGTTCAGCTGTCATTCTCTTGAAACACCCGAGATGCTGTTGTATGATCAAAAGCCGAGAATATTAGCAGTTTCAGAAATGTTTGAACCGCTCTCCCTTACTCCAACGACGATGCTTCATTCAAAGTCGCTTAAATTCTTCGCCTTACACATACTCAGGATAACTCTAATGATAACTAGCTTTCGTGGAAAATCATTCTTTTCCTTTTTTATGAGTAATTTAGCATCTAGTTTTATTCCAATTATAGTTACGAATTAAATTTGTTTGTGGATTAACCATTTACACAAATGCAACAATATATTTAAATATAATTTGTACTCTGTCACATAGATGATAGCAGGTTTAAATTGTTTTGTCCACAGCACTTTAATTGAATGGGTGTAAGAAAAACCTTTTCCATAACTTCAGTTCCTCTTACAACTGTAAAAAAAAATCAGCTTTAAAATCATTGTATATTCACAGAAATAAATTTACAAAATGTTGCACTTAACATGAACTTCCAAAATTTAACATACGTGATAGTTACAAATTTAGTTACCAAACTAATAATTATTTTATGATGTGTCTGCAACGTTTTTATATAGATGCAAAAGTGTTCAGAATAAATAAAAAAAATTAATTCAGCTAAATATTCAGTTTTATTATATTAAATACAATAACATTTATATTAAATATAATAAATATTTATATTGAATATAATAACATTTATATTAAATATATAAATACTGAGATAAATATAATAAATATTTATATTAAATATAATAAATATTTATATTAAATATAATAAATATTTATATTAAATATAATATATTTTAAAAGATTATCTAGGGAAAATACCATTTCCAAATGTCAAATACGTGATTATGGAACGGCTCTATAGAGTTCTGCTCTCCTTCATTTCTAACCTAACCACCAGTTAACATCTATAACCTCAAAGTCAAGAATATCGACGGAACATCAAGAATATCAATGGAACATCCAAGAGTATCAATGGAACATCCAAGACTATCAATGGAATATCAAGAATATCAATGGAACATCAAGAATATCAATGGAATATCAAGAATACCAATGGAACATCAAGAATATCAATGGAATATCAAGAATATCAATGGAACATCAAGAATATAACGGAACATCAATAATATCAATGAAACATCAAGAATATCACATGGCAAAATATATATCACCAAAATTGTAATTAGGTTGTATAATTGTAATAGAATTTATTCTATTTCCACCTGGAAACCTCTGCTAAAAGTCGCTGCTTTAGGTGAAGGATACAGAGCAGGCTAACGAGAATTTCACTGTGTTCTATATATATTAGTCTGATGTGAACTACATTGTGTTTATTAAAAACGTACCTGCCGAATATTCATTTTGAAAATAAAGTATAGTAATAAATAAACACGTTTATTATGTTTCAGGATAATAAAGTAAGTAGTCCTCATATCGAAGAGGATGAGACTTTTCCAACTTTCACGCAACTTGGGCAAATAGGTGGTTTAGCGTTTGATGGCGACGGCAAACTACACATTTTTCATCGAGCAGGGCGTGTCTGGGATGAAAAGTAATAATTTTTTTCTGTAAATATGTATATTACAGTTCGTTCGTCACAAGAAAGTAGATGAAGAGTAGAAAAGAACTTAGATCCCATATTAAAAACAAACAAACAAACATCAATGTTATATTCGTTTAAATGTTATTTATTAGCAACAGTATCATCTGTAAATGAAATTTTATTTTCTCAACTGAATATTTTTTCCATTATAGTTTTAAATTACCTTTTTTTTCTTATTGAAAACACAACTTTCTAATTTGATTTTGAAATTTTTATGGTGTATATTTATTGGTTTCAAACACAAAATATTTAGCTTCTTGCGACAGCCACCTAATAGCAATGTTTAAAATTGAAAACAAACAGATACATTCTTTCTCTCTGTGATATATATGTAAAACAAAAGTTTTTATATTAGTCTATTATTATTTTTTTTTGTTTTAGTCTATATAATTTTAGGAAAATCTACTGGTTTTAATATATTTTTCATATTTTCACAGTTTTAGGTTTTAGATACTTTAGTACACTTTTAGACAGTTTTGTACGGTAAAAACCAGTTTCGGACGTCTAAAACCCGAACCCTGAAATAAAGTGATTGACAAATTTTCAAAGAAACCAAGATGGCTCGACTTTGCACTATAAACTTCAAATTTTTTAAAAAGTTGCTTGTTATAAAAAAAGTAAAATAATTACAATGTTTTTATAGTTTAAATTTAAACTTGTTCTATTAATTACATTGTAAATTATCGTTTTTGGTTATTGTATATGTCTCCTTTACTAGGTTATCCTTCTGTCATACTTGACTATAATCTACCCTAAACCATATAGTTTAATTAAAGAAAAGCCCAGCTTTAATTCATTGTCGTAAATTAAATATTTTGGTGAGTATAAAGCAGGGTTGTCCAACCTTTTTGTGTAGTGGGCCACTTAAAGAATTTTCACGGACGTTGTGGGCCTTAAAAAAAAAAAAAAAAAATTATACTTTATAGCCCACTTTAGAGTTTCTTCAATTATTTGTTTGTGCACTTACAACAGATATGAAAGGGCCACTATACTGCTCCCACGATTTTCTTTTCCTTATTTTAAAAAGCAAAAAAATTTTTTAGGAATTTTTATTTCAAACAGTTGTAGGCGGGCCGGATTAATATTATTCGCGGGCCGTATGTTGGAAAACCCTGGTATAAAGGAAGGCTAGTAATATAACAACATTTACCTAAACTATTTAACAGTCCAAAACTAAAAATTTTCCCTGTGAGGGCCCCCGAAACCGCCCTCCATAATAACATCCTGGATCCGCAATTTCCAACAAGTGCAGCATCCAGCGTATGCCATGTAAGCCTACTTACAAATCCGTCGCTGTCTCGTGTATTTAACAGCTGGTGCTTCATTACACTTCCTCACCTGCCTTTTTGTGACATACGGACTATAATAAATATTGCTGAATAGAGATTTACCATGGCCGTTCGAAAAATTAATCGCTCATGATTGTTTGCAGAAGCTTCGACAAGGATGTTCGTTTGAGAGATGAGACAGCCATTCCAAATAATACGATTGTTGTTATAGATCCTATATCTGGCGAAGAATTGTATAGTTGGGGATCTAACCTGTAAGTATCGATGATTTCTATTACTAAACACTCACTGGCTCCATGTTTCAATAAGCACAGTTCAACGCTGAAGTGATGAGCTCTGACGAAACTATAAATCAAAGATTATTTTTTTTGCGGGGAGGTTGAGTAGGCTACGCGATGGATAACCGCGGCCCCCATTGTTTGCTAACAATTTGTAGAGCTCAGCTCTCAGCGCTACACTGTGCGTATATATATATACATTGATTGCTTGATTGTATATATATATATATATATACAATCAAGCAACTAGTGAACTAGTGTTCATTTGACCGTAGAACGCGTAATGAATCATGATGCATTTCCGGATCAGATATATATTTTCACTTTATTATTATACTTTCCGCTCTACAAATATATAATTAGTAAATTATTTATTATTTGTATTTTCCACCTCATCGATTTAAAATACTCTTTCACGTCTATCAAAAATTAGGAATTAACATAACTCGTGTTAAGACCCTCTGTAAGTGTCATGAACGATATATATATTTTTTATCTATATTCTTATATAAGTACTGACCATCATTGTAATCCTAATATAAAATAGGTGCTATGATAATAATCAAAATGTTTTTATTGATCTTGAACCCATACATTGTTTGATGAACATGAAAACCACAGCAACGTTGTAGTTGTATTTTTCTTCACATTTTCCTCTCGCCTGTTGGGGTGGAGAACTTAAAAAACACATAAAACTCTACATTCTAGAAAAAAAGAGCTTACAAAACATAGTTGCTATTCAATAATAACACAAAATAACAATAATGAAATAACTGATAATAATAAAAATAAATATAATTTTTCTTTTTTCATTTTTCCATTTTCCCTTGTTAGTATGTGGTCGTCGTTATGCTCCTTTATTCTTCCTTTCCACCATCTTCTATCCAGGCCATGACTGGCCCGGTGGGCTGATGGGTGATGGCCCATTGCACCCCCCCACTATCCCGGCCTCTAGCGCCCCTTGGGCTCGAGGATTTTTTTAATTTGTTGATGGCGTGAAAAATATGTATGGCTGAAAAGTAAATCAAATACATATTATTTCAATCATCATAATCATTTAGTTTAGATACAGAGAATTATAAATACATAGCCAGTGCTGATCCAGCGTGATTTGTGTGTGTGTATGGTGGGGGGGGGGATGTATGTCTGAATATTGCCGACTGAAAATTGAAATTTTCCGTCTCAGTTTTGCTAATAATTAGCATTAAACTAACTATAATTCACTAATATATAAAAAATAGGAAAAATTCATTATATCCCCAAATTCGTAACAAGAAAGGACACGAGCGATAGGCACTGTGTTTGTCCTCCTCCAAAATTTTGGCACATTCGTTTTTGGCAGCGGCGGTCAAAAGTTGTTTAAAAAAGGAGGGACCCAACATTCAGTTCTGTTCCCCATAGAATTAATGTCATTTTTCAATACAAAAGGAGGACACCCTAGGCCACCATCATAAATTCCCGCCTGATCTCTGGTCACAATTTTATGCTGAACAGAGAAAAAATTACCCCGAAAATTATAGCCACAGGAAGGAACAGGTCCATTGTCAAACTCGTGTTTCGAATTTTGTGATAACGAATTCGGATTACCCGAAGTGCGGATTGTGCGGTCGCACAAGGCCTCGCAAACCAGGGGCCTCCAAATGACTGGAATGTGTAACTCCCGATTAGCTATCCAAAAAAGACAACAACAACAACAAAAAAGTATTTGTAAAAATTTGCAAATTTATATTTGAAAGTAAAACATACTATAATCATTTTTGTAGTCGCGTTTCCCCCATGCCAATGAATAACAATGCCAAAGACTATAGATATAACTATGTTCTTTGGTACGGGAATAAAGGGAAGGTCACTGCCTCATATCTCTTATCAACCATATGTGAATTCATTCTAATCTAATCTAATGGCAGGTAAAGTGCGAGAAAGCACAGTAAGGGAAGCATGATAAACTGAATATTTCTCCTCAGTTATTGACTCGGCTTCAGATGTATCTCACTGTGACCAACTTTCTTGTACGTTGAGGTACGTAAATGCCGACGATCATCCGGAAGAATGTTTCTTAGAACTCCTGCGCATCATCTACTCCCATACTAGTGAATATTTAACAAATGCAGTGTTTGAAGTGCTTGAAAAAAAGTATGGAATGAATATGGCTAACTGTCGTGGACAAACGATCGATAATGCCTCAAATACGTCGGGAAAATACAACGGCGTGCAGGCTAAAATAAAATATTGACAATAAATTCGCAGATTAGATACCTTGTGCTGCCCACTCAGTAAATCTTATAGGGAGGTTAGCTGCCCATTTATGCAGAGTAACTGCAGATGTTTTTAGATTAGTGCAGCTTTATATGGCTTCTTCTCTGCTTCCACATAGCTGTGGGGAAATTGACAAATTGCTTGTCATTCAATAAACACAGAAGGAAGTTAACTGTGAAATAATTATGAGAAACTAGATCATATTGTCAAGGTGAGGCAATATTGGTACTGCATTTAAGTTATGATGCGATTCTGGAATGTTTCTTTAAAATCTCAACTGGTACCAAAAACAGAAACAAAACATGTACGCAGGCAAGAAAACTGTACAAAAAACTGTGTACCAGAAAACCGGTTCACATACATCATGTGGAATGTGATTTTTGAACGTTTCAGTGCAACAACAAGGTACTTACAATCGGTCTCAGTGGAGCTGAACACGGTAGTTGACCTTCTTCATTCACTACATAAGTTTATGTCAAATCTAAGAGAACCATCTAATGAGATAGAAGGCAAGGTGCACAATGCATTTTCGTATAAATTGTATCTGACTGAAAGCAAAAGAAAAAAGATCTGCAAGATTTTCCCAAATGAAACGAAGAGCACTGATGAAGAAGACACAGAGTTGCTATTACAAGGAAGCACCCGCTTTAGAGTTGGGACTTTCAACGTTATAATTAACTTGTTAACAGCAGCTCTACAGAGATGAACTGCCTAGTACATGGTTCTGCGGAAGAGGTTTGGCCTCTAAACGAAAACGTGTAGTTCCGATTTGAATGATATCAGAAATAGTGCAAAGGAAGTTTCTTGTCACTATAACGAGTATATCGGTGACATTTTTTAGAAGGATTCATGCCCTTCGTACATTTGATAAAAGAGAAAATGGAATCAGCTATTGCAAATTTATGTAATCTACTACAGAATAATGATCTTGTTTCCACATTCCCGGATGTGGACATTGCCCTTAGAAAAACCTAACACTTCAAGTGTCAAATGCAGAAGGGGAAAGATCGTTTTCCAAAATGGAACGCATTAAGAGCGGAGAACGCTCACAAATAGCAAGCAAGAAGTTAAAATCTTTTTGTTTTCCATTGAAACCGATTTGACGAGATAGTTGGATTTAAATGACATAATGGAGGAGTTCGCGGCTTCAAAATCTCTCAAAATTCCAATTTAATGAAGTTTTCATTTGAAAATAAGGTACTTGTGAATACGTTTCTGTTCTGCATAAAGGAATTATATTAATTAGAAATAAAAATAAATGATTCTTTTTATAAATTCCCTTTTTATATATAATTAGAAGTTATGGCATTACAATAGCGTGACGTGGAATTCCGCATGTCCCCTGATTTTCACCTCATCATTTAGAGCACCTAGCTGTGCATCTGGCTTCGCTTATTTCGCTGATCTTGATCATACTGGAGTTACAAGTGTAACTGTCACATCATCTTTATGAACTTTAAAGTTTCTATATGAATCCGATAGTTTCAGGCATGTTCTACATTTGACGCAAGAGCATTTGCGTCATCATTGCAAATATTCATCTTTTGCCATCTTCAACGACTTGCTGACAACGAAAATAAAAGTACTCGTCCAACTGCGTGTCTCAGTTCCCTACGTCATAATTTCTGAGAGGTCAGATGTACATAGTTCACAGTGGCAGTGGGAGTTGTAAGTTCGTAAAACTTGGTAGTCTTAGTACCATAGCTGTCACGTTAAGCCAGTACTGCTTACTAGTTTAAACTATGTAATTATTCTCACCAAATCGGCGACGAAGTACGACGTTTCCCCTGCACGTGGGTGTTTCAGCTAATTACGCTAACGTATTTTCCATCTATTCTGTGGTGCTATCTATTCTAAAATATACGGCCGGGGAGGGAAGGAGGGAAGGAAGGGGTCCCCAAAATCTAGAACTTGAACAGGGCTACAAAATTTTTTAATCCGCCACTGCACCTGCTTCGTCCTATCTGCAAATTCAGGGAATTGACTACATTGCAGTTTTGAACCCTGTAAAAACGATGAAAAAAGTCCTTTGAAAAAAAGGCAGAATTTGAACAAATTTACATAAGTGACAGACGATTCTCCGAATTCATGCAGGAGAAATTCGTAGGTAAGAGGCTTGACATCATAATTGAAGTAGACCTTCCGGACCAGTCGGGTCCCAATTGTCAAACGACAAGCCGGAGAGTTTGCTCATGATGAAGCACGACAAATATTGGCATCACCTGTAAAAGAGTTTGAAATTGGTGTTTTCAATATAATCTTATATACAGCACAGCAACCAATATCTGTGAAGTTCCATCATAATGGAGCATTATTAGCTACTATTTTTGGATGGGTTCAGGGAACTTTAATCAGATTAGAGGCAGGAAAGGCAAGTTGCCTGAAGATGATCTTGAAGAGTTGTCAGCACCGATTGGTGAGAATAAACCGAAGCTGCAACGAGAATTGTATCAGCTTGCAGTGTACTTTGATGATCACTGCCTTGATTTATTCTCAATGTCTTCAGAATCAGATGCCAATTCGGCTTCTGTTCGAGAGGATTCAGTGGATTGTCACCTAAATGACTCACCCGAGAGTGAAGAAGATTTTAATAATCAGATTTCTGAACTCAACCCGAAACTACAGCGTGAAAAAACCATCTCAGAAGAGTCTATGGAAAGAGTCTTTTATAAAGACTATGATGAGATGATTGAAACTATTCAGACATGTGACGACAAGCGAAAATGGCCAAAATGTTTGGTTTGCACTCTTGAATTTCTGCATGAACTAAAATCAGAATATTCGATGCATGATTCACTACATGTGGATATATATGAGTTCATACTTACGCCATCTTGCGCCCAAGTTTCTTGTCAGAAAGTCTTCTCTGTACTCAAGATCGTTAAAAATCGCCTACGATCATCAATTAGACAAGAACCCTTTGAAAGTTGCATGGTGTTCTATGTCCACAGAGACTTTAAGGTTGACTACAACAAAGTTATTGACTTATTGGCGGAGAGTGCTTCAGAATTATCAAGCAACTTAAATTGTAGTGTAGTGTGCACATATTGTGTATATTTGTCTTAGACGTTAGCTAAATAGGCAAGAAAGAAAACTTGTCAAAGAGTCAAAGACTTAGATTCAAAATGTTGCACTTCATCTCATGTCATGATTTGCTGACAAAGCTAATCTCAATCCAACTGAAGTTATCAGGCGCTTATCATTTATGATTTCTGAAATTAGACTGTTTGGTAGATTATTGTTAATGAAAAACGGAAATTTTGAAAAGCAATGTCTGAAACGTTAGTTGACTGACCAAAAATACTTGAAAATGAACATAGTGTGCAAACACTCCTACATGCATTCACCCCAGTACATTTTAAGCTAGTTGGCGCCCCGTGCCTTTTCCCACAGCGCCCTCTTGTAGCCAGGCCGGCCTTGTTTCCATTCAAGGCTTCTTCTCTACTGCATTCATATTCTTCCAAAGCTTCCACGACTCTATCCTTCCATCTCAACCGTAGTCCCATCATCACTAGCCAATCCATTACCTTTCCGACATATTCTTTATTTCTCCGTCCCAAACCATCTTAACTTATGTTCTTGCATTTTCCTTTCCATGGGTCCCAGCTTGACTACGTCTCTGATTAAGCTATTCCTTATTTTATCCCTCCTTGTAACACCATTCATCCACCTCAGCATTTTCATCTCAGCTACTTCTATCTTCCTTTCATGCACTCTTGCAATTAGCCAAGTCTCCGCCCCGTACAACATTGCAGGTCTCACTACAGTTTTATACAATTTTCCTTTCAAATATAATTAATGATAAAATTTATTTACTTTAACGCAACAGGCATCTTAATGATGACGGTACTAATAATGTAAGAAATGCATAATTATATAAAATGAACTTAATTGGGTGCAATAGGAATCCTACTTATTTTTATCGTAACGAAAAAAAAAATCCCTTCTGTAATACAGAGCAAAGTGACACAAATTTGAAGATGCTTTCTATGGGTTTAGTTCTGATAAAAATACGTTTAACATTAATAACATTAGTATTGCAGAGTTAAATGACATTGTAATTAAAATACAAGTTCCTTACATAGAATTTCCATTTTGAACGACATACCGACTAATAATAATATATATTATAATAATTGCAGTAATTACCGATCTGATAATATTATGCTTCCTCATATAGCATAAATGCAAATGTATTCTGTTCTATAAAAATGAGATAAAATGTTTTTGTTCTGTTGACAAAATGTTTCTTCCTAAAATATAATTAATTTGTATTCGAATGCAGATTTTACATGCCACATGGAATATTCGTGGATCATGAAGGGAATACGTGGATAACAGACGTTGCACTTCACCAAGTAAAAATTTATGTCATAATTTTTCTACTATTTAAGGCTTTAACATCTTGTGGTCATATGCTACCCCCTCAGAAAATATTTAGTTGGCTCCACCTGATATTATGTTTGATGGCTATTTGACAAACGATAAAATTAGATTTATATAAAACAAAGCATTTGTAGATATATTTAGATGAAAAATTTCACAATTAATCACAGTTTTACATAAGCGATGTCGTGTACAATGGTTTCAACAGATACATCCATCATCTTCAGAACGACAGAATGTAACGGTCTCCTCAGTTTGAATACCGTTGAGAGGCAGAGCTGAAGCCAAGCTGGGACTAGAGGGGGTTGTGCCAACACCACTTCAATAGAACCTATTGAAGTGGTGATGGTTGAGCCCCTGCCATTCTTCTCTTTGTCAACGGTGTTCTGAGAGGACCGATATCTTCTACGTTCTAAAGATGACGGGTATGTCCGTTGAAATAATTGTAAATGGCGTTGCTTATCTACAATGGCGATTTTAATTGTAAAAATTTCCATCTAAGTACATGTAACACAGTGTTTTTCGCCTTTTCAAATATTTTATTTGTAGATGTAGCAGGGCCGGATTATCCCATAGACAAAAGTCTAGGACCCGCTGTGTTTGAAGGGCGCGGCATGGTGAAGATTCAATGCTACTTTAAAATCGTTGTCAATCAGTTCTTATCGCTAGGGCAGTGATTTCACCGCGAATTTTTGAGTTTTTTGTACGTACGTTGCATGTAAATATGTTACCCGTGCCGACTTCATTTTTTAAATTTAAAATTTAAATTGCAGAAAGAATTTAGCGAGCATTTCCGTTGGTCCTCAAAATCCTCGTTATATACAAACTCTACTGTGATTACGTGGTCTTAATTTATACTACAAGAAGCTCGGAAAAAAAATTGTCTATGACCCTACGAAACCTTAATTCGACACTGAGGCATATTACCCACTATAGAGATTTTAAGTTATATGAGATATGACCGTCAGGTATACGGAACGAAACATTTGTAATTATATAAAATACGATGTTTTTATAACTAAAAATGAAACGAGAGACGTAAAGATAATATCGTGTCCGGGTATGTGAAATATAGCTCCGTAGTCACATGAAATCAGTTATCTGACATGTCTGGGTATATTGACTTGCAAAAGGGTTAAAATAAACATATTGTTCAAAGTTTTCCAGTCTCCTCCTCGCTTCACTGAATATATTTTTTTTCTTTTTAAATTATTGCAGGTTTTAAAATTTCCTCCTCATGAAAGCAAGCACACTTTAGCCATCGGAAAAAGGTTCAAACCAGGTAGTGGAAAAACCCATTTATGCATGCCAACAGATGTGATCGCTACAAATTCTGGGTATGTTTTCATTAGCGACGGGTATTGCAACTCCAGAGTTTTGGTCTTTGACAGTCGAGGAACATTTCTTCAAGAAATCGGGAATAATGGTAAGAAAGTTTATCTTTTTTCCGTTTCTAAATTTTGTTTTTGATTAGAGGGATAGTAGAGTTTGATTTTACTGCAAAAGGATAGCGAAGATCACAGTGGCGTCGACAAGGGAGAGGCTTGGGGAGGTTCAAGCCCCCCCACTGGGTGTCAAAACAAATAATTTTCTTTAAAGCCACTTGAGCCTCCTCATGAGTTTTAAATCATCACGCTACTGAAAGGTGATGCTGCACCTGCAGTTTTCAGAAGATTCCAAACAAACGTTGCCAAAGGAACTGAATTCCGGACCGCACTGAGCAAAAAACAGGCATGTGGTCAGTGATACTCTGGAAGTAGAACCCGAATAAATGGCACGATGTGCGAATGCGTTGTGATTAATATAAATAATATTATATCACTACACGACACGGCAGTCAACCTACATTTTCCCGAGGAATTGGGCTTTTTTAAGCCTACGGAACCAATGCTGAGACAAGGGGCATGGGAAAGGAAAGGGCTTCGGGGGCACAAGCCATCCGTTGAACAGCAAGACGCATTGTATATAACGTCATATCATGATATATAATATGACCTGTCATAAAGCCACCTGAGCCTCCCATAATTGTTGAATTGCTACGTCCCAGTCTGGGATTATAGCGGGCAGGTTAATCATTAGTTAAATGTTGCGCGTTTTATTTAGCACGGCTGGGAGTCCAAATGCTAGGAGAACGTGTTATAACTGTACCACACAGAGACACTGAACGATGGCAGTAGAAATGATGTCCATTTATAAATTGTTAAATGCGTTCCGCTGATACATTTAATCCGAATGTTAATTGAAGACTGCAAAATAAATCTTATTTTCTTAGATGGCATGATCATTCCTCATAGTCTGGCTTTGATTCGGAATTCTGAAGCAATCTGTGTGGCCGATAGGGAGAACCGACGCGTGCTCTGTTATACTTCGGGTCTCGATGGAAAAACGCCTGCAAATATTCTGCTTGGCGAAATACAAGAACCAACTTTAACCCCAATTTACGCAATTAGAAGTAAAGGTAAGAGATTATTATAAATGGAATCTTCATGACGTTCATTATATTATTCAATTACATTTCGTTATTTTAATAATTAAATAGCTAAATTTTAATTTATTTATAATTGAACGTTTTTTGTCCTTTATCTTCACGTCTCGAGTTGAAAAAAATCATATTTTAATTATACAAAAAAAAAAAAGATTATAATATAAAATATGTACTTTTTTGCACATATTTTTAGGAAAAAAGATTAGAAATTTAGGTCATGTAGCATAAGGAGTATTCATACTTCTCTCCCAAGTAATATAGTCGACGAATACTCAGTAAAGTACCGCTACTAAATAAAGTACTGATATTCGTCGCAATTTACACCTAGAAAATGCAAAACCTCCAAGTACTTCCTTTCTGCTTTCTTTTTCCATTCTAAACATAATAAAATTCAACTCACAAACTAATTTTGTCAGTGTACACTAGACTTTTAACAAATACCAATGGAACTGGGACTTTACCACCTAACTTACTGGCTCATGGCCGTCCCAAGGATTATATGCAAGGGGATGCATCCAGGAAAAATTCCACTTAAATAATGTTGTTGGACTATAGTCATAGGCGTACAGTTTACAAAATTACTGGTGGGAGGGGGGGGCTCGGGCTCTCAATGAAAGATGCTTTCTTTAGCATGCATGCATGCACGTACATGCACACGTACATACACTGAATATTTTATTATAATTATGTTTATTTATATTATATTTATTATTATATATATTTATAGAAATTTTAATATCTTTTAATGGTGTATTATTATTGTCCTATTACATTATATATATATTATTATTATTATTGTTATATTATTTTACTTATATATTTTAATTAATAGCGCTATATATATAATGTGTGTTTGCTCCAAGCTGAATCCACGATTATCCGAACTTCGCGTAACCGAAATTTTAGTTCACCACAATGGTTGTGCTTATTTTTATTATATTTTTTTGGAAAAAGCACTCACACTTATTTTCTAGTATGCTCCAGTTTTAAGAAAGACACCAATACAAATGATAGACATTGGATATATACAAAGATATACTAGACTATACATTTCCAAAGCAGTTAATATCTTAATTGATACATACATTTGAACCTCGTTAATTAGGGTGATAGGAAATTTTTTTTTTGTTAAAAATAGTTTATTTGGAAAAGGCCAGATCGTATTACTAAGCTATTCATTTTGTTAACGGGATTCAAGAAACAGTTCAAGTTAATAAACATGATAATTTGCATTAAGCGTGTTCACGTTAAAGAAGTTCGGTTGTATACATTGCAACAATATTATTAAGATTAAATAACAATAGCATTTTTTCACTATCATTATAGTAATTTAATAATATGTAATTAAAAGTGTTTTTGGATGCATGTTCTAGTTTTTTTGCAGCTTTACATTAAAAATTGAATTGTCGGATAAGCGGATGTTCAAGTATTACGTAAGCATCTTTGGGGTAAGGGTTTTAAGATTTGCTTACTTTTGCTGACAACGGGGAGGGGGTAGTGTGAACCATGCTTACGTAAGACGTAAAAAAATAATAGTACTAACACATAATCACAAAGTGACAACTGCCCTAACAGAACTGCAATACTTGAATGTACGACACACTTTGAGTAAAAGATATAAAATATAAAATAAACGTAATCGCAGTTAAATATTTAATTATTTAAACCAGTGGTTCTCAACCATTTTCGCCCACCCCTAGGCTCTTCGTGGCCCCTAATATTTTAAATTATTATAAATGTATTATTTTTAATAAATGTGTTTTATCAAACTCACTTCTTATATATTACATTATTTTCTTACAATGCATGAAATTTATATAAATCGAACACTACGCAGATTAAATTAAACAACAATTTTAATCAACGTTTTTTGGCGTAGTGATATTACTATGCCAAAAAAAACGTTGATAAAAACTGTTGTTTAATATAAGAAATATTAACAATAAAAATGCAACAAAATACTTTCTTGTGCCAAAAAAATAGCAATTAATAGCGTGTTAAAACTTTTTTTTTAAACGCGATAATTTATTGTGATTACTCTCTATTTATAAATAAGCGTTTAATATTATAACAAACTTACAAATTAATATTCAATATTGCAATAGGAACGAAAATATGTACTATAATTTGCATCAAATACATGACATTTTTATTTCAAAAACTTGTACCAACCAATTAGAGAACCGAAATCTTACGTAAGCATGAGGGGGGGGGGAGTTAAGAATTTGCTTATTTTTCTTGCAAGGAGGAGTATAAAATGGCCAGAAATGTGCTCACGTTAATACTTCAATTACCAAGACCTGTCTGAAATCAGAATATAATATTTTCTTTCTTTATAAATCATTCTCTTTGCTATTTTTGAAATTGATTAGTATAGCTTATTTTAAAACTTAATGCAATTTTTAGAATCACAAACCTCAGTCCCTTTGGTAAAATCTTAGCCTCTTTCCCTTCCACACAGACAATGAAAACCTTTCCAGAGGAAACGTTTCTCTAAATCGTTTGCGAGCTAGGCCACGAATTCTCACATTTTTCGGTTCGCGGGATCCACATAGTGACGTGGTTTGCGTGGTTTAGTGCTCTGCCATGGCTCACAACGGTTGCACATGGTTTAGTAATTTCTAGCTTAGCCTCTTGGGCACACTTTGTGCTCCCCCACCCCCAAGGGTGTAGGGACACCACTTGTGGCCAGCCATCCCAATTTTTTCTTTCATAGACAATTCATTCGATCACTCTTTATTCTTCTAAGTTTTTATGCAGCCTCGGGCCGAAATTCCTACCCATTCCATACTTCTCTCTGTTTTCCATTCAATCACTACGCTCATGCGTTGTTGCCTTCCTCCATCACGTATTTACATTGTAAAAATCATTTCCTGTTGAAAATATTGTCCATACACTATGCTCTAAAAACCAAGGATTGGCGCAGTATAGCCCAGATGCTCTTGCGCCATAAAAAAGCCAAACAATCAATCAATCAAAAACCAAGGTCTGCGATTATTGGAGTAGGAAAGGGAGGGGCTCAAGCCCCACCCCCACTGGATATCAAAACACACTATGTTCTCTAAGGCCGCATATTCTTACCTTCTTTGAAGCCACTCGAGTACCCCCGTAGCCACTTGAGCCACCACCTCCCATGTATTTATAATTGCTAGGACACTCTCTGAGACTAACACACTTATCAAGAAATAGTTTTGTTTAGAAGCACCGACAAAATGGATACTACAACCGGAGATTAAAATATAGTGTAACTAGAGTTTTGTATCTCCAGTTATTTACCATAGTTTTCATTGCAGTTTATTTAAATTCTGGTACATTCTGCAATTCCCGCTACTCGTAGACAGTAAATTAGCCCTTCTAATGTATGGAATTTTTAAGCGAAACTCACAAATGACATTATATCACTAACATATCGAAAGCTTGTATATGCAACAAGATTTAAATCCCATAATTATATAGCTATACACACTTCTTGCCCAAACAAACTATAATTTAAAAATATTTCCTATAGGGCAATGCAAATTTAGAATAATATTCCACATGAAAAAACTGCCCTTATCCAACTTCCAAAACAAGCGTATTTCAAACAATTATATCAATCAAGTCTGTACTAAATGTAGCTAAAGGAATTAAAGTAGCGAATTGGAAAAGGGTGGTATCTTAAAAGAAAAAATTTTAAAGACAGAGCAACAATTAGAACGAAAATAGTAAAAAAGGAAAAATGGAAAAATAATAAGTTTTCACACACATACATTTGGTTATTCCTTTACAGGCTAATCGCCTTACCTAGGGTAGTCAATTAGTCCCCCTCTCCATATGGACAACCTACCGGACATACAGGGTAGAACATTCTAAACGATGCATACCCACCCAAACCATTGTAGATTTCCATGTAGATTTCATAATAAATGTAGACAAGAGGGTACAAAACAACAAAAGCACAAATATTCAAATTTGCTGATGCCTTTCCTTTCAGGAAATGCACAAAAGAAAGCCGAAACAGACCCCCAAGAAAAACATTGACATAAACGGACGTCTAAGTCAAAACACTTACAAGAAACAATCACACTAACCCCCACACACACACACCGCAAAGTAAATCAACGTAGGAAATGGACACAATCTGACGAATGAAAACATCTAAGAGAAAATAGATGTCCTAGTAGTCTACCAGTTATTGATTTGCCGATTAATTGTTACCAGTTTTGGGTTATCTGAATTCTTTATTTTATACTTAATTATTCCGTAATTTTAAATTTGTTTTAATTGTTTTAATTTTACGGCGCAAGGACAGCAAGGGTCATGCTGCGCCAGGACTTATAATTTTCCGAGGAATCCAAATGTTTTATGATCTAGGGAACCAACCCTCGGACTACAGTGAACAGTTTGTCTAAAAAAATCCTTTTTTCGCACAGATGGGAATCGAACCCGGGATAATCGAATGCTAAGGACTAAGCCCGTTATTATTACACCACCACAGGACTCCGTAACTTTTAATTTTAGGAATAGTGTAGTTTAGATTATGTTCTGATTTATTAGAATGTAACTGAAAGTTTAAATTAATAAAATTGCAATTGGTAACCACTAGCAGGGTCGTCCTGACGGGGTACTAATTTGCAATTTGTAAAATTTATATCTGTGTTATAAACCATGTGTAAACCCCATAATGTAACATAATGAAAGGACTCCACTGGCCACCATTAGCGTATCTTTATTATCATTTAGAAAAATATGAATTTTTAATATAAGATATTTTAGTTTCATAACCATACAGTTTTTCTTTGCAAAAAATACTGGACATAAGTAATCACGAATATTTGCAATGTGCATTTGTATTATGTGTATTTGATTTAATTGTATTTGTGTAATGTGCATTTGATTTCAATTAAACTAATAATTCAATTAAGCATTTTATTTACTTTCGATAATTACCAGACGACAAACTTATAGCCATTGCTGGAAAAGATTACAACAACGTTAGCAAGATTCCACATGGAGACGTAATTGATTTGACCTCAAATACCCGTACTACAACGTTTCAGTCAGTCGAGGTGAGTAAGACATAGCTGATACCACCGCAATTGCACTGTTTTTAATCCCTTGTACTTTGCAAAGCAAACATCACAATACAAATAACTCTTTATGCTTCTGCAATATATAAAAATGATACTACATGCAAATGCACTGTAAGTGTCACTACATGCAGTCATAATGTAAATATCACTACATGCAGTTGCAATGCTTTACACCTTTGCAAACGTATTTTTAATATATTGCATAACGCAAAAATTGCAACAACTATCCTAGAAAGGTTGGGAAACGAGGCTGTGGCGGGGCATTGTACAAGGCATCAGTCATGCAGACATCACAGGTCCTAGGATATAGAAGCATATCATTTCGGGCCGCAAATACGCTCCGATTATTGGATATATACACTGTTACGACACGTAGTTCCGTTTAAGTGAATCTAGCGCTGAAACCAAACTATCCTACATATTATTGAGGAATATTCTAAAGCAGTGTTACGGTCTCATTGTCAATGTCTACCTGGATACCTCGTAATTTTTTTCGCTGCGCCTTTTGTTTCTCCGGCGCTACTTTGAATTCCTCCCATCTATGGTAAACAAAAGCACCGGAAAAAAATGTCAAGCAGAAGGTCGCAGGAAAATCTAAGGGTGAAATCGAGTCGTGAGATTTTGTAGCAAGCCAAGACTGGGAGAAGATGAGTTCATTTTGACCTTTATATAGCCCATCACCAAGATTGTCCATCCGGCATCTGATACGGCGATTCCTAATGTTTCTTTTGTCTGTGTTTTACGGCGCAAGGACAGCTGAAATTATGCTACGCTGAGACCAAGACCGTAGCTACATGATCTTGCACCCTGGCAGAATTGTTTAGATTGCGCCTCCGACAAATTTTCTCCTGGGAATTATTTCAGCCAATTTTACGCCACTCTCGCCTGCGTTCCTGGCGTGGACATTCCTCGTCACGTCTATGGCTGGAACCTACAATTTTCGATGAATCTAAACCTTGGTTCTTCCCAATGAAATCCTTGCACAATTCGTCCTCCTCCTCCTCTTAAACCTTGGTTGTTGGAGAACCAAACCCCGGACCATAGTGGGCAGAAAAGCGGTACATGTTCTACTATAACTTTAAAATCTAATCTGGCATAACGGTACGACGGACAACAGACGAATACGCGCTACATGTAAGCCACCATGGGGCTCTTATTCCTTAACTGGTTTGCCTACTTTACTGGTGTACGGGATACTAATAGTTGGTTTAAACGTTTCTGGTAAAAAATTGACCCGTTAAGGGGTTAAGCCCAAAAAAAGTTTCTGATGGTTTAATGTCTTGTCATTGGATAACGTCCTTTTACGGTTTCTGCATCTGCAGGGCCGTAGCTTGAACCTTTTTTTCAGCGGGAAATTACAGAAGAGGTTATGAATAATTTTTTTTCATCTATATTTCCAATATGAAACAGCATCGAGTAAACACTGTTGACTACGTATTTATTGGACGTTTCTTTTTTCTGCCAAAGTTTTTATGAATTACAGTGTTGCCTCCCGTAAGGGACCCCTCCGAATAAAGGACAACCCTATTTAAGGGACAATTCTCATGGCCCCCAGTATACATAGGCGTAACTTAGAGTAAACTGGAGGAGGGAGGGAGAGGAACAGAAAACCCAAAATTGTATGGAAAAAATTACGATTTTGCCTTTTCGATAAAAAAAAAAAAAATGGGGTGGGGGCAAATGTCCACTTGCCCCCGCCAGATTACGCCTATGCAAGTATATGTATGCATCAACACATGTATTTCTAAAGAAGGGACACCTCAGTTTAAGGGACAAAATGTCCGGTCCTGCAGCTGGCTCTTAAAGGAAAGCAATGCTGTATATGTATATGATTATAACCAAAGGAGACAAAACTCGTTCTTGATAATCTTTTCAGATTTCTGTGTGTATTATATGAATAAAATATTATTATTATACGTTTATTAAATATATAAGTAAAATAAAATAAACGTATATTTAATTATACGTTTGTAGTTTAATATAATTTTAAAAAATTATATTAAACTACAAACGATATGCAACTCATTGCAGTATTTGCCAATGACGTTTTAATTTCATTACGAAACATAAACTCATTGCATTCTTTACATAAATGGCATGCGTAAAGCATGATTATTGTTTATTTGACTTGATGCTTTTCACCTGTAAAAAAATATATTAATTAATAAATTAATATATTTAATTTATTCTACATTCAATAACATTCAATTACGCATCACGATTAACACTGATGCCCTATTTTTAACTGTAATGTGTTGTTAAAAAAATCATTTGGTCAAATTGAAATGAATTTTGTATACAGGGTGTGTAGAACACCAAACATAAATGCATATGCGATGCTACCGGTAAATATATAGGAAAGCCATTATTCATCATAACATGTATATAGTATTTATAAAAATTATTTTAAAATGATGTCACATTTGACCAATTGATACATTTCAGGGTTCGAAATTAGCCGGTGCACTGTGCACCTGAAATTTTATTCATGCACGTAAATTTTTAATTTGTGTGCACACAGTGCACCTAATTATTTAAAACTATGTTAACTTTATTATTTAAAAAAAAATAGTGTCCAAATTCTTTTTCCTTCTTTTAGTAATTGACACTCACTCAGATAAGAGATAAGGATCTCCAATTTCACCTACAAGGGCGCTTGGCATGGAGCCAGAGCCAATGATGAACTTCAACCTCAATTACCCCTTTCTCTGCATCTAAAAATAGAATCCCCCCCTGCTTATTTGCTATAAACACGGGTGGTCAGTCCTGTTAAATACATTTACAAGGCAGTGATGTTTGGCCACAGAAGTTTTAGAATAGATCCATTAAAACCTGGTGTTATGGAATAAACAATGTTCCCAAATGAAAACATCTGATACTGAAATCTGAAAGTATTAGCAAATATTTCTGTAGCAGTGCTATAAATAACGAGAAGAAATGTGCAACTTCATCAGTGGCAGATGATGATATATCGAATGTAAATGTTGAAGGCGCGCACGCATATTTGATGCAATCAAAAGACCCTCAACGTAGTTGAAGCTTCAAAACAGCGATGTGAACAGTTCACAATTGCCAGGGCGATCTGTTTTGAGAATGAAGTTACTTTGGGTGCCAATATTATTATAAAAGACAGACTAAAAAACTATATAACTTTCAACAGTCCTGAAAAACTATAAGAAGCTGGCTCCTCTGCAAAAACAATGCTATGTTTTGCAGTATTTGTCAAGTGTTTGATAAAGGACCATGCGTTAAGAAATTTCCAGACGGAGGTTGTTACGCATTAAGAAAACGAATAGATACTTAAGTTTATTTTTCAAGATGAGCGATCTACGGAACAATTTTATATAATTTTCTCAATGTATCTGCATTTGATTTTTTTTGTTTTGTTTATTACAAACAAATATTCAATTATTTTGAAAAGTTACATTATGTTTGACCACGGACTACCATTTGTATCACTGCCATGCTCGGGTACAAGTACTTTCAGCAAAGTTGAGAACTAAATATTGGATCATTTCCTCTAAACACGTTCTCAGGCATGTAATTTCTAAGTGTGTGGCATGTACAAGATTTACAGCAAAGGCTCATGCAACTATTCCCATACATTTGCCTTTAGATCGAATAAAAGATGCCTCGATATTTGAAGTTAAAGGATTGGATCTGGTTGGTCCACTGTTACTCAAAAACAAAAGTAAAGTTTGGATTGTACTTTTCACTTGTGCTGTATATAGGGCTGTTCATTTGGAAATGGTCACAAGCCTGAGAAACCGAGACATTCATCATCCAGTCGTTAAGAAGGTTCATTGCTAGAAGAGGAAGGCCTTCAATAATTTTTATTGGCTCAAAAATTTGTTTCAGCTCACATGTTTAAATGTAATTCCTACACTTAGAGTTTACCCATTTTTAATGTTGAGGTTTATTTTCTATCCTGTTGGTTACTTGTACACCTAACTGGCATTTAGTGCACCGAAGTCACAAGACTTGAGTGCACTTGTGCACCTAATTTAAAAAGTTAATTTCGACCTCTGATGTACTTCAAGTATAGATGCAAACAAATGCTTACTTTCTATTGAAAAAAACCTACAATGGTAAAAATTTGAAAACAAATTTACGTTTTGCAAATGAAATGTGTCTACTCTTTTAGGGGTTTATCAATCCTCATGATGTTGCCGTATCTAAAAACGGAGATACTGTGTTCGTTGGAGAATTGGATCTAGATGCACCTCGTCGGCTCTACAAATTCAAATTTCACGATTAAATTCAGAATATTTATTTCTCTGTCATCAAGAAAAATTATAATCTATAAACATATTCTTCTAAACTTGAATAACTGATGATCATTGTTTTAGTCACACAATAACTGAATAGATACCTTTGAAATTTCAAAAACTGTTTATATGGATAAATGGAATTTAAGGGAAGATGAAAGATAAAGAATGATTAATTTTTTTTAATTAAATTAAGCAACCGAGTAAAAAGTTTAATTTGTAGAAAAAAAGTTGGTTCTTAATAATTTAGGTAGGGGCCGGTCCCCTGAAGGACTTTGCCTAAATTATTAAAAGGTGTTGACATTGATCAAATATGAATATTTAATAATTCTCTAAATGAATGCCTGTTATTGTGTGAGGAAAAGGGATGGGTATACCTGTAGATTAGTCTGATGTTTGATGGGATATTTGTGACATTTAAATTCTATGTGTATATGAAAACATAGTGCATAAACTCATTAAAAATATTTTGATGGCGTTATATTTTTATGTATATTACGTTGCTTGGAAAACTATACCTACATGGAATTTTAAGTATTGAGAAATTGCCTACTTTTCCTATGTATATAATTGGAAGTTTTCACGAAAGTGTTATTTTCAAGATATTCAGCTTTCACATTTTTGTGTGTCCTTTGCACAAACTTTGGCTTTCGAAAAACGTTTAAAGCCGAATAAATTTTCGTTCCAAAAACTGTGCCTATTGTGTAATATTATCCATCGAGTGTTTAGCACAGTGAGTCGATCTACTATTACTACTATTACATAAATTATTAACTTTGTAATATTCTGGAACATATACATTTTTCATATCTTACAGAAGTCATAATTATTGCTTGCCATGCACTCTGATGCATTTATTTGTTACAATTATTATAATACATTACATCATGTAATTTAGTGTTTCCTAAACCAAATGTAATCGCAGGAATGCTTTTAATGTGATTCACACGCTTTCAGTAATATAGTGCATGTAAAGATTTATTGTATTCTTATCATTTTGTGTATTGCACAAATCGGTGTTTATGAAATTGATTTGCTAATCGAATGTTAGAACCATGCACATATTAACGTCGGTTTCATAATTTCAGTGATGCATTTGATGATTGATTGTTTGGCTTTTTTATGGCGCAAGAGCATCTGGGCTATACTGCGCCAGATGCATTTATCATAATTGGGTTTAAATTCTTTTTATTTACTGTAAGGCAACAACAAGCATTTAGTTATATAATTCGCGCATGAAAACTTCAAAACTATGAACTTAGGGGGTGAAAACTATGACTGGGAGCTGCACAACTATGCATGAGCTTTTTGTAACTGTGTACAAGCTTCAAAAATGTGCATATGGGCCTCAAAACTATGCAGAAGTAATGTATGAAAACATTTGTTGCAGTTACTTATTACACACCCATAAGGTCGTTTTTAACACCACAATGTAACACGATTTTCCCCAAATAAATTTGTATTATTGTAGGTTAGGACGATTTTCCCTGACTTTTCTAGGTTTGTCCAAAAAAATTTCGTTTTCCCCCAACTTTTCTAGGTTTGACCAAAAATTTCTTTTTTTTTCCCGATTTTTTTTTAAGTTCGGCCAAAAAATTTCGCTTTTCCATGACTTTTCTAGGTTTGACCAATAAATTTCGTTTTTCCCTGACTTTTCTACGTTTGATCAAAAAATTTTGTTTTTCCCTGACTTTTAGGGAAAATTTCAAATTTTCTGACCATTCCAGGTTGCGTGGGAACTTTAAAAATATTGTCGTTAAGCAGAAATAATCGTTAATTAAAAGGATACTGAAAAAGTTTACAGTATATATATTTTTTTTTATATTTGTACATGAAAATATTGAAGCATTTTGAGTTGCTGAAAGCTCTTTTCGAAAAAAAACCGTTGTGCTTGCATAGCTATGAAGATTATTAGGAACATTTTTCATCCATAAATAAGAATGATTAAGATTTAAATAATTAGGTGGAATTTTTTGTACAAAATTGAATTTTAATTTTGGATGTGCGAACATATTTTTATTGACACTTTCTATGAGAAGACATATTTTACATTATATAGAACCATTCGTGTATACTGGCATTCGCTCGAGTCCTTTTTAAAAATGGGCTAAACCGAACGCGTTAAAATGATAAAGTGATATTTATATTATATCCCAATTTCCAAATATAATATTAATGATTTTATGCTGTACTATTTAAATAAGTGTATTATTAACAATAATTAGGAACAGCAAGTATACTTGTAATTACAATTTTGTCTTTGGAAATAAAAAAATACTTTGAGAATGTTCTTGTGTATCTATTGATTACATCACTAATTAATATTTGGAAGGATAAAACTTTTGCTTTAGATCAACAGTGCAGTGGTGGGCTCAGTGTTTCGCATAAACCTGCTCACATACCTAGATATAACATAGATTCCCTTATAGTTGTACGTTTAAATTTCCTAGGAATAACACATTTGAATATACACTGAGTGGGGGTGGGGGGGTACTCTAATTTGACAGTAATTTGGGTTCCTACTGGACTTCAGTATTACCTGAATTCATAGAGATAGGGATCCAATGAGCAGTAGTGGAAAACTGAAATTTGCTTTTCGTAGCACCTTAGTAGCAGGAAAAATTGCTCTTTCGTAGAAGTAAAAAGCAGTTTTGTAGCAGCAAATTCTATTTCAAACTTCCCTGACTTTTCCAGTTTCCAGACCAAATCTTAATCGATTACCAGTTACTAATTACAGTAAACAACATGCAATGCACTAAAATTTGCGCAATCACAATAAGTTTCAAGGCCAGGAAATCGATTAACGCAAACCCCAAAGCCATTTATAACTCAATTATAGTGAATTTACAAATTCAAAAGCTGTATTAAAAAGTGTATTTCTTTACACAGAAAACTTGCACAAATTAAATATTTACAGCAACATTTCCATTTGGCCCTTTTTGGGTTCATTACAAAAGAGTTTAATCTTTAGCTTACGGAGCTGGGAAAACAGAAATTTGTCATTCCATATGGGGAAATATCGCTTCTTCCTTCCCCCGTACAAATCAACCTAAGTGGCATCTGCAAGCATCACTACGTGGGGTCAGAAGAGATGTATAGCTGTGCTTAAGTACAAATAAACAATGCCAAATAACTTTATTGTGCAAATGTGCATGTATTGTACATTAGTGAAAGATTTTTTTAATAGCAGATCCTTTCTAAGCGACACCTAAGTGATTATGAAACTTCTGTGCTGTCACGTGGTTTGAATTTTGCACCCACATCCTCGTCGATTCCTGTTTCAAAAATCCTTTCGGCTATTGAACCGGCCTTGTGGAACATGACGGAGGATAGGAGTACTGAAGTGCGCATGGAGGTTTCGAGAGTGTTATTTGAACGTAAGGCACTTGTGGACAATCTTTCTGTTCCTAAGCGGAAAGCCCTCAGAGACAGTAAAAAGGTTGCGGTTTTACCGGCAGATAAGGGTCGTACTACGGTTGTGATGGATAGGTCGGTTTACGATGATAAAGTAATGTCACTTTTAAATGATGGCGATACCTATTCCGTTGTAGATAAAGACCCTACTGGTTGTATTGAGAGGCAGATGAATGGTTGCCTGCTAAAACTTCACAAAGAGTCGAAACTGGATGAGAAACTTTACTCGCGACTCCGTTGTTCGTCTGGAAGAATACCATTGTTCTATGGACTCCCAAAAGTCCATAAACACGATATTCCTCTTAGACCTATTGTGAGTTTTTGTAGTTCGCCAACATATGCACTTTCTAAATATCTTGCAGGTATACTATCTCCTCTTGTTGGATCCTCTGAACGGTCGGTGTCTACCTCTGAGGAGTTTATTTCTTCTATCAGAAACGTAAAAATCGCTCCCGATGATGCTATGGTGCCTTTTAGTGTTGTTTCACTTTTCACCTGTATTCCAACTAATTTGGCGGTATCAGCAGCGTTGGAGC
>QLNU02014802.1:42676673-42709984 GCA_006491805.2 Dysdera silvatica
ATTAGATTAAATACGCGGTCGTTCATTGAAAGCACAAGATTTTGAAGGGTTTCTGGTTCAAAATTAAACCACGCTTCTTCTATAGCCTTTTTAAGTTCTAAAGCGGACAGATATTGCTTTCCATTGGCATACACAACATTCGTTAGTATGCCCCATACATTTTCGATGGGATTACAGTCAGGACTAAGAGCAGGCCAATCGCGAACTGTAATATTTTTAGCGCTCATCCATTCTTTTGTTGACCTGGGTGTGTGGATGGACGCATTATCTTGTTGGAAAACCCAGTTTCGTCCACATAAAAGTTCGCCAAAAGGTAATAGGTGACTTTCAAGAGTTGCCTGGTATACCTTGGAATCTTGTTTTCCATTCAAAAACGCCAAAGAAGTCTGTCCATTGAAGCTAAAGGCTCCCAAACCATGACTGAACCTCCTCCTTAACGTCTGCTGAACCGACTTAAGAGGTGTTTTCGAAGATCGTGCCAGTAGTGCGAAAGGCCATCGGGACCATTTAAGTTCCACTTTTTTTCATCACTAAATAACACATGCAGCCATTCGTCACTATATGATATGTGCGCACTTGTGTAGTCGTTAGCGTTTGGCGGTAGCAATTGCAAACGGGCTTACTTACGGCTCCTTATCTCAAATGCCTGCATTCTACAATCCTTCTACGTATGGTTTCTCTTGACACTCGCATTGCTAACGTGTTTTTTATTTGATTTGCAGACAGGCTTTCATTTGAAGCCAATCTTCGTATTTGTCTATCATCCCGAATGCTGGTCACTCGAGGCCTCCCAGATCGTGATTTCTGTTGATAGTGATCACCCCGGGATAACACTAGATAAATGCCTCGCTTTGAACGGTTCAATGCAACAGAAATTTGAGTAACAGATTTACCTTTAGTTTTCAACCTCCAAATCTTCAAAATCTCGTCATTCGTAAATTGCTTTGACTTCGGCATCGTTCTAAACATTCTAAATTATTTCAGGCCTTATATAACAACTCTGGGAAACGCCCCTTCGATCACTTGGGAACTTCGCGCCGTTAATTTTCATAAATCTGACATATGTGCCTAAACATTTGTGGCATGCATATTCCAATATTACGGTGTTGGGATATTTTGTTTCAGTACTTTTGGTAATCTTTGGAGTTGCACTATTTATTACTAGTTCTAGGATTATTTTGATACAATATCGGCGAAGTTCAATGTTAATTCTCGCTTTTATTTATAATTTGCCTCTGTGTCTAAACTTTTGTGCAGGCCTGCAATTTTATGAAAACTTACGTAAATTAAGGGCATACTTGGAAGAAGGAGCAAACTGCCATAAAGATAAAGGAGCTCAGAATATTCTACAGATGTAGTATTTGCTTAATGCAACATATGAAGAAGGGACTTCTCTAGATAGGTTTCCTTAAGGTATTTTACTATTAAATTCTTTTAAGACTCATACATATAATTCAATGAAAACTATGATTTCACATTAATACAACATTATACACTGACGCTAAGAATTATAGGAAAATCTACAAAAGCAAATGCAATTCAGCATGCCATTAAAAAAATGTAATATTATTAGAAATAATATTTATATATTATATAATTTCAAGAATTTCAAGTGGGAATATAAAGAATAGTCCATGGATTATATGGATGAGAATAGGAATGAAAAATCTCAATGTAGAAAAAAGTAGACCTGACTGTTTAGAGCACCATCGTCTTTTCTGTAATATCCCCACATGAGTTCAAGTTTTGATTTAAAATGCTAAGTGCAAGACATAAGGAGCATGAAGATAAAAAAAAATGAATGGGAAAGAGTGTGTAAGGAGCTCCATGATTGCTCCAGAACTAAAGGGGATTTATTTGTCAATGCTATTAGAAAGGGTTAAGTGGGTGAAAGGTTTGGATGCCAGAGGCTGGATATTATGTACAATGCTTCCGGTCTAGTCCAAATAGAAATTCTTCAGAAGGATTTAAATGTGGGGAATGAAGAGAGTGGAAAGCGAAGCGAAATGCACACGGTAAAGATGGATGTTTGTGGTTTTGCAGTTCAAAGACTACAATGGTCATGCTGCATCGGGACCTACTGTTTTCCGAAGAATCCGAACCTCTGGACCTACAAATTTCTGAGGAATCCAAACCTCTTAAGGCCTAGGGAACCAAACCCCAGACTACAGTGAGCAGTGCGATCTTTATGAGATCTCTGAGTAAGACAAAGTAAAGAGAGAGGAGGAACAAAGAATAAGGAAGGATCGATAGGGGCCTTCACGGATACAGTCACAAACATTTGTCACAAATGGATTCGATGAGACTAAAATGGTTACTAGAAAGTTAGTTACGCTCTGAAACTTTAACGCAGCATTTTGCCATCCATAGTAATGATACAATTGTTTACAGTAAATCCTTATGTTGGTTACGAGGCTGTTAATCAGGTGTTAAGGAAGTTCACATAAAAATTTTATTTTCTCTGGCTGTTATAAGCTGAGAGTTCTAGTGTGAGCTATAAAATAGTGGAGGGTTAGATTTAATTGTAACGACTCATTTCTCCATGATATCGTTAAAAAATTACTTTAGGAGATCGTTTCTGTTGAAGCTGATATATTTCAACGATGACTGAATTTAACAAAATTGTACGTATTATGAATTACATGGCTTTATAGATTATCCTGTACTATTGAATATTGATGTAGAATTGTCAAATATACATGGCAAAGATATACATACATACACAAAACCTACTCAGGTATACTGTATTCGGCAGCTTTAATTTTGCGAAAAAGCTCTTGAGGTACAGAATCATAGAATGGAAATTGCCCGTACAACATCGTGTACAGAACAACACCAAGAGCCCACATGTCGCTAGGTTTTCCTAAATAAGGCTGCCCTATAAAATGATAGATGACTTAGTGGATGAATTATTAATTACAAAAGCAAAACACGATTGATAAATAAGATAAAATATTATTATGTGTGATAATTTACAAACTTAACCATTTTGCAAACACAACTAGTTCCTGTATAATGACAATTTGATGTAACATTTGCACTTTAAATCACAGTAACAGCTAGAGTTAGGCAGATATAGTTTTCAGAGTAATATAAACCTCTGCTGCTTATGCAACCACTAGCCTATGGTAGGAAAAAAAAAGTGCATGTTCTATGATACCATTGCAATCGAATCTGGATTTAACAGCACAATGAGTGAACGCATTATCACTACCATTTGTTTGTTTGTGGTTTTACGGCTCAAGGACTATAATGGTCATGCTGCACCAGGACCTACTGTTTTCCGAGGAATCCGAACCTCTGGACCTACTGTTTTCCGAGGAATCCGAACCTCTTAAGGCCTAGGGAACCAAACCCCGGACTACAGTGAGCAGTGCGATCTTTATGAGATCTCTGAGTAAGCGTTCTTTGCACTGCTGGGAGTCGAACCCGGATTAGCCGCGCACTAGGAGAACGCGTTACCACACTGCGCCACCGCAGGTCATATGAGAAAGCTTTAAATATACATGCTCTGTTAATGTTATAATGATTTTGAATGGCACTCCTGATGATGAAAAGCCTTGGGAAAAAAAAACAGGATTGTATTTCATGCAAGGTCATTTCAATCACAAACATACGAAGATCCATGTTTATTGGGACTTCAACTTACATCCTAGTATAGTTAGATATATACAGCTATCATATATATATGCTACATACATATATACATATACAGAAGCTATTAATTCTACGGGAGTAACGAAGCACAGAACAGTTAGTTATTACATAATTTTATATTGCTTAATTATTAAATAATCTTTTCACTGTCAACATCGCTTTCCCATGTTAATAAATTGGAGTCCACATCATTAGGATCATCGTTCAAAGATTCACCATCATCATTTCCTTCCCGTGGTTAAAGAAATGATGGTTCTTCAATGTCTGACCCTGGTGAGTCATCATCATCATCATCCAAATTTATATCGCTACCACTTTCTGAATAGTAATCATCAAAAAACAAATCCTGTATTTAGCTATCGAGTGGCCAAGCTGACGGCAAGACATTCTTAATTAGACAATTAATAGGCAATGAAAATAAATAAAATGAAATCTTCAAAAATACGGATGCAGTAAAAGAAAAATGTAAGTAGCGTTTGCAGTCGAGATAAAATAAATCTGAATGCAAATCTTTTTGATCAGATACTCTGGACACACTAAATAAGAGACCAGTTTCTTGTTTATATCGCACCCACCTTTTATTTTTGTGAAAAAAATAGAATGGGACAGCTGGTGAAATTTAAAGCATGTAGTTATCAATAGCCGCAATCCCCTCCACCGTCCTTAGGAAATTCATGTTCTCCTCAAGTTCGAAGCCTGCTACCTGTCTCCCCATACCCACCTGCATCGGGAGTGAAAGCCTAAAGGTGACTTTGGACAGCTTGGGATGTAAAGAGTTAAAGAGAAATCATAGAATACATCTGGAAAAAAGGGACTTTACCTATTAACAAAATTTTTAAAAAAGGGAAAAAAAAATAAATTAACAACTAGAGATCATGAAAGATAATAAAGAACCTTAAATAAATCACAAAATACACCATAATAGTGATGTCTTAAAGGAAAATCGCAGAATATATTTGGAAAAAAGAAAGGACTTTAATAAATTACTAACGAAACTTCTATAAAGAAACTTACGAAAACAGCTATTGATCATAAAAGATAATGTTGAATAAAAATAAATAAATTAATAAGAAGCCTTAAAGGGGAATCCTAGAAGACATTGAGGAAAGAAGGAGTTCATTTACATAGGTGCCAACTTCTAGAAGTGAAAAATCTGTAGTCAATTGTGCATGCGTGGGCCGGCACCATTTTTTAATTAAACAAAATCATACATAATTTATGAAAAACAGGCACAATGAGGAAATTAAGTATTTATTAAATTAATAATAATAGAGGATTAAACTGTATTAAACGCAATATTAATTCTTAGAATTTACAAATGCTGTAGTGCAAGATTTTGCATTTTCGAGAAATTTTTTGTCAAATACATTCTCGTAACATTTCACATGTCTGCATTTAACTATTAGTAAATTTTCTAATGTGTCATCAGACATGGTTGACCTGAAGTCAGTTCTAATTTTCTTCACTTGACTGAAGACTCTCTCGCATGCTGCATTACTGTGAGGGATCGTAAGTATTGACAGCATAACCTGAGAAAGTCGTTTAAATTTTAATTCACAAGTATCATTTTTTATTTTACCTATGGCTGCCCATTGTGCATCAATGCTACCTTCATTACTCACAGTTTGTGGAACTTCGAAAGCCTGGAACTCACTGAATTCTGTTTGTAAAGCATCAACAGCTTCATCTTCTGTATTATTGAACAAAAGAACAGGAAATTTTTCTGTAAAATATTTTAAGCTGGAAAATGATGCATTTTCAAAATTCGATATTTGTGTAACCTCTGCATGATGTAACACTTCTAACTCAAAAGGAAATTTATTGTGCATGTAGTCACATGCTGCTATGAAATAGCTTCTGACGTTTTCATAAAATTCATTTTTATCATGGATGTTAAAATCTTGGATTACTTTCAGTGTTCCATTTCCAATTAAGATATCAACATCTTTTTGATTACTCCTCTCATGATAGTGGACTTTCAAAATATCACTACATAATTTTGTGACGCTTGGTTTTACAAATTTCACTAGCATTTCTCTGTACAATTTTAAGAGACAAGATTTTAGCATATGAATATGAGGTTCCGCAGACTGAAGTTGAGCATTCGCTTTTTAAAATATAGGCACAGTATAAGATAAAAATAAACAGAAAGCCTTATTGATATCTTCCGACAGAAAATAAAACAACCTTTCTTCACGAGACATGGAGTTTTCAGTTTTTTGTTTCTTAGAAATATCCACATAATTTTGAGCTTTCCTTTTTAATTTCTGCGATGCTTTTTTGCTGTTACGTTCTTTCACTTTATCTGCATTTTCAACCGAAACTTTGATAGAGGGAATAGTAAAGAAAGAAAGTGGGGTGATTTGATTCCTTTTCATGGCCTCTTCCTTAAAAAAACTGATCAAAGGTTGCCACTGCTGGATTATACGCTCTAAGCACTTTCCAACAGACAACCAACGAGTGCTAACGTGTTTTAGTACCTTTTTTATATCAGTCTCATGAAATTCTTGAAGAATTTTCAACCTATCTTTTCTTTTCGAACTCTTTTGTAAGTAATAGTAAATGTCTACCAAAATTTCATCGATTTTAAATGGCAAACATGCAGCACTCTTTTCAGCTGCTAAGTTAATAAGGTGGCAGGAACAGCCCATAATTTCAATATTTTGGTGATGATTCTTTAACACCGCTGCTACACCTGCTTTTTTCCTATCATAACAGGTGCATTATCACAGCTAAAGGCAACACAATTAGAAATCGCAAGGTTTTTAGATTGTAAAGCACTTACCAGAAGATTTCCAATATTTAACCCAGTAGCATCTTCTTTCAAAGATGGCATAGATAAAAGACAATTCACAATTTTTTCACATAAAGGATCGAAGAAAGTTACCACTATTGGATACAGCTTTGAATCAACATCGTTGCTTCCATCAGTTGCAATTGAAAATGGATAGCACCTTAAATTTTCAACAAGTGATGAGGATTCCTTTGCGGACATTTCTTTCATAATTGCAGAAGTTTTGGTCTTTGCAGATCCATATTGTTTTGCAATACTGCTGTCAGGAAACGTTTTCCGAAAGAGCATCCACGCATGATCGCTGCAATTCATTGGCAAATTATGTTCGATCAAAAACAATGTAAATAAACATTCAGCGTTAATCATGGAGGTATCGTTAAATGCAAAAAATGAAGGCTTGATACTATGATTAGACTCTACAGCCTTGAACGTCTTCTTATGTTCAACAGTCTCAGAATGCAAAGTAATATCGCGTTTACCACCGTGAGTAATGCTTATGTCTTTACGGCAACACGTGCAGAAAGCATATTTTGGCCCCAGTCTTGATTTTTGAATAAAATTAAACATCTTCATATATTCGGCTTTAAACGTTTGGTAGTACCTTTTATTAACGGTCGACATCGTTAACGTTGTTTTCAAAAACACCTAAAAACAAAACTTTCTTTCCGGAGCAAAGAAATACCAGATACGTCTAACACATGGCTTCCCTACACAAAGTCACATGCTTGACCAAAACCTTATCGATATAGCGCATTCTTTCTTGCCTTCCCCAACAACTACAAATACAGATGCATGATTTCGTTGTGCAGGGGCATCACTCTACGTCATAGCTGGAGCTAAAATTCCCCGTCACGTCATGCATGCGCCGTCAATGGCAGGCAAATTTTTTCGACTTTTTTACCGATATTTGAGTTTATTTATGCATATTTATCATTAAATATGCACATATGCGCAAAAATTTAAATAAACATGCATCAAGAAAAATAGGTATTTAATTTTTTTAAAAAAAATCAGTATTTTAAAAAACACTGGGGGATTTTAGATGAAATCTCCGAAAATCGGAAGAAATCGTTTTCCAACCGGAAGACAAATAAAAAATCTGAAGGATTGGCACCTATGCACTTACTAACAAAATTTTTCTAAAAGAGAAAAATGAACAATTAGCGATCATCAAAGATAATAATCTTAATTAAATCCTATAATATACCTGTAACAAAAATTCCAAAAAAAGTTAAAGGAATTGATTACCTTAAATATTAAATTTTTATAAAGAACCTTGTGAAAATCAACCAAATACCATGAAAGATAATGCTAATTAACGAATAAATTAAAAATAATAATAAGCCTTAAAGGAAAAGCCTAGAATACACCGAGAAAAGGAGGACTTTACTATTAAAATTTTTATAAAAGTGAAAAATGAACAACTAGTGATCATAAAAGATAATAAAAACTGAATTAAATCATATGTATATATAATACATCAATTTCTAAAAAACCTTAAATACTGACCGAACACGGCCAGGGATCTAACCACCACAACAGGGAAGGGGGAGCCGATCACCAGACCCGAATCCCGGGGGGTGGGGGGAAAACACTGGGGGATGCTTGAGTCGTCCCAACAGGGACTGATATTACTCATAGATGAATAAAATATGGAATCTCTGATGATGATGAGATGAATAAAATATGGAAAGAATTGTGTTATCTCTGCGGAGGGTAATAATACCTTAACATCTTTATATACGGAGAAAGAGAGCGTTGTTTCCTGTCCTCATTCGTCTAGCGGTCCAAGACACTCCGGGCTAAACGGAGGGACCCTGGTTCGAATCCAGGATGGGGAAAGCGTCTCTTTTTCTCCAAAATTACATAAGCTCTAGTTTGAGCTAATTAATACGTGGGTGGCAAAAATTATAGTAAAATATGGAATCTCACCACTCAGTACATCAGGACTAATGTATGCAGGACTTCCACGTTGATCTTTGAGAAGGTCATTTTCATTCAAAAGGTGTTTCCCAAGACAGAAGTTGGTAATAGTGATTTCTCTAGTTCTTTTATTCAGAACAATGTTACCTAACTTTAAGTCGCGATGAACAATGTTTTGCTAAAAAAAAAAAATATAATTTATTTTCCCCAATTATAGCAGAATAACATTTTTAAGATGGTACCATATAGAGACAAGCCAACTTACCTTATGTAGATCACTAACTATTTTTAGAACATCGTAAAAAATTAAAACGGCTTCTCTTTCGCATAACTTTTTTTCTTTGATTACATAATGCTGCAGATTAATGAAGTCAGCTGTTTCGGGGCAAAAATCATGAGGTGAAAGACAGTCCAAAACTAAGCACACACGCCGTTTCAACTGTCCGGTATAAACCAGTTCATTTTTCACTTCTTTTTCTTCCCAGCCTTTATCCTAAGGCAGAAAATTACTAATGTTACCATAAAAATTTTAGTACATTCATTTAACTATCAACCAGGACAGTAAATTTTTAAGTGTAATCAATGTAACTAATGGTTCAGAAGGGTGTAGCAGTATTTAAAAATCTTAATACGTCCCCAGAAGGTACTTTTAAGTTTTTTCATATATTCCTGACGATTACTTAATTAAGAAGAGATTCTTAAAATCTTAGGATTTGATGGTCTTTTCGGTGTCAGTTCAGCTGAACTGAAAGATACCATAAAACTAAAGGCCTTTATAAATTAAAAACATTTAAGATTTTAATTTTAAGATTGAACAAAATCATTTTTTATTTAACTTTTAACAGATATGATCAACTAATTTCTCATAACAGATACTGTCCAGTCAGTATTGACATTAAAGTATTATTTTAGTCATACTCATTTAGGGAGGCTGGCAGGGTATTCTTGAAGAATTAAAGCAGAACATGAGGAAATATTCAATATGATAATGTTTTGACACCATTTTTTTTATATAGTTTATACTAAAACTAGTCTTGTATACAGAAAAGAAGATGCACTGCACATACTGAAAATAGAATCTAACAGGAGATTTTTGGATAAAGCTTAAAACAGATATTTGGTAATGGCCACTGGCAAGCAGAGTCCCTTTTATTAGAGGGCCACTTCATTGAAGTTAGTAGCCACTTTCACATGGCCACAAAATCCTATATAATTTGTCTGTATATTAAATAAAAAATACTTTTGCCTGATAGGTCTTGCATCTTTTATATCTCAACACATTTTGTTCTAATTACTATCTTCATTCTATTAATACAGTTAAACCTCCCTACATCGATATCCGATAAATCCCTCTACAACGATAATTTTTCTCGGTCGGTATAATAGTGTTGCAGAAAGGTTCTACTGTATAATGAACCCTCCCTTTTACAATAATTCTCTCTAGAACGATGATTTTTCTCTGTCTGTATAATATTGCTGTAGAGAGGTTTTACTGTATAATGAAAGATAAATCACAGGAATATATATACTTATCTAAAAAAAATGGTCAGTTTAAATCTTTACACATACTTAAAAATTATACTAATTATAAAAAATTCCGGTAACACTTATATATAAATGTCCCAAGATTAATAGGACAAAGACACATTTTATTTTTCACACTTTTAATTAGTGATTAAAATTTGTTCGCCTGCTTTTCACTGAATCCGACCACAAGTTAATTACAAGTATGGAATCAAAGTGTTCAATTGAAACTTCTGCATGTTTCGCTACTAGTCCATATTCTGCAGAATTGCACTGAGAAACAAAGTGGCAAGTGTGATGGCGACTGAAAGTGTATTTTTAATCGTCATTCCTCGATATTTAATTATCCTGCAGCTGGTGATGAGCGTGAATTTTAACATTTATTTCTGGATTACTGTCTTTGAATGCTTGGACTATTGGGCTAATAAATTCAGTCTCTCATACGTGACACTTTTTTCATATATAAATGTTGAGGTGTGAAGAAATTAGGGTGAAGTATAATGATGAGAGAGGAATGGTATTGAGGTGGTTCAAACCGAAAAGTTTGGAGTAAGGGAAAGAACATTTTCTGCTCGCTATTGGCGACTGGACTTTATGAGCCCTGATTGGTTGGTTGTGTTTTTCTGGAACTAGGACAGCAAGGATTGGTGGCCACCCTTCCCATATCCCCCACTAAGCACACTTTATTCAGTCAGGACAGCAAGGGCCATTCTGCGTCAAACAAGGTGAGATGCGAGTCCTGAGCACATTAACCAAAGGGACAACTCCTCTTCGAAAGTCAAAACTTCTGAGGCGATGCTCGTTCTCACGGCCAGATGCCCCTCCATAACCATTTCCCAAGAAGTTTAACGCCTAGATGGAGCATCTGAACAATTACACGTAACATAGTCGCCCCACTGTGAATGTTTCCGTTTTTCTAACAGGAAACACAAAAACATTATGACAACTTGACATTTTTATGCGTTTAGGTGCCTGGTCTCAGATAGATGTCGGCCAGCACTTCAATTTTTAACTTCCAAACTGTTATGTCAAACATTCTGGCTCCAACTGAGGAATGAGCAGGCTAGACGCTAGACCCGATGACTGATAATGCTTTCTGATGTATATAATGCAGTGTTTAATAAATTGTAATGTTTACCCAAGCATCTCTTCAAAACAAATACCTTCTGTGATTAATAGTCAATCATGCCAATCATATAGTCACCACGAGAGGAGAACGAGAAGAAAATCGCCACTTCAATGTATCGAGAAAGCTGAAAACCATCTGAAGACCTCATATAAGTTACAGCATATCATGATCGTTAAACCATGACTAACTTTTTAAAACTTTGAATTGATTGCTGTGAACTCACAAATTACGATTACAACCACAGAAGAGGAGTAATGAGTGTATAGTAGATGGTATGATGTAAAAAGTGCAATAAATTACATACTCACCTTGAACAAACCATGGTGATGAACGATTCCTTTTTGTCCTTGCAAAAGAGATAATAAGGAGTATTCTGTATGCAGTAACATCTTGCCTTGCCTGTCATCTTGGGTTTCGTCTTTCAGATCTTGCAATGTTAAGATCTATACATTT
The DNA here is from genome assembly GCA_006491805.2 of Dysdera silvatica. Lineage (NCBI taxonomy): Eukaryota > Metazoa > Arthropoda > Arachnida > Araneae > Dysderidae > Dysdera > Dysdera silvatica. Next base: position 42,688,154 of record QLNU02014802.1, read on the forward strand.
AATAGAAAAGCATGCAAAGGAAATGAATGTTTGTCAACATTAATAATTTACCAGTCTTTTGAACCCATAGCAAGAGTAACTGAGAACAAACCTTCAATGTGTAAAATCTATCCGTGCCATCTTTTCTTGCTATGCACTGCACAATACTACGAACAGGAGAATTGCCTAACCTTGGACCTGGTATAAGAAAGGGACAAATCAAGAAATTCATCTTAAATCAGTGATATATGAAAAACTGATACAATTATAAATAAAAGAAGGTAAGTTATCAGGCTAAGGACACATGTGTTCACATAAGTTGTATTCCAGAAAAGTACCTCTGCACCTTTCTTGACATGAATCTGTGGTAGGAAAATGTTTCTAAGGATGACATCATACGTTTTCAAATTACACTTTTAGCATAACAGTTTGTGACATCCTAATCATGTTTACAGCGGTGTCCTTGGATTGCATGATACATAAAACGAACAGCTTATCACAATCCTTAAACTACTAAGGAATTTTGCATGCGAATTCCTTTAGACCAAGTATATAAATAATTTAATTTTGATAACAAACAGTTATTTTGACACTGGCGTAAGGTTTAAAAACACGACGTTTCGGGAGCCAACTGCTCCCTTTGTCAAGTGAAGGCAGAATGAAGAGTTCGTGAAAGTCCTAAGCTTATATACCCGCATGTTGGGAATCCCCATCTGACGCCATTTGGTGCGGAGCATTTCCAGCTGGGGAAACCCCAATCGGGGAAACCCTCGCCGGGAAAGCCCCCGCACCCGACGATGTCAGATGAACACCCCCAACTCGAGGTTTTGCAAAAATCCTGTAAGGTTCTGGTAGAGGTTTTGCGATGTTTATTGCACGACTCCTCAAACCGTAGGTTTCCCATGATTCGTCACATTCTGATGTAATATTTTCATCGAATGCCAATCTGGTTCGTGACCCTCCCTGAAGACATGTTCAGCCAACTGGCTTGAATTGTCTCCCCTAGCTACCGCACGCATATGCTCCTTCCCTCGTAGACGTATCGATCTTCCCGTCTGTCCAACATACACCTTGTCACAGTCTCCACACGGTATTTGGTAAATAGCACCAGATTTTTCCTCCTCAGGGACGCGATCCTTAACTTTAAGTAATATAAGTATTACTTAGCTTATCACAGCGTACATACAGCATTGTTTTTTTTTTTAACGTTGCAACAAAGAACGTTAGGCACGGGAATGCATGCATCAGATAGTACCTGAATCAGTGGATGCCTAGTTGGGGATCAATCCCCACATTCCCTGATTTAATACTGACTATATATATATATATATAATATAGACTACCGAGATACTGCCTCAATATTAAGAGTAGAATCAGTACAATACAAATATATTGTCCATTTGTAAACGGTAATTCATCATGACAGCCAGAAATAAAGCAAATGTGCAAAACAGCAATTCACGACGACGTAATGCCGGAAGGAAAATGGCACGATTGGTGACAGAGGCAAGGAAACATTATGCACCCATGCCGGCTTCATTTAAATCTTGGACGGGCTGCCACTGATGTGAAGACCATCTTTCCACCTCAAATAGCTGACAAAGAAAAATAGATGAGTTCGTTTGAATATCTGGCTAACATTGTACATACGGGTCACATTGCCAGATTGGTAATAGTGCAGAAAACATCCCCTAATATTTTTCTCCTCTTGAATAGTAAAGTCGCTAGATTTAATCCAGAGGGTTGCAACGTCACACATATGGGTATTTGCATGTGCTTCTTTGTTCTTTTGGCTGTATTTTGTATTGCAGTGAATTTTATTATGTTCAGAAGGTTGACATATTTTTTTTTTGGAAATTGCAGTTGAGAGAGAATAGATGTATGGTGGAATAGGTTATAAAAGTAGGATTATTTTTGTCCAGATATGAGTGTGAGACGACGTTGTGGGCTAGGCCTTGTTTGAATCACACTTTTCAGTGCCATTTTGAGAAAATCTGAATGGGGGAAGGAAGAGATGTAGTGACAGGGAAAGGTGGTTTGAGGAGGCAAAGGGGGGAAAAGGAGGCGGAGAAAGGGAACAGAAGAGGGGTGGAGAAGGAGGGAAGAAGAGAAGGGGTAAGTCAAGGGTTGAAATTAACTTTTTAAATCTTGTGCACCTGCGTCATAGTAGGATAATATTAGTACACTTAACTAGTATAATACTAATGCTAGTTAGGTGTACAAGTAACTAGCAGAATAAAAATTAAACCTCAACATTAAAAATGGGTAAAAATGTATATGTAGCAACTATATTTAAGCATGTAAGCTACAACAAAATGCAACTTTTCAAAATAATTGAATGTTCGTTTGTAATAAACAAAAAAAAAAAAAAAAAAATTCAAAGCAAACGCAGATACATTGAGAAAATTATATAAAATTAGTCTATAGCCATAGTTTTGAATAGTTAGGTGCACTATGTGCACCCAAATTAAAAATTTACATGCATATGTAAAATTTCATGTGCACAGTGCACCCGCTAATTTCGAACCTTGGGGGTAAGTGATGGAGGCCGTTGGTGGGGGTTTGTGGAGGTGTCAGACAGGAGGAAAGATGGGGAGGCAGCGGAGAGAGAGAGGGGGGAAAAAAGAGGAGGTGAAAAAAAGAAGGAAGTATGGGAAAACCGTAGTCGTGAAGGAGAAATTGTTCAATATAGCGGTGCTGGCCTACAAACAGACCAGAAAGTTTGTTTTCCGTTTTTTTACACATCCCAAAAACCACATCCATCCGATAAAAGCTCAATGAAGGTTAGTACTTGTTTTAACTTAGCTCAATCGAGATGCCCATGTTGTTAACATGACATAAACAACATGGCGGCAAGTCAGTGGCATAACTGCCATGCAGCATGTTGGAAACATTGGGAACAGAGCAGTTTAAAACGTTGCCGCCAAGTACACTGCTAAAACTAACTCTATACTCTTAGAACAAGGAGAACTGATTTTGGGAGGCATCGGATGTGTGCATGTGCCGGGAAGCATTGGTTCACCATCTAATTTTTTGAGTGTGCCACAGCGTATGAAAATGAGTAAAAGGATTTTTTTTGTGTATCAGTATTTTTACTGAATCAGTGAAATCCTAGTGTGGGGCCCAGAGCATGCACTTCCCAAAAATTTTCCTCCGTTTTAAGTGAATAGCAACAGTTCAGGTGACGAGTTGGCGACAAAATGGGGGATTCATCTGTAGTTTAACAGGGGACGTGTTGTGCACTAGAGCCGCCAAATTTTTCACTTAACGCCAAACAACTCTCGACAAATAGTTATAATAACCATCATAAAGCGTCGTTTTCGCGCGGCTGTGGCGCAGTATAGCCCAGATGCTCTTGCGCCATAAAAAAGCCAAACAACCAACCAATCAGTCGTTTTCGCAAAATAGACGTGATTTTGTTTCTTCAACAGAAATAATAAAATACAAATACCCTCAATTTTTCAACGTACGATTTTAGGAATTTTTCAAGAAAAAAATCAGTGTAGGCACCTGGAAGTACATTTTCAGATTAAATGGTAATATTGCTTTCATATGCACACCTATTAAATAGTTTCCAGCTCTTCTGATAACTTTTCTATTCACCGGAACACCTGCAGCTGGCATAAAATTTATATTATCCATATTTTTTAATAACTATTTCCTTGGATAAATACATGCGGATGAGCTGTAACGTTAAAAAGCAAAAGACGTTCCTAGTACTCATTCAGGTTCCCAGATTCAGATATTCAGGATTGTTGTTTACTTTTGACATGAATTTTACGATTGTGATAAAATTCGCCTGTATCGATTATTAACTCAGCAGTTAACGATATTGCATTAGTTAATATCTTATTGTATTTTTTTATTTTAGTAATGTCAATATTGGATTTTTTTACGGCTTACACTGTATTTTTCTACAAAGAGTGTACTGCAATGCGGTAGGAGTCCATTATACTCAAGTCCTGGACTACCGCTAAAAATGGAATAATAAATAGTTGTAACCAAAATAAATTAAACAACCGCTTACATAATTTCTTCCATGTGACAATAATTTAAATTTACATTTTACAATTAATAAATCTACAGAATTAGGTTGGAACTATATCTATTGTAAAAGTGTAAGTCACACCATAGGCAACGCGAAAAAATCTTGCGGAGGTACAGATTTCCCATAGCGGTTGCTGTTAAATTGGCAAAAAGTTGCGTACTTATGAAGTTTACTATTTTTCTGTGGAGTCTAAATGGAAATAGCGCCAAATTTGCATTGGTAGCTTACGGGATGCCGTATAAAAAAAGTGAAATCACCGTTGTGACGAAAATACGTTTTTGATTTAATTAATTTTTGATTTCAGTATACAAACGGATACAGATATTTTCTGCGATGTTTTAATTTAAAAACAATTTACCATGCATTCAGAATCGCTATAATTATAATTTAATACTTACAGTAATTAATTCTTTATAGCTAAATATGTATAATGTTATTTAATTTTAAAATCAACAAGTTTAATAAATTTTACTTTCAAAACGATATATAAAACCCTAAAATGTATTTCTGTACAGTACGGTTTAAAAGAGGGGATAGGACTATTAAATCTTAAAACAAAAAATTATTTATCTGTTTTATTAATTAGACATTTCCAAACATTTTAATACCAAAATTGTAAACATTCATCTAGTAGAACAAAAGCTATTGCGAAAACAGTGGCAGATTAGGTCGTTTTTTAAACTTCAAATGCGTTTATTTCCATTCAACGTTATTGGAGATTATCAGTAAGAAAATAAAAAGTTCCCAACCGATTTCCATAAAATTTTGCACATTTGTTTGGAACATCACTTGCAGCTAAATAAAGTAAGATTAGGTTATTTCATGCAAATTTATTATTGTTAATGTAAATATATTTTACGAAGTATTTGTTCGATTTTCATTTTTTATATGTTTATTTCTTCCAGAAATCAACCGTTAAACTTTTGATCAAGCTGCTAATTCATTTTAAAGAACAGCTTCTATGCTTACCTTTAAGGCATGAATTATGTTTCTCAGTGAATTTTTTATGAAGTTATCTTACGAATGGTGACTGCGCATAGGACTAATTTTGAGAAAACACAGTATTTAGAAAAAATAATTAAAAAAATATATAACACCCAGAACGAATATTTTTACTATATTTTAATTATGCTAATTTATGTTATATACTGTAAAAGTTTTATTAACTTCCAGCACATAGAACCTTAGAAAATGAAATTTAAAAACAGTACTAATTTCGAAGAATTTCAGTTTCCTAAAAGTCCTGTCCCCCCCCATAAAAAACTCATTTGTAACGACGGAATTTACGCAAGAACTTGGCAGTCGTTATAAACAAATTCCACTGTATATCGAAAGGACTGTGAATCGTTTAGTTTTTTATTTTGTTGCATATACATTCCAAGACGTAAACGTGAAGAAAGAAACATTTGACCTAATAACTCGCATCGAACAATTCGTGGTATCGATATCAGAAATGTGCTTGATGAATTAATGAACAGGTTTGAATTTCCTCATGATAAACTTACAAGTATTGTGATTGACGGAGCGCCTGCAATGATAGGGAAAAACAAAGGTCTCATTGGATTTTAAATAAAGGTCCTAAAATTCCACGTTTCTGGCCTCTTCGCTGCATAATTCACCGTGAGCATCTCATCTTCAAATATGAAAATGTGTGGAACAGTTGTTTTGCAGATTGTGAGTTTAATTAGAACAAATGCCAAAACCCACCGTCAATCTAAAAACTTTTTAGAAGAGTTAGGAATGAACGTAGAAACAGATGAATTGCCTTATGGTGCGTTGTATGATGGCTGTCAACTTACAATGTTTTGAGCTGTTTTGTGGAACTCCTAAATCCTGTCACAACATTTACAAAAGAAAAAAGAAAAGAATACCCAGGATTAGAAAATGAAATTTGGCTTTCTATATTTCTTATAAACTTGCTAGACCATTTGCAAACAGTTTGGATTTACACGGAAAAGAAAAAATATTATTGATTTGTCACAAACTGTCTTCAGTTTTGAAGCTAAACTTCGGCTTTCTGTGTACGATCTTAAGTACAAAATATTTAATAATTTTTCACAAGTAATAACAAATCTAATTGATATCAAAGAAGAAAAGTTAGACAAGTACAAAGAAAAATTGAAAGAATTGTAAGCATATTTCAAACATAGGTTTGAAGATTTGAAAAGTTCGAAATCTACATTTGTATATTTTGTTAACCCATTTATTTGTGATATTTTTGAAGATGGATTTAAAATTTCTGAAATAATACTTGTCGAAATAGCGGCAGGGAAATGGGAGTTATTAGATATAAAAGAGGATCAGGCATTGCAAATGCAGCACAAATCTACTTCTATAATTGAATTCTGGGAACTAGTGCCAGAATTAAAATACCCTTACTTAAAGAAAGCTGTTTACTATCTAATTTTAATTTTTGATACAATATATTGCTATGGATTTTTGTATCCTACAATGAAATTCATGAAGTTGAAATATCGTTTACATTAGACTAACCATTATCTCACAGAATTGCCGCGGACAACTTCAACAAATTTTACACCAAATTTGAAAGATTTGACTAAAGATGTACGTTAAACGTCGTACTTTCTGTTAATACATTTCTATTATAATTTATTTTTATTATTAAAATTTTGAAATAATTATTTTGTATTTTCTTTCTCTTAATTATATTTTCTTATATGTATATTTTATACAGCACTTAAGACTTTGGTACAATATGTAACCATATTAATTAAATTTGTGTATTTAATACTATGTAACTATTGTGCGGCTCTTTATAATGTATGAAAAACCAAAATGCGGATCTCATTACCCTCGTGCGCGCCCGCCCCTGTGCTAAATAACCGTATTCTGTCACTTGTTCGTGTTTTGTTTCTATAGGCAAAACCTATATAAAATAATCACATTCTTTTTAACAGGTGATGGTCTGGGACATTATGGTCTGGGGTTAATTATGTATATATATATATATTAGGGCGGCTCAAAAAAATCGAAGTGTCTTAGATCTTTTTGCGGTAGTGCAGAAAAGTTGTGAACTCTCATCATTAAAAGGTATGCAAAATCTTATAACTCTGAATTAATATCTTCTGTCGCCTCAATGGGCCGAAAGTTGTGAAAATTGGATTAATAATGTTTAAAATTCAAAATGAATAAATAATCACAGATTTTGTTGATCCGTTTGCGGTAATGTTTAAAAGTTACTATTTTTTAACAACAACATCTGTACAAAATTTTAGAATTATACGTTAATATCTGTTGCCGCTTCAACGGCACCGAATTTTGGAAATTGAAGGCAAATTTTTAAATAAACATATATTATACTTACCTCATTTTAATGCGAAAAGAAAATTTATTCTATCTTCTAGATATACAAATTAAAAACGCATTATTGCTTGTAATCTTTTTTTTTTGGACTCAAATTTTGGCATGTGTTTTCTGGATTCTAGTGTTGCTCTAATAAATCCATCCCTATTCTGTGGTCCAACTGTTTTTTCAGAGGCTTCAGTGATTAGTTTTACAATTCGCTCAACTACTTGTGTGTGTGAAGGATAATTAATAAAGTTCCTGCCGTCCATTAGCACACCGTCCTGTATCATCTTCAGAAGTTCATAAGAACTAATCTCTCTCCGAGAATTGGAGGCGATGTCACATAACAAGTTTGCCAGTCAATGAGATCTACGTAGTCTGTAGCTCCAAGATTAACAGCAGGAATAACCAATCTGTGAAAACAATTTCCATCCGGGCCATTTTCCCTTGCCTTGATAATCCGCCTAGCTGCAAGCGTCCTAATATGGCATCTCTCATCAGTTAACATGGCCAAAAGCATGTTTTCTGGAGTCGCAAAGTAAGCGCTGCGAGAAGTTACTGGTTCGATTATGTCAGGATACTTCTTAGTCAAGTACCGAGATGAGCTGATGAAATGCCACAGGTATCTAGCACCGTCCTTTATGGAATGATGAATTTTAATTCGAAACCATGAGGGTGCATAGACTCTTAGAATGAACACAACCAAAGTTAGCAACTCATTTGATGGGTCTGATGTAAATACATAAAACCTCAGTATTCGATTGGCAGTTGTTAGCCAGCGGGCCGAATTCAACGTTGATGGTTGACGCTTAGCTAGATCTGAAGAACAAACGCCAGAACTCATCGCGGTTCAAATGTTTAAGAAGTATTTCTGATTAGAACTTAGGGCGGTGGGATCAATGCCTGACAAGTCGCATTCAAATTTTATATTTTTCATGATCGATCGATATTTTCCATGGTATGAGAGTATCATATCACAAACACATTTATATGAAATTGAAGGAACGGATGCATGGAGGTATAAATTTTCAATCTTCAAAGCAACAGTTTCCGCAATAATTGAAAAGCATGGTTCTTTGTTTACATCAGTTTCGCAACCGATATGCCATCTTTTGTGAGCGCAATATCTCACAATGTCCTCATGCGTTGGGAGCATACTTAAAAAATCCTTCAGTGCTCCAGAAATAGAGCATTGCAACATTTGCCGACATGAAAACTTTGACTGCGATGATTTTGCCATTTCTAATATAGACCAATATTTCTAATTAAAAATCACGATGAGATACACAAAACTATTAGATTATGATTAGATGCTTTATCAATTAAACGTTTTAAAACAGATTACGACACGTAGAAACCGGTTCTTGTGGGGCGGGTAGACAGGACGGCGCCAAAAGATATTAACCTATAATTTTAAATTACGAAAGCAATAATGCTTTTGTAATTTGTATGTTTGAAAGGTGGAATAAAGTTTCTGTTCGCATTAAAATGAGATAAGTGTAACGTGTATTTATTTAAAAATTTGCTTTCAATTTTCTAAAACTCGGGGCCGTTGAGGCGGCAGAAGATATCCACCTATAACTCAAAAATTTTGTACAGGTGTTGTTGATAAAAAGTAGTAACGCAGCACTAACAAACAAGTCGGCAGTATTTGATTAATTTTGAATTTTAAGCTGTTTGATCCAATTTTTACAACTTTCTTCGGCCCATTGAGGCCAGTAGAAGATATCAATTCAAGGAGTTATAAGATTTTGCGCTTTTTAATGATGAGGAAGTTCACAACTTTTCCACACTACCTTGAAATTCAGGATGTAGTTTTTTGAGCCGCTTTGGCCATATATATATATGTAGCAAAAATAAATAAATTGTTCGACTGACTGATCTTGGACAATTTCTGCACAAAATATTCTTAATAATTTTTACTACCATTTCGAAACTATATAATTTTTCCACCAAGTTTCAAACTAGAATAAACTTATTTTGTTCTAATTTGAAAACTTAAAGTATGTATTTATAAGTCCAAATTAATTATGAACAGAGTTTAAAGACAATAGGTAAATTTATAAATAAATCATTACATGAAATATAATGTGAAAATAATATAATGAATATATAGGAAATACATGTGCTTAAAATATTGAACGTGATCTATGAATGAATAAAATTAAATAAACATCAAGAGATTACACAAATAAAGGATAAATTAAATGTCAGAAGTACAAGAAAAGGACGAGGGATAAAAATAAAAAATGTAAGAACTAAAATGGGATCACACAATATAAATTACTATGGGTTAAAGTTATGGAATGAATTGCCGGAGATAATAAAAGAAAGCAAAACAAAAAGGGCATTTAGAAAAAGATTAAAACTACAATTATTAAATAGTCTGGATCTGGGATAAAAAGGTTGGCTAATTTTTTCAGTGACAGACGACTTAACTTTTAGTTCTATATCTGCCCCTTTCATGTTTCATCGTAAAAGATAAATATTTTATATAAAATTGCATATATAATCTGGACAATATGTGAACATGGAAAACAAAAGTAATTATATTCAAAAGAAACATTCTAAGTTAAAACAAGCTCAAAAAAATTGATTCATTGATATAATGAACACTAAACAAAATGTTGGCATTGTTCAGAATTGTTGACTTATAGAATGAGCAGTCGCCTCATTTATGAACTCGATTCAAAAGGTTTGCTGATTACGAAATCAACAATGGCGGCTGGTCGGATAACGCGAGTGGCACTTCACCTAAAGAAATTGGGCGGTTGAACAGTTTTTTTAATTTAAATTCCAAATTCTTTTTATTTTTTTGTCAAATTTAAAATTTGATTAGAAAAATAAAATTTAGAATTTTATTTTGAGCCCACTATTTGTTTTTAATTTAATTCCTTTAATATAATTGGAATTACATTCAGGAACAAAAGACTATGTTTTTAGGTCAGCTCTTTAAACGCGTTAAACGCACCAACGAAATATTGCCCGCTGAGAAAAAGGGCCGAATGAAGCGACGATAGAAATTCAGAGCTTCGCTTCAAAACGGAAATGCTTTGCGAACATGGTTACCATGGCGATGGAATATTTACGGCGAAAGCAAGTACTGTCAGAGAAGAGAAATTTTTATTGCATCATCATGTCAGCTAGTATTGCCAGATCAGAGGTTTTACCTCTGAATCTAGAGGTTTTGCATGGGGAAAAAGGTAAAAATTACCAAAACAGAGGTATGGCTTGATCAGAAATAAAAATTGAGATTTTTGATTACCACAGAGGTTTCTAGAGGTAAAAAATTTTCTATGGGCGGGGTGTTACTGGTCAAAGAAAAAAAATTAAATCAAAGAATTGAATCAAACTTTGATTCAAACTAGTATAAACACTTTAGTGTTATATTTGTTAGCCTGAATTACCCTGAAGTATTTCGAGGCACGTTGAGTGGTAACAGTAGAAGAGTGTAATTTCGTTGTGTTTTTGTTTCTTAAGGGTACACAGGACCTTTAAATCTTTAAAAAATCGATATTTTATTTATTAGTTTAAAAAATAATATCGATTTTTGGCAGTGTTTTAAAACAAACCGCATCAAAATTCTTCAATTACTTCTTGCACTATTGTATAAAATAAAAATAACTATTACATATTACCTTGTTACCAAGTTCCAACTTGAACGCTCTTTTTCTCAATATCACTATTTACTTTTTATAAGTTTTTATTATTTTTTTAGGATTAACTTAAAATGTTGAGTATTATAAATAAAGAATGAAAAATATAAAGAATGAAGAATGGGATTCTTTAAAAGAAGTATTTACTGAGATTATGAACGATCCAACCTCCGATCAAACTTCGCTTAGGCAGAGTGTCGGCTATTTAAATATATTTAACGACTTTGAATTTTCACTTTTGGTTGTTGTTTTTAGCGATAATTTTGGACTTACGGATGTTCTCTTCAATGTACTACAAAATAAGTCATTTGACATTAATTTTTGCATCTCACAAATTAAAAATACGCAGATTCTTTTAAACATCAAACGAAAGGAGAATACATTCATGGAAATTTTCGAATTAGTGACTATGAAAACAACAGTTCCAACTGAACACCGAGAGGGACAAAAAAAAAGTGACGCTCGCACGAGATCAAATTTTTGAAAAATATAAAATTTTACATTTTATGAAATATTAGATACTATTTCTTTACAAATTACTACACGTTTTCAAGATATGGAAAAGCTTCATTTTATTACATTAAGGGATACTTCAAAATTTGTAGAGTATTCCAATAAATTTCCTACGGAAGTAATAAATAATTTAAATGTGTACTACCCCAATATATTTACTGACTTCCAAAGATTGAAAAATGAATTAAAACACATATATCTGGATAAGCAGTATAGAGATATGAAATTACAAACATTCATGGAAATTTTAACAGAAAACAAATACATTTTTAAAGAAGCTTATAAACTTTTTTGCTTAATAGTGATATATATATATATATTGAAAGACTGAAATGAATAGTTAGCGAGTCATTACTTATCGATTTAAGGGATTAATTAAAGAATTAAGAGAAAAGAGGTACTTAATAGTCAAAACAAACAATAATTAGTCCTCCAGCGATAATTAATGCAGCTTAAAAAAACCATTATTATCAATAGCAAAATTGTAGTATGATTGTGACATGTACTTTCTAATGTAATATATATAAATATACTACACTTAATTGTATATTAATTTAGACAAAGTTAAAGTAGTGAAGTAATATAACGCAAGGTTCTCTTAATTCCTTTCTATAAGTAATAGCTCGCTAGTGATTCATTTTAATCTTCAATACATGTCTATATTAATTGATGCATAAAGTTTAGCATTAACGCAATTTTGTTTTTGGCTGCCATTTAATCGTTGTTAATTTATTATTTTTTGCTCATCTTTCTGTCCGTTGATACCTTATCTCTATCTTATTTGTTAAAATATTTCTATTCATCTCTATTAAATATTTTCAATCTTTTCCATACGATCTTCCTGCATTTCATCTTAACTTTTTTACTCTTGTTTTCTATTTTATTTTATTTTCATTTTAATTTTTTCACACCAACTACCCTTCTTCACATCACATCTTCCTTTACACTAAAAATATTACGTCTGTTACAACTGATTTATCTTTCTGGGTTTACCACAAAAAACTTTTTTACTTTTCCATCATCTTTGTACATTCCTTTGGTGTTTTACCAGGCTTGTTTGCATATATATATACGCTAACCTAATTTATATTACAAGATGTTAACCAAGTTAAACTACACAATTTATGTGTACTGGTGTTTAAGCCTATTATTTTTGTACTTCTAGTAATTTTAATTAATTTCATATTCTTTAAGCTGATTCTGACTAATAATAACTGTTTCAACTAAAGAAATTTCAATGCAGCCTCATCCGTCGCGCTGTATAAAAAGGAATGCGTATTATCCTACAGGCAAGGGGAATAATATGTTAAACGTGTTACCGCCTACTTCTAACAATGCAAGCCATGCTTTTATTACACCTTCACCTGACTTGAAAGATGCGTTCCCAATTTTCACAAAGTTCTCTGACAGTAGATGAAAACCTGTCCATCCATGAGTTATGTGCATGACTCGAATCATTAAGATGATTCCCTACACACTTTTTGTAAAGTGTTTAATTGCATCTACATGATTATATGTAAAACTTGTAAACAGAAGTATATTGGATAAACTGGTAGTTGCCTAAATATACGGATGAACCTGCCTAGGTCTAATGTAAAACTTTTTTCACCCAAGATGGATTTAGAAATGAAGCATTTGCAAGAACCAGACTTCAAAAACATTGAAATTAAAATCCTTAACATTACACCAGGCATAAAGCACAGACTTTATTTAGAAAATTATCTAATCTGCAAAGAAAAGACCATTTACCCAATTGAAATGAACGATTTGTTTAACAACATTAGAATATTAAGCCACCTAGACAACCATATTGTTTACAAAATTCTCAGAATGGGTGATTGTATTGAAAAAAATAAAAGATGGAGAAAAAGGGGAAAAGAAAGCAAAAAAATCTTCCTTCATAGATTTAAGCTTGCTCCTCAATAAACTTGGTGATGACTTCTCTAGGGATATTAACCTTAAGAAGGCCAAGGATGTGTTTTTTCGCTTAACAAAAATTATACAATTTACTGCTTAAAAGAAGCCTGGAATTTAATTTAAAAAATCAGCAAACACATGATATCATTTTAGACCTGCTTAGATTCAAGCTAGGCATATTGAAGGTGGAAAGATGTGTAAATCACATTAACACTACAGAAAAGCATTACATCATCTTCAAATTCTCTAACAAAATTTCTGATTCAATACCTTTGGCAAAACTAAGTCAGTGTGTCTAACTGTTTCCCGTCCTCATTCGTCTAGAGGTCTAAGAGAACTCGGGCTAAACGGAGGGACCCTGGTTCGAATCCAGAATGGGGACGGCGTCTCTTTTTTTTCCAAAAACAAAAAAAGCTCTAGTTTGAACTATATATATACGTGGGTGGCAAAAATTATTGTATAATAAATTCCCCCACGAAAAACTCACAAAAATCTCGCCCCGGAGGCTTTTCTGTGTTGACCATTATTTGGCAATTGTGTTATCCCTGTGAAGGGTAATAATATCTTACATCCTTATATACGGAGAAAGAGAGCGTTGTTTCCTGTCCTCGTTCGTCTAGCGGTCTAAGACACTCGGGGCTAAACGGAGGGACCCTGGTTCGAATCCAGGACAGGGAAAGCGTCTCTTTTTCTCCAAAAAGAAAAAAGCTCTAGTTTGAGCTATAATATATACGTGGGTGGCAGAAATTATTGTATAACTAAGTCAGTTTCTGAATTTTTTCTAAACGATCTTAAAGATTTTGTCATTCGACCTTTATTTAGTTACACACCTCCAATTGGAAAATTGATTTGTAACTACAAAAAAGTCCTGTTTGAAGACAGTAGCAAGATCTCTTGTCCCTGTACTCGAAAAGTATACCTAAAATTTGTGGACCCACATCATGGACACATTGTCACAGGTCATCTTAATGGAATAGCCTCTGAAGATCTGAAAACTCTACTAGAAAAGGGATCAAAATTTAGGATGACGGTGAACAAAGGAAAAACAGCATTTTCCCAGCATATTCATGCTGACATCTAAAAATTCTGTTATGATATTGCCTTCAAATATAATATACCATTAGAAACCTTCATTGAATTGAGATCCAAGCTGCTTGAAAAACATTGTTAACTCCTGCAACGTTAAGAATCCTTTTGAAAAGATTAGCAAATAAAAATCAGCCCAATGTAAAAAGAATTCTCGTGCAAATTAAATACATCCATAGAAATTTTGTGATCACTGTTACCGATAAAGCAGCAGGAAATTTTGCACTTATCTGTAAAAACTTCTACATTGAAAACTTAAAAAAGCGGCTAGAACTTTCATCAGCCTATACTCCTTTTAATGAAAGTGAAACAATCTTTGACAAAAAAATCCTTGCCTTTCATAAAAGGCTCAAGTTAACTAACAAATTTCTTAAGAAATCCTTCCTCTTTGTCACAGTAAAATTCCACAAAAACCCTCTAAAATTTCGTTTAATCATTCAAGGAAACAAATTGCATGGATCCTCTGCTGCAAAAGCATTATTTCATTTATTAAAAAAAGTTGAAGACCAAATTAGAAGCCAAGAAAAAACCTGGTTCATAAAAGATAGTAATTCTATAATTAAATATCTGCAAGATAACCAGTTATGTAGCAGCGAATGCCATGACTGTGAAAACCTATTCAATTCCATTGACATTTTATGATGTTCCGAAATTATTTTTCACTACTTTGAAAAAACAGAATTTCGTTGGGCTGGAAGTATCCTACTGCAAAAACCTTCGCTCCTTTTGCCTCAAAAAAAACATCATAAAAATGTTTAGCAGGCTTTGTGTACAAACCCACGGAATTCCCACAGGAGCCAGTTACTCCAGTATTCTGGCAAACTTATACCTTCAGTTTTACGAAACAACTTACCTTCAATAACAGTCACATTCAGATGCATTGGTGATCTCATAACACTCAATGGCACTAAGAATCTTGACATCTACACTCCGAACTTAAAATTAATTAAAACCAATACTGACAACAAGAGTGGTGTTTTCCTAGATTTAAATATCAGCATCAACGACAACTCTCTTACTGAAATTGACTTGTATGATAAAAGGCAAGACTTCAGATTTAAAGTGAATTTCCTCACAAACTGGGACTCCCAACATATCCAGAAAAGTCCACAGAAATATCATTTGTTCGAAATGTTCTCGAAATGTTCTCGAGTAACAATAACCTCAAATTAAAAAACTTTCAGACACTAATGTCGAATGCATTTACAATGATGTTCCACATTACTTCACCAAGAATCTGGTTCATAATTTTGTTAAAAAACTTTTTTTGTCCTAACCCCCCCCACTTCATTTCATTTTCTTTATGCCTTTAAAATTCTCAGTCCCTATTTTTACAATTATCATCTTTTATAATTCTACTCTTTGCTTGTCTTTCCACCACAAAAGCACCATTTAAAGTTTAAGTCCTAGTGGACAAAAGGCAACTTTTCTAGCAAAAAGAACCCCAGTGCTTTGGTGTTTTCTCCTACACCCAAAACACGACAAATTTCATTTCTTTTATCAACTTTCTTACTTCTAATCCTTCAGTACTTTTTCTTAAACATTTCTTGTCACTTGTAGTTTAGCTTTTCTTACATTTTTATTTATTATACTAACAAGTTTATCTCTGTAATGTAGGTAAGTGTTTTGATATCAGGTTTGAGAATTATAGTAAGCTTTTTCTAGCTGTTGTTTGCACACTTATTGAGTTCTCTATGTTCAAAAACGTTTTTGTATTTAATATTGTTCAAATTATATTTGTGTATATATATTATGCATATTTTGTTTTTTTTATGTATATATATTGTGCATATTTAGTTTAATTTGTGTGTGCATGTTTATGCATATGCGCATATATATGTCTTTATTCTGATTGCACACTTCTGGGTCTATTATGAGTGCAAAGAAACAATTTGTTTATTTTGAATATACGGATTTATTTAAACTTAAACTTATATATTTTTACTAGTTAATAATTAAGTGTTTATCTTGAGTGTGACATATTCATGTAAAACTTTTTATAATTTTTTGGTATAATTAGTGAGTTTTCTCACTTCATCATCATTTCTATTCATGTTAATTCAACTTTTACACTTTAATCACTTTCAATACCTCTATCTACTTGTTGTAAGTTTGCTTTTGGGCCACTTACAACAATTGAGATTTTTCTTAGTATTAATAAAGAGACCCTTCTAAATTACTAAAATATTGTTAAACTAATTATATTCTGGATTTATACTGTTTTTAACTAATTTTTGATCAATGCTGGTTTATTCAGTATTAATCACAAATCTCAATTATTGTAGTCAGAAAAAGCAAACCAATAACAGGGATTTTGTGCGGTCCCTGATGAAGAACAAAATTCTTGGTATTGTTTAATCTTTTACTCCTCTTCACCTTTTACTACTACAATGTCAATTTTTATTCTGAGATGTTTCTACTATTTAAATTTACTTGGGTTTACTACCTTGTGTGATATTACTTTACAACTTTAACTTTGTCCAAGTTAATATACATTTAGATATGTGTATTTATGTATATTACATTAGAAGGTACTACATGTCACAATCATACTACAATTTTGCTATATATATATAAATCATAATAAATACAATTATTTTGCTAGAAAACGGAAATTTATTGGCCATATTTGCGGATTCTTGAGGGGATGGAGGAGGGGCTTGCCGCTTCACCCGTTCTTGAAGTCACGAGCCGCCACTGGAAATCAGTCTCGATGGTATTTAAAATGTCTCTTTTAGTATGCATAATAATACAATATAATCTGTAATATATAGATAACCAATTAAATTTTAGTGTTATAAATAAAGAAAAAACGATATAAAGAATTTACATTACTAATCACTCCCCAAATAAACTCTAGTTGGAGATTCTTGAAAAACGATCTATAAGTGTTTGCTTCATTCTCTGTTATCTAAGTTTACTACAAAATTTCGTCGTAAAATATTTAGCACATCAAATACATAGTCATCAGTATAATCTATTCTCCCCAAAAATCATTTGATGTAAACTCCTTGCTATGCAGTTTGAAGGTGTTGTCCCAACTCAATCTCTATGCAATGTAGTGCCATCTCATCCATTTTGTCAATCCCCTAGTAGGGTAAATGTCCCTTATAGAAAGGTCCCCTACAGGGGAAGGTTCATCTTTTCCAATAAAATTTTTGCGCAGCGACAATAACTTTCTACGAATAAAATGCCATTTGTTATCGACATTCTTAATGATTAGCTTATGCAAAAAGTTCAAAAGTTTTTGAGTGTGGTGGGTGTGCCAGGCTTACAAGAGAGGTTACAGAGATATATAACTTTATATGTAAGATATTATTACCCTTCACAGGGATAACACAATTGCCAAATAATGGTCAACACAGAAAAGCCTCCGGGGCGAGATTTTTGTGAGTTTTAGTGGTGGAATTTATTATACAATAATTTCTGCCACCCACGTACAGATTATAGCTCAAACTAGAGCTTTATTCGTTTTGGAGAAAAAGAGACGCTTTCCCCATCCTGGATTCGAACCAGGGTCCCTCCGTTTAGACGGGAGTGTCTTAGATCTAGACGTATGAGGACAAGGAAACAACGCTCTCTTTCTCTGTATGTAAAGATGTATTACCCTTCATAGGGATAACACAATTGCCAAATAATGGTCAACACAGACCATTTTCTCCAAAACGAATAAATCTCTAGTTTGAGCTATAAGCTATACGTGGGTGGCAGAAATTATTGTATAATAAATTCCCCCACGAAAACTCACAAAAATCTCGCCCCGGAGGCTTTTCTGTGTTGACCATATTTGGCAATTGTGTTATCCCTGCGGAGGGTAATAATACCTTACATCTTTACATACGGAGAAAGCGTTGTTTCCTGTCCTCATTCGTCTAGCGGTCCAAGACACTCCGGGCTAAACGGAGGAACCCTGGTTCGAATCCAGGATGGGGAAAGAGTCTCCTTTTCTCCAAAACGAATAAAGCTCTAGTTTGAGCTATAATCAATACGTGGGTGGCAGAAATTATTGTATAATAACTTTATATATTCATATGCATGGCCTGCAAAAGGGTTGCTGGTATCTAACTGGAAGGAGACCCACACGCTGAACGTATGTGACGATGTGTGGAACCGGCCAGGCCAGTAACCTAGTGTCCTACCCCGCCTTCAAGTGGTGCAGGCTGAGCTTTCTATTTATGTGGCAAATTAATATTTGCTACACGGATAGAAAGGCGGAAGGGGAGGGCTAATTCACCAACCCGTCTAGCCAGCGTGGTGAAATTATGGCTAATTCCTCCATTATGTTGACACACCAGAAACCATGGCCCCTAGTCTCCAGGTGCTGGAGTGCTCCTGATCAAGGCAGCGGTCAGTGTGGCATGAAAGCAGGGGGTGCTAAGAATCACTGGAATGGCCCAGGCTGCCGTTTGTTATTGACCTTGGCTACGTTTAATGGACGATCCCTTGCTTCTGAAGCAAAACTTCAGGAATTGGAAGAAGAACTTGACAAGATCAAATGGGACATTGTAGGACTCAGTGAAGTTAGAAGAAAAGGTGAAGAGTTGGTGGAACTTAAAAGTGGACATTTGTTTTATTATAGAGGAACGGAAACTGGAAGAACAAGTGGTGTTGGCTTCTTAATCAACAAAAGAATTAAAGACTACCTTCTTGAAGTCGAAAGTACATCAGATCGAGCAGCGAGGCTCGTTGTTCAACTAACCCAGCGATACCAACTTCAAATAGTACAGGTATATGCACCAACATCAAGCCATACCGACGAAGAGGTTGAAGAATTTTATGAAGAAATCAAACAGTTACACACCAAAGGGAAACAACATATCAAGCTCATCATGGGGGATTTCAATGCAAGAATTGGACAACAGGAACAAGGAGAGACATCGGTTGGTAAATACGGATATGGGGAAAGGAATGAACGTGGCGATCAACTCATCGAATTTGCAGAAGCTGAAAATCTTAGCATCATGAATTCATTTTTTAAGAAGAAACCGCAAAGAAAATGGACATGGAAACACCCAAATGGGGGAACTAGTGAAATTGACTATATCCTGGCAAACAAGAAATCAATTATTGAAGATTGCAGTGTACTGAACAGATTTAATACTGGAAGTGATCATCGAATGGTGAGATGTAAAGTGCACTTAAATACTAAATTAGAACGACAGAAGCTCATTAGGAAACAAGTAAGTAAGAGGGTGGATTTAATGAGACCTTGAGGAATTATTTTTCGCGCCATCTATCCCATTGGTACTAAAAAAAGCCACGTGGAAATGATTTTACCCGCTAAAAAAAATGGCGGGAGTTGCTATGACTTTGTTTAATGTGTTCGAATAATTAGTTTAAAATTACAGCTGCTTTTTAGGGGTTCTTGATATAGTTTTGCGGGTAATCATTCCCGCCCTGGATTGACTTTTTTTTTGTTTGTTTGTTTACGGTTATTGGGAATTGACATAAGGTAAATGGAGTCCATTACTTGGCTTTGTGAAATAGTTGTAGTAGTATTTACGTTTTTGCCAAATCTAGGTCGCTACATACTTTCGCTAAGTATCATTGAATTAATTACTTTTTGTGTTTTTTTTGACTTTGTTACGCCAAACGTATTGATGCATTAACCCGATTCTTTGGTAAAAGGGTGCCCGTTGACGGTTTTGAAATGTCCCAGGGAAAAAACGAAAAAAATATATATCGCCTGAAGTCCAGTTCGTGTATAAATCATATGTGCCAACTTCAAGCACTATTTATAGACGGTGCTTTTGAAATGATTGTAACAAACATTTCACCAATAATTGGTGAGATGTTTGATGATGCAGTCTTGAATCGTGTTATAACGAGAGGGGAAATAGAGCATTTGTTTGGTTCATTCAGACAGTACAGGACGAAAAGCTTTAATGTGAGGGAAACCCTTTTATAACGAGCAATAATATAGTAAATGTTTCCCGTAATTTGAGTTCGTTTAATAACGAAGTTTTCCACTTTTCTACAAAGATACCGTCTTTGGGAGGGTTTAAGACACCAAGAGATTTTTTTTTTTCCAAGTAGTGATGCAAAACTATGAAAAATTATGATAATTAGATATATGTTAACAAACAGTTATTTAGACACTGGCGTAAGGTTTAAAAAACACGACGTTTCGAAAGCCAGCCGCTCCCTTTGTCAAGAGACGGCAGAATGAAGAGTTAGTGAAAGTCCTAAGCTTATATACCCGCATGTTGGGTGTCCCCATCTGGTGCGAAGTAGTTCTGGCTGGGGAAAGCCCCCCGTACCCGACGACGTCAGGTAATCGCCTCACAACTCGAGGTCTACAAAAACCCTGTAAGGTTCTGGTAGAGGTTTTGCGATGTTTATTGCACGACTCCTCAAACCGTAGGTTTCCCATGATTCCAGAAAAAGTCTACTCCCCAGATTCGTCACATTCTGATGTAATACTTTCATCGAATGCCAATCTGGTTCGTGACCCTCCCTGAAGACATGTTCAGCCAACTGGTTTGAATCGTCTCCCCTAGCTACCGCACGCATATGCTCCTTCCCTCGTAGACGTATCGATCTTCCCGTCTGTCCAACATACACCTTGTCACAGTCTCCACACGGTATTTGGTAAATAGCACCAGATTTTTCCTCCTCAGGGACGCGATCCTTAACTTTAAGTAATAGATCACGCAGGGTGTAGACAGATTTTTAGTAGGTCTTAAGCTTAGGACTTTCACGAACTCTTCATTCTGCCTTCACTTGACAAAGGGAGCAGTTGGCTCCCGAAACGTCGTGTTTTTAAACCTTACGCCAGTGTCGAAATAACTGTTTGTTATGGAATCTCCTGGTGAAACTCTGTATTGTTTCGTTAAATATATTCTATGTAATTTATGTAAATGATGATATTTTTTTTTAATGTTTTGTCAGGTTTTTTTCTTATCTTACATTAATCATAGCCCGGTTTTAACGGTAAACTGAACGTAACAAGTCTCAGAAAAATGTTGTTCCACTCCTCTGTGGTGGCTAATAGTAACACGTTCCGTATATTGTGGCATCAGTGGCGTATATTTTGGGGATCTAAGTAATCTCAAATGGACCAACTTACTTTTAAAATACAAATTTTGCTGTTTAAAACATTTTCGTAACTGTTTTGCTTAGAACAACTGGGGCACAGAGTATGGAGATGTATTAAGGAAATGAATAAAGGACAAAAATCGCTATTCCCAACGTGTTTCAATCAGAAAATAGAATTCTACATCTCTTGCAAGTTGAGCTACCCCTACAGATGAAAGAAGCGTCAATGCACATGGTCACTAATGTTTCTTTTTGATGCGAGACTCTAAAATCAGTCATTTAACAGCC
>QLNU02014802.1:42717154-42731726 GCA_006491805.2 Dysdera silvatica
GAATTAAAGACTACCTTCTTGAAGTCGAAAGCACGTCAGATCGAGCAGCGAGGCTCGTTGTTCAACTAACCCAGCGATACCAACTTCAGATAGTACAAGCATATGCACCAACATCAAGCCATACCGACGAGGAGGTTGAGGAATTCTATGAAGAAATCAAACAGCTACATACCAAGGGGAAACAACACATCAAGCTCATCATGGGAGATTTTAATGCAAGAATTGGACAACAGGAACAAGGAGAGACATCGGTTGGTAAATACGGATACGGGGAAAGGAATGAACGTGGCGATCAACTCATAGAATTTGCCGAAGCTGAAAATCTTAGCATCATGAATTCATTTTTTAAGAAGAAACTACAAAGAAAATGGACATGGAAACACCCCAATGGAGGAACCAGCGAAATTGACTATATACTGGCAAACAAGAAATCAATTATTGAAGATTGCAGCGTACTGAACAGATTTAATACTGGAAGTGATCATCGAATGGTGAGATGTAAAATGCACTTAAATACTAAACTAGAAAGGCAGAAGCTCATTAGGAAACAAGTATGTAAGAGGGTGGATTTAAAGAAATTAAAAGAAAATACCGAGGCATTCAAGTTGGAATTAAAAAATCGCTTTTCTGCACTGGAAGGACTTATTGAAGAAGTTGACATCTCAGAAGCAAATGAAAACATTGTTAAGACAATAATTGAAACTGCTGGGGAAATTGGTGGTGTAATATGTAAAAAGCAGAATAGCAAATTATCTGAGAAGACGAAACAGCTCATGAAAAGGCGAAGAGATATGAAGGTGGACAATCGAAATACCAGCCAAGATCGAGGAACTTTGCAAAACTTTGCGCAAAAACATGGCAGTCATATAAGAAAATTCACCAGGACTTAGTAATAGGCCGCCATTGTTAAATAGGAGCCTTAGGGTTGTTAAAGGGAGTTTGTCTATTGGGAAGAAACACATCATTGCATTAAAAGGAGAGGATGGCACTGTAACAAGAAATAGGGAAGAAATACTTAGAAGAGTTGAAGAATTCTACAGAAAGCTGTATGAGGGAAACAGTGGATTAAACGAAGACTCTGAGATAGTCGAAGGAACAGCTCCTAAAATCTTAAAAGAAGAAGTTTCATTTGCAATAAAAAATATGAAGAAAGGAAGAGCCCCTGGTGATGATGGTATTACATTAGATATCCTAAAAGAAGCTGGAGAATATGTAGAAGACATACTTGCAAAATTCTTTACCAAATGTCTTAACAGCGGTAACATACCAAACCAATGGGATTCTGCAACAGTAATTCTTTTGCATAAAAAAGGTGATAAAGAGGATTTGAAAAATTACCGACCAATTAGCTTGTTACCTGCTATTTATAAAATCTTCACAAAAGTGCTAACACATCGCCTGCAGAAAAAATTAGATGCAGCTCAACCAAGAGAACAAGCTGGATTTCGAAGTGGATTCAGTACAGTGGACCATATTCAAGTATTAAGAGAATTAATTGAAAGAACACATGAATATGAACTTCCATTGTGTGTTGCATTTATTGACTATGAGAAGGCCTTTGACTCTATTAAAACATCAGCAGTCATCAACTCTTTAAGATCAACAGACGTTGAGGATGTGTACATTGACATATTGAAACGTGTGTATAAAAATGCAAGTGCAAAATTTCGGTTACATAAAGATACCAAAACTATTAAAATTGGTAAAGGTGTGAGGCAGGGAGATACCATTTCTCCAAAACTTTTTACTTCAGCTTTACAGATGATTTTTCAGCAAATAAATTGGAATAACAGGGGAATAAAAATAAATGGTGAATATTTAAATCATTTGCGGTTTGCTGATGACATTGTTATTTTTTCAACGAACCCATCAGAACTCCAAGACATGGTACAGGAGCTCTCAACTAGAAGTAAAGAAGTTGGACTCAAGATGAACCTACAAAAAACTAAGATCATGTTCAATAATTTCGTAGAGGAAACAAAAATACAAGTTGACAACATTGAGCTAGAAATTGCTGATTCATATATTTACCTTGGCCAGCTGATTTCAATGGATGGCAACATTATGAAAGAACTCAACAGACGTATTAAACTTGGCTGGAGTGCATTTGGAAGAAACAGTTTTATCCTGAAGGGGAAATTGCCTTTGTGTCTAAAAAGAAAGGTCTTCAACCAGTGTGTATTGCCAGTCCTCTCTTATGGATCAGAGACATGGAGTCTAACAGTTGGAGCAATACGAAAGTTACAGACAACGCAAAGGAGCATGGAGAGGTGCATGCTTGGAATAACTAGGAGAGATCGAAAAAGAAACACTTGGGTGAGAGAGCAAACTAGAGTAGAGGACATCATTGTTAAAGTAAAAGGGCTGAAATGGCGATGGGCTGGGCATATTGCAAGAAGAACTGATCAACGATGGACAACAGAAATTCTGAACTGGATTCCAAGAGACCACCGAAGACCTAGAAAACGTCCTCAAACTAGATGGGTGGATGAAATAAGAAAAGAGGTTGGGGTGACGTGGAAACGAATGGCCCAGGATAGACTTGTGTGGAAAGCATTTGGAGAGACCTTCATCCAGCAGTGGATAGATAATGGTTGAATATGATGATGATGATGATGATATAAAAAAATTACAAATTCTATTTTTCTCCAAAAAGGGGACTATATTGTAGGCTTCCAACAATAGAATTACTAGGTGTTCATTTTGCGGGTTTCTTTTGTTGTTGTTCGTTGGAATACCTAGAAATGCAAACTGAATTTGAAAAACTAAAAGGTACGGTTCCTAAAATTAGCTGCAAGCCAACTTGTTTCCTTTAATGCAATGTTTTCCAAACATACATAAGTTCACCTTTCGCATTTAGCACCGGTATATATAATTGCATTCTGAATTCTAAAATAATAATCAGTCTTCTGTTTACCAACTAAAATATGTGTGCAGACGTAATTATCGGTGGCTCCGCCAGAAAGGCCTACCAAATCTCTTTTAAACTTGCATTCTAATTTAATTATCTTTTTGTGAATTAGTGAATTAATTTAAACATTTAAAGTGTAAATAAATGTTGTTTTCAACTGGATGAAATTACTGCACTTTTTCAATATTCATGACTGCCACACACTTACAGAAAACTTGAATGAAAATAAATTCGTTTCTAAGTATTCTTTATACACTGAGAATGTGTTTATTTAATTTAATTCTATTAACGAAAATTCCCATTTTCTCATGCTTCTATGTTATTTACTATTTTGACTACTAAAAATGAAGAACTAGCGTTATTAAAAAAACTTCAATTATCAACGTAATTAAGTTGGCTAGAGCTTTTCCATTTCAAATGTATTCAAAATTAATGTGAAATGCAAAAGAAAATTCAATTTTCTTAGAAAGTGATGATAAAATTTAGCGTCAAATTAAATTGTAGGTATTCTAATTATTTATTTGGACTACATTTTTTCAAAATTCAATTACGCATAACGAAAACATACGAATTTTACTAAAAATGATTTGATTACATCATATATGGAATTAATTAAATAAGTAGTTTTTGCATGAAAAGTACGTCAAAAAACTATTTTAGATATAAATTTAGAGGAATCATTATTTTAGATTATATCACATCATCACCATGTTCAACCATTATCTATCCACTGCTGGATGAAGGTCTCTCCAAATGCTTTCCACACAAGTCTATCCTGAGCAATTCGCTTCCACGTCACCCCAACCTGTTTTCTTATTTCATCCACCCATCTAGTTTGAGGACGTTTTCTAGGTCTTCGGTGGTCTCTTGGAATCCAGTTCAGAATTTCTGTTGTCCATCGTTGATCAGTTCTTCTTGCAATATGCCCAGCCCATCGCCATTTCAGCCCTTTTACTTTAACAATGATGTCCTCTACTCTAGTTTGCTCTCTCACCCAAGTGTTTCTTTTTCGATCTCTCCTAGTTATTCCAAGCATGCACCTCTCCATGCTCCTTTGCGTTGTCTGTAACTTTCGTATTGCTCCAACTGTTAGACTCCATGTCTCTGATCCATAAGAGAGGACTGGCAATACACACTGGTTGAAGACCTTTCTTTTTAGACACAAAGGCAATTTCCCCTTCAGGATAAAACTGTTTCTTCCAAATGCACTCCAGCCAAGTTTAATACGTCTGTTGAGTTCTTTCATAATGTTGCCATCCATTGAAATCAGCTGGCCAAGGTAAATATATGAATCAGCAATTTCTAGCTCAGTGTTGTCAACTTGTATTTTTGTTTCCTCTACAAAATTATTGAACATGATCTTAGTTTTTTGTAGGTTCATCTTGAGTCCAACTTCTTCACTTCTAGTTGAGAGCTCTTGTACCATGTCTTGGAGTTCTAATGGGTCCGTTGAAAAAATAACAATGTCATCAGCAAACCGCAGATGATTTAAATATTCACCATTTATTTTTATTCCCTTGTTATTCCAATTTATCAGCTGAAAAATCATCTGTAAAGCAGAAGTAAAAAGTTTTGGAGAAATGGTATCTCCCTGCCTCACCCCTTTGCCAAGTTTGATAGTTTTGGTATCTTTATGTAACCGAAATTTTGCACTTGCATTTTTATACACACGTTTCACCATGTCAATGTACACATCCTCAATGTCTGTTGATCTTAAAGAGTTGATGACTGCTGATGTTTTTATAGAGTCAAAGGCCTTCTCATAGTCAATAAATGCAACACACAATGGAAGTTCATATTCATGTGTTCTTTCAATTAATTCTCTTAATACTTGAATATGGTCCACTGTACTGAATCCACTTCGAAATCCAGCTTGTTCTCTTGGTTGAGCTGCATCTAATTTTTTCTGCAGGCGATGTGTTAGCACTTTTGTGAAGATTTTATAAATAGCAGGTAACAAGCTAATTGGTCGGTAATTTTTTAAATCCTCTTTATCACCTTTTTTATGCAAAAGAATTACTGTTGCAGAATCCCATTGGTTTGGTATGTTACCACTGTTGAGGCATTTGGTAAAGAATTTTGCGAGTATGTCTTCTACATGTTCTCCAGCTTCTTTTAAGATATCTAATGTAATACCATCATCACCAGGGGCTCTTCCTTTCTTCATATTTTTTATTGCAAATGAAACTTCTTCTTTTAAGATTTTAGGAGCTGTTCCTTCGACTATTTCAATGTCTTCGTTTAATTCACTGTTACTTTCGTATAGATTTTTGTAGAATTCTTCAACTCTTCTAAGTATTTCTTCCCTATTTCTTGTTACGGTGCCATCCTCTCCTTTTAATGCAATGATGTGTTTCTTCCCAACAGATAAACTTCCTTTAACAACCCTAAGGCTCTTGTTATTTTCAATGGCTTTCCTTACTAGCTCACAGTTGAATTTTCTTATGTCTTCTTTCATGCTTTTGCGCAGAGTTTTACAAAGTTCTATGTACTCAATCCTGGAACTGGTATTTCGATTGTCCACCTTCATATCTCTTCGCCTTTTCATGAGCTGTTTCGTCTTCTCAGATAATTTGCTATTGTGCTTTTTACAGGTTACACCACCAATTTCCCCAGCAGTTTCAACTATTGTCTTAACAATGTTTTCATTTGCTTCTGAGATATCACTTTCATCAATAAGTCCTTCCAGTGCAGAAAAGCGATTTTTTAATTCCAACTTGAATGCCTCGGTATTTACTTTCAGTTTCATTAGATCCACCCTCTTACTTACTTGTTTCCTAATGAGCTTCTGTCTTTCTAATTTAGTATTTAAGTGCACTTTACATCTCACCATTCGA
This sequence comes from Dysdera silvatica, assembly GCA_006491805.2. Taxonomy (NCBI): domain Eukaryota; kingdom Metazoa; phylum Arthropoda; class Arachnida; order Araneae; family Dysderidae; genus Dysdera; species Dysdera silvatica. The sequence continues at coordinate 42,722,903 of QLNU02014802.1, forward strand.
TGATCACTTCCAGTATTAAATCTGTTCAGTACGCTGCAATCTTCAATAATTGATTTCTTGTTTGCCAGGATATAGTCAATTTCACTAGTTCCCCCATTTGGGTGTTTCCATGTCCATTTTCTTTGCGGTTTCTTCTTAAAAAATGAATTCATGATGCTAAGGTTTTCAGCTTCTGCAAATTCGATGAGTTGATCGCCACGTTCATTCCTTTCCCCATATCCGTATTTACCAACCGATGTCTCTCCTTGTTCCTGTTGTCCAATTCTTGCATTGAAATCCCCCATGATGAGCTTGATATGTTGTTTCCCTTTGGTGTGTAACTGTTTGATTTCTTCATAAAATTCTTCAACCTCTTCGTCGGTATGGCTTGATGTTGGTGCATATACCTGTACTATCTGAAGTTGGTATCGCTGGGTTAGTTGAACAACGAGCCTCGCTGCTCGATCTGACGTGCTTTCGACTTCAAGAAGGTAGTCTTTAATTCTTTTGTTGATTAAGAAGCCAACACCACTTGTTCTTCCAGTTTCCGTTCCTCTATAATAAAACAAATGTCCACTTTTAAGTTCCACCAACTCTTCACCTTTTCTTCTAACTTCACTGAGTCCTACAATGTCCCATTTGATCTTTTCAAGTTCTTAATTAAATAAGTAGTTTTTGCATGAAAAGTACGTCAAAAAACTATTTCAGATATAAATTTAGAGGAAGCATTATTTTAAATTATATATAGATATATATACATTTTTTCTATTTGACACATTTTTATCATCACCATAATTAAAGATAGCAATGATGAAATATTTAATTTTTTCATATTACATTAATTTCGTAAAAGATAGTTAGACATAGAATTATTAAAAATTATTTTCAAAATAAAGTTAGGTAGAACATTAAATGAAATAAAACGAAAGGAAAAAAAATGGAAAGGATAGTGTATGGATTTTAAATTTACATATCTTGCCTACAAAAAGTATTTGCACACTTGTATTATGTCGCATAAATGCGAATGAAGAAAAGCAAATGCTACGATATATTTTTAATCATTGGATAACTTTTACAATGAATATTCATATATGTGTTTATTTTTTTATTAATCGAAAAAATATTTGCACAAAAATAAAAGCCTTTTTTTTTTGACGCCAAAAAAAAGTATTTGCCAGAAAAGTATTGGCATACCTAACGAAGTTCTATTTTATTATATAATGTATTGTATTATATAAATTTAAAGTATTAATTAAAATCCTATACATTTAAAAAGACCGTTACAAGATCGCTGGGACAGCAATTTGTTTAGTTTCTGCTATCATGGCTCTAAAAAAGTGAGGGTTTTTCCATTGTAAAATGGGAGAGGAATACAATTTTTCGTGACTGTTGTTTTAGTTATTGCGTTATAGGTAAGAATGTAATTTTGAACTTCTCCAGTTTTCAGTACGTAATAGAAATAAAAAAAGAGTGGTACTTTGGAGAAAAAATTGAGATCTCGAAACAAAATACGAGGCAGGTGAGGACCATCATCAGGCAAGTATGGAAAGGCCTCCTCCGTCCATGGTTGAGAAATAGTATTGATGTCGTTTTAGCACAAGCGACATTAGTAATTTCTAAAACTGTCCGCAAAAATACTCACGGCGCACACTTTTGAGTCGGAAGACCCAAGAAAAACCTTTCATCAGTGAAAGCAAGGACCAGATTTTTTCCAAAGCTTATGTAAGGAAATCTGCAGAGTTTTGGAAAAAGTGATATTTTTCGAAGAAAAGGAGTTTAATAGTATCGGACTGGGTGAAAAATATATGTGTGGCAAAAAACAAATACTTCCCTTGAAGCAAAGAACTTAATTTTTTTAAAACACAGCGATGGGCATGAGATGATTTAGGCATCAAACAGAGTTGATAATATGGCATTTATTGAATGTAATATGAATGATGGATATTATATTAAGGTAATATGAGGTAATCTGTTAGACAATACATTGAAATTAGGAATTCAGGGTACTTTCAGTTTTCGACAGGACAACGATGACGAGCATACTATCCGCGGAACAAGGTTGTGGTTGCTTTAAAATGCGAAAAATGAACTGAATATACGCCTCACAATCCTATTGGGAACGTGTGATATTATTTTGGAGTTGCAAGTAAAGAAAAATAAATTTTTCCAACAAAAATATTTAGGCGGACGCTTAGTGAAGAATGGCTGAAAATCAGTGGGGAAACAAATAAGAAATTAGCCAAGTCAAAGTCCATGTAGTTACAAACTTTAACCGAAGCAAACGATATGAATACTTAGTCTTATATTAATAGATAGTAATAAGTAGCACTAGATAATAATAAATAATAGTAATAAGTAGCACTAGATAATAATAAATAATAGTAATAGATAAATAATATTAATATATAGTATAGATAATAAATAGATAATAGTAGTAATAAATAGTAGATAGTAATAAATAGATAGTTATAGATAGTAATAAATAGCACTAGATAGTAATAAATAGATAGTTATGGATAGTAATAAATAGCACTAGATAGTAATAAGTAGATAGTTATAGATAGTAATAAATAGTAATAAATAGATAGTTATAGATAGTAATAAATAGATAGTTATAGATAGTAATAAATAGATAGTAATAAATAGCACTAGATAGTAATAAATAGATAGTTATAGATAGTAATAAATAGCAGAATCCAATGAAAATTTACAGAGGAACGAAATCTAAAAGAAACAAGAAATTTGCAAATGAAATTTCAGTTACTGTGTCCGTGATGAGTTATGGCAAATGGATTAACGTTTATGATAATGACTGCAAGTTGCTATTTATACGAGAAGTTTCTACAACGGAACATAGAATGCGAAGTTTTTCATACTAAAACAAAGCAATAGAGCTAAAATATTTCACTGTTTTTCACACAAGTTATTACAATTGCATTTACATTTGCAATTACATTTGTTTAATGTAATGGAAAAAGCAAATATTAATAATTCTTGCACCGCCTTCTAAAACAAGAAATTTCAAAGTCCAGTTTTTCCGGGAAAAAAATAATAATATATACGAATTTGGTAAGAATCTCAACAGGATAAGGAAACAAAATACAGTGAAAATCGTTTATAACAACACAGGTTATAACGACCAACCGCATATAACAATGGAATTTTTACAAGAAGTTTGGTTTGCTATTCTACTCCATACTAAATATATCGGTTATAACGACATCGTATATAACGACGAAACCTGCTATAATGACGGCGATTTTGTAGTCTACGTAGATTCTAAGTAGGGAAATTCGTATCGGATATAACGACGTGACTTGACAGTCATAAATCGGAACCAAGTGGATTAGATATCGAAATTGAAGGTTAGTTATCAAAATTTAAGCGTTATTCTAATCTTGTTTATTTACAAATGTCCGAGAAAGTTTTATTACTGTTAAACCTGAATATTAAAGATAATTAACTAAAATAAAATGATTTATTAATTGAATATTACGAGGGTCATATTCTTAAGAGGTCGATTCTATTTTCTTAGCCTAGAGATCATAAAATTTTAAACCCGTACTGTTTGAAAGTCATTGGTATAATATAATAAATATTTTTAATACATTTGTTTTCCATATTATATATTTTACATAGTATTGTTTAATTTTTTTTAATTTTGGAAACTAAAAAATATGCATTTAGTGTGGTTAAAAATATAGTTTAATATATACCGTAATTGAATGCATTATAATTAAATATATTTTTATTTAATTTTTTAAACCAAAAATTTATTACTATTATCATCAAAATTATTTATAAAATCCCAAAGTGTTAATACTATACCATGATTTTAAAAGTATGTCGTCTATAACGACTATCGGTTATAACGACCGAATTTGCACGGTCCCTTGGAGGTCATTATAACTGATTTTCACTGTATTTTGACTTAAGTTGTCTGGATAAAGGCTGGTGAAAACTTGAGCATATTAGTAATGGTTGGTATATGGACTAAAACTTCAAAATCTGAGTAAATAGTTTTATTGTTCATCATCCCCTCACTGTAAAGGAATGATAAAACTATGATAATCTTACAAAAACTGTAACAAATCCAGACTATGTTGCAATAATACATATGAAATATTGAATTGGGCAAAGGTTCTATTTCTTCACGAGCTTCATTTTAATAATATTATTATACCAATGATATGTTTAATCTTAACATTAATGCAACTACAATATGCTATGCAGATGATATATCAATTTATTTTTCTTCATACTAATTTACATGCATTTCTTAATAATATTAATACTGATATTGCTATTGTTATTCAATTTTTTCTGACAATTTTTTTTTTACTTTGAACACTAGTAACACTAAAATTATGTTTTTTCTAGCAAGAGAGACATTCCACCTGACCTCACTTTAAACATTAATAATGAAATATATTGCTGTCTACAAAGATTTCATTTGTGGGCATAAAACTTCAATCAAATCTCTGCTAGAATAAGAATATAACTGACGAGATCAAAAATCTGTAGAAATATCGGTGCAACTTGAAGGATTACATTGGGACATATGCATTATATTCCAATATCATTAAGGATCGAGTTGGGAAGACGACGACTCTCAATATCTGGCACCAATTTTATGGAATGGATGACCCGGAGATATTAAATGCTCTTGTTTGTCGCAGGTGTTAAAGGTTAAATTGGTTGCCTGTTTATTTGACCGTTGATTATTTATATTGTTATTTATATATGTAATCTATGAACTAGTGGGCATTGATTCAGGTCCTGGAGGTAATGTACTGTCATGATAGGGGGTCTATTATTGTTAATTTTGAAATCATTATCATTCATAGATTTTATGTATTTGTCTCGTGATGTTATTGCATGCTATACGCTTGTATTGCTATTAATTACTTTGTATAATAGCTCGGTGGCATGGGCCCTGTCAAACCTCTGATTTCTTCTCCAGGTTAAGACGCATTTAATGCTTTACTATGTTCTTCTTTCTTTTTACTAATTTTTACATTTTTCTTGTCAAATTTTGTTTTTGAAATTGAAAAAAAAAGATTTTACTGCAAATGCGTGTGTGTGTGTGTCCCATATATTTGTCTCCTGTGTTACCCTTTGTTGTTATTATTATTATAATAAAAAATTTTAACCTAAAAATTGACAACAGTAGTCAGTTACGTACTTTTGAATTGTTGTTATTAATCCAAGGTGGCAATTTTGCCAGCAGTTAAGTTTTGAAGAACATATAAGAACATTAAATGAAGTTTTAAGGTAGGTGTGCTTTTCATATGTCCCCTGTGTTACTATTGATTTATATTGATAATTATAATTTTAATATTTTTAATTATAGTATAATAGTATAAGTAGTAATAGTATGAATAGTATAAGTATTTGATAAATTTGAGTTTCATTTTTATACATACAACATACGTTGTAAGGATTAATCTGATTATTATGATATACAGTATTATACCAGAATGATAAACGATGAAATGATATTCCAGAATCTTGTTTAATGATGTAGAGCAAAAGGCATTAAAAAAGTAAACTAAAGTAAATGTACCTTTTATTCTGTTAATTTATAACATCCAATTATTGAAAAAGAATCAAAATGAATTTTGAAAAATATCAGTTGATTCATCAGTGTTTCTGGACGTCATTTCCAAATTGGAACACTTGTCCCAAAAATAAATATTATGGAACATCAAGCATCCAAATGTTGGTTGGTTGCATTTCGTGACATAAGGACAGCATCCAAATGTAGAATATTATATTTTATAATTTAAATGCTTTCAAGGAATAATATATTATATATCGCATGTGATTTAAAAAAAATACTAAATTCTTAAGAAATTAACATTTCCCACTTTAAATATAATTTTTACTCAGACATAATTTGTCCTACATATAAATCTATAATATTCTACATTTGGATGCTGTCCTTATGTAGGAGGATTTATATGTAAGATAAATTATGTCTGAGGAAAAATTATATTTAAAGTTGGAAATGTTAATTTCTTAAGAATTTAGTATTTTTTTAAATCACATATGATATATAATAAATTATTTGCCTGAAAGCATTAAAATTATAAAACTTTCTTAGTAGCGGCATATATATAACTCAGCATATACAAAGTGCATCCCTCAATCATCCGATTCCTACAGAGCAGCATGAAACAATGGAGAACCCGGTTACAGCTAAACACGCCAGACAGTAAAATAGAAACGGCCGAGATCCCCATCCGCCGCGGAATCTTTCAAGGAGACGCACTAAGCCCCCAGTGGTTCTGCTTGGCGTTAAACCCCTTGTCAAGGATGCTGAACACAAGTAAATACGGATACATGCTGAAGAAAGACAAGAGAAACCTACATAAAGTCTCCCACCTCATGTACGTAGATGACATCAAGCTATACGCGCCAACAATCACCCAACTCCGACAACTCATCAGTATAACAGAGACATTCTCCAAGGACATAGGAATGGAATTCGGCCTCGATAAGTGCAAAATACAGAAGAATAGCAAAGAAGATTTACCAGGCATCGAACTCGAAGACGGGAGACTACTGAAGACCTTGGACGAGGGCGAAACCTACAAATACCTAGGGATAATGCAAAAACGGCAGCAGGAGCACAAGAAAGTCAAAGTCCAGCTCACGCAAGCATTCCAAGAAAGACTTAGAAGCATTGTGAAGACGAAACTGAGCGGGAAGAACACCACGCAAGCAATTAACGCATATGCGGTACCAGTGCTCACCTACTCCTTCGGGATCATCAAATGGTCCAACACTGAACTAGAACAACTCCAGCGGAAAATGAGAACCATCCAGAGAAGAGCCGGACAACTACACCCTGCAACGGCAATTGAACGGCAAACACTACCCCGGGAAGAAGGAGGACGCGGACAAGCGGACCTCAAAGACTTACATGACAAGCAGATCCAGAGCATGAGGCAATACTTCCAGTTGAAGAGTCCCCGATCGCCACTCATCCAAGCCATAATACAAGCAGATGCAAATTACACGCCACTAAACCTGTGTAGTACCGAAGAGCGTGTCCTCGAAACAGCCAACGAACAGAAACTGAGAACTTGGGCCGGAAAACCATTACATGGCAGGCACTACAATGACCTGCAACAACCACACGTTGACAAAAAGGCATCAAATTCTTGGCTGGCCAAAGGCACTCTCCAGCCAGAGACAGAAGGATTCATGCTAGCCATCCAAGACCAAGTGATCGCAACAAGGAACAATCAGAAATTCATCCAGAGAAAAGACATAGAAAGCGACAAATGCAGACACTGTCATGCGGCATCGGAGACAATCCAACACGTGATGGCAGGATGCAAGATCCTTGCGCAGTCAGACTACAAACATAGACACGATCAAGTAGCGAAAATAGTCCACCAGAAATTGGCAGCGAATGCTGGCTTTCTGACAGAAAAATGCCCGTACTACAAATATGAGCCAGAGACCGTGCATGAGAACGAAACACACAAGCTTTACTGGGATAGAGCAATCATAACAGACAAGACAGTCCCACATAACCGTCCTGACATAACCCTCGTCGATAAATCGAATAAGACCACGTACTTAATCGACATAGCAGTACCCAACACCAATAACATACAGACAACCTACACAACGAAAATCACCAAGTACCAAGATCTCAGACATGAAGTACGAGATATATGGGGTATGGAAAAGATCCTCATCATCCCGTTAGTCATCTCAGCAACAGGGATAGTACCAAAAACGCTTGCGACGAATTTGGAGATACTCAACATTGACCCAAACACCTACATTGAAATACAAAAAGCCACAATCCTAAACACGTGTCACATTGTCAGGAAGTTTCTAGACATGGCACATTAAGAAGTGATGTAAAAAGAGGCTTGGGAACATGGCGCTCTGCCCGTCCCAAAGCCTGTTTCCGCCAAGAATGGTGGAAGCTTTATTTTTTTAGAACAACAAAAGCTATTAATTGTTAACGTATGTGAAATTTGAAAATGTAATTATCCATTACAATAAATGTGTTATGCAGCAATTCATTATATAGAAATATATTAGAAATCTTTACGAAAAATGATTATTGAATTAAAAATATAAAAGGAGTTATGTTGATAATGCTGCCCTGAACTTGAGATCAGGGTGTGGACTTAAAAGTTTTTATGGGCCCAACTCTCGTCCTCAGCAACAACATAACAAAACCAGTTTTGGAATGCAAGAATAAATTGAAGAAATTAATAATGAGGATGAAGAATATGAATAATTACATTCGAAAATATATAAATTAATATCATTTATATACAAAACACAATAATATATATTATCAAAATTAGTAAATACCTTTAAAATAGTTATCCAGATAATTGTCTTCTGTCTCAAAAAAACTTATTCAAACATTTTTAATTACTTAGTCAAACAGTCTTAAGAGGTTACTACAGAGATATATTGCAGACATCCTACTTTATAACAATCTTGGCCTATAATTCGTTGCCATTCCATTCCAGATAAGAAAGGAATTCAAATTATTGAATATTGTCAAACAATTTTTTATTTATTTAAATTTGAAGAAGTATTTATGAAAAATTAACAAATTATCAAAAGTTATCTTCATAATTATGATTATTGATTAGATGTAGATGTATAATATAATTGGGAATGAAAGAAAAAATTAGTTAGTTTGTATGTTGGCGCCATCTATGTTATATGTTTATAAAAATAAGAACATTGAAATAAACGTTTTCACCCAATTCGCTAAACAATGGGACTTTGTGAAATTAGCTGTAAAATAAAAAAATATAAAGAGAGTGAGAATAGCTATGTAATATTAAAACTTAAA
>QLNU02014802.1:42731826-42762910 GCA_006491805.2 Dysdera silvatica
TTCCGGCCACCACGGTTGTTTACAAATTAAATTCCTATTTGTATTATACTGATGACTACCTATTTATATAATACCTTTTGGTTACTTAATTAGACATAATGCCAATACCTAGACATTATTGAGTTTTTATTGTTTTTGATTATGAAAGCAATAACTGCAGAGCCGCTACTGAGCGCTGCCGAGGCCTCCACCACACATTGATGGACCGTGTAATGATGCTCTGTACCCTTTCGGATACTTAGATATGATACTGATATCGAGACTTTAATGGGTTTTTATTTTATTTTATGAATAAATAAGTTTTTGTGAATAAATAAGGTGATTAAAATTATGGTAATATTAACGAGATTTGCCAAAAACGACGAAACCTCGCCAAATCACTTTATTGGCGGTGGTACCGTGTTCTAATATTTTATCGAAATAAATTGCAATTTTACATATACTGTAATGTATTGATGTTCAAAATATGTGCTTGAGTCCTCCCAAGAATTTGGAAAACTCAACGTTGATGTTTGCTGTCTTAGATCAAACCTCCAATTTTAAAGCCATTTTTCTCAGTAACATTTTTAATGTATTTTCATTTTGCATGCAGGTATTTTCTAAACTATGCAAGAAAATGTTATGAAATTTCGTCTGAAGGTAAACCATATGTATAACTTTTTCATGAAAGCACATTTTAACCAATTGTTTTTTAATTTATGGCAAGTTGTCTACTTCATAGCTTATCACGTCTTTGAAATTTACATTTTTCAAAACATTTTTTTAATAAAATATGAACTTTTGTTTATATTTTTTGCATTTTAGAGTACGCTCAAGCCCGAATGAGCATTATAATAATATATTTTCAGTGTATTAGATATTAGTTTATTGAAATTTTGTTTAGACAAGTCTGCTGTCTTTTCTATTATATATTGCATAAGTATATGATTAAAAAACTAAAAGAAAAATTATTAAGCTGCATATTATAGTTCATAAATTATAGGCTAATGAAAATGAGTATCCAGTCATTGAAATTTCAACACTTTAAAGGTTCTACAGGTATCCCCCACTTAAATGATTTGGAATGAACACAGGAGATATATATTATATGAGTAGGGAATTCACATGCATTTATAAATTTGTAAAAGATAATAAATGCATGTGTTACATATTTGAATAAACACAAAATGATGGCAACATTTCTGTCCAAGGAAAAATATTATTGTATAACTTATAAAGTGAGGAGAGACTATAGGTTGTCAGAAAAGAGTTTAAATTCTGAAATAAATAGTTTTTAGTTTTTGAATGTTTATGAGTTTAGAGTTTTGTGTAGTTTAAAAAATTCATTTAGGGATGCGATTGATTTAATTCATCCTTGTCAACTAAATTGTAACTAATCGTATGAATTCTTGCTATGCATAAATGAATGTATTAAAATGAGGCAAATATTATATATGGAGTGCAATTTGCATAATACGGCGTATTTAATTCGAATTCTTGAAAAATTCTAACTTTTCCAAGGGTTCGGTGAACCTAAATTTAATCATGTAAAAAATTTCATTTATAGAATTTTCGGGTAGTTCGAACTAGGTCTATGGTCCTCTCAGCTTAGAATTAACCACAAGTTCGTCTGTATATTTCCGAAGCAAAAGTAAAAAAATTGTAAGTAAAAATGCATGTAAAATTGATTTGAAACTAAATTTACTTGTCCATTTAATAGTTTGTGATTTACTTACAGAAGTATATCGTAAACTAATTTTGTGTTTAATTTTGAAAATAATTAAATAAAATAATTTAATGATGCCCTAAATTAAGATACTTTGTTAATGAATATTCATTGTGAAAAAGAACTATAATTTTTGTGTTTTTCCCAGGAAGTATTTATGGCTAAATTTTTTTAAAAATTTGCGAGATTTTTCTAACGTTAAAATCCCTTCAAATTTAATTTTGTTAAATGAGAACAGAAATTAAGCAGCGCTGAGTTTGGATGTATATGTAATAAGCCTGAGGCCATAACTCTTTTTCCCCTCTTAAAGTAAACGGAGAACAAAATTCAAGATGAAAGGGGAAAAAAGCCTTCTCACGTAGGGATTTTAGGTTAACTTCCTGAGAGTGTTAACCGTCGTGGACAAGCGCAATGAATTAAATTTTAACCGCAAGGTTTATTTTGGTTAGTAGATGAGGATGAGCTTTTCCCTAGTGTGTTTTCTTAGGATACAAGCTAATATATACGCAACATTATATATGAAATGTCGTATTAGTAATTAGATCAAGGTGTTTTAATAAAATACTATGTAAGCACCTTACTAAGAATTGAGTGGCAAAACTTCCCGAAATTTCAACGAAGATCACTTTTTTAGATCAACAGTTGAATCTCACAATGTCAGTTATATAGATTTGTTTAACTTTTCACCCCTTGTATTTTTAATCGAAACGAAACAATTTGCATGAGCATGCAGCGTTCTGAATACCCTCTTAACAATAAAAATTACCATTTCCAGGATGGGCACGGCCTCTCTTTTTCTCCTGTACTAAAAAAGCTCTAGTATGATAGTTAAACGCGGGTGTCAAAATTATTAGTAATTATCATTTAACTTAAATTTGTAAAATAAAATATTTTATTTTGATTAATAATTTTTCTTATATATCAATATATAAGAAAAATATTTTAGTGACCTATTAAACATACTTTCATGAAAATTGAAATAAGTTGCCATAGTCCATGATTACATCAACTATGTCTCTGCTTCATCTTCCTTCTAATCCTCTCTCCTAAGCGCAATTAAGTAAATTTTTGTTATTAAATTGTTCGTCTCACTCTAGAAAATTGTTTTTGACGTCACTCAGTCCTAAAAACTCAAGATTTAATATTTGAACGCACATTAACGTAAATAAAGTTGAAATATTTAATCCAAAAAGGTCTATAATACCCTTTAAATTTTGCTTTTTTCATGTACTTTGGAAAATCTTCGCTTTGTTATATTTTCTCATCCTGTCGAAATGCCATTTTTAAAAATCCTTCTAGAAAAGATATAATCTTTGGATAACTTAACTTTCCTAAAAAAAAAGTAGAAACGTGCATACAGCAAAAAATTGGGAGGAGGAATAAAGAAACAAAACTTCTCCTCGCCTTCTTTATTTTGTCAGACAAAATCTTGTTTTAAAAAACGATTAATCCTCTTCCTGAACTAACAAAAATTTTTTGAAAAGTACCCTCTAATACCTCATATCTTATTGGTTCTAGTGTGTGTATAATCACCGCCTTCTGATCCCAGCCTTCTGAACACAGCGAATCAAAAGGCGGCGATTATACACCGCCTTCTGATTCACACCCAAACCCAGCGAATCAGAAGGCGGTGTATAATCACCGCCATCTGATTCGCTGGGTTTGGGTGTGAATCCCAAGTCAGATTGTTCGTATATACAGGGTGCTTCCTAAAGTCCATATCGATCCAAATAACCTTTGAACGAAGGCTCGTACAGGTATAACAGTTACGCTAGTTACAGGTATAGTAAAGTTGTTATGTCCAATCAGATGGGATCACGGGCAGCTCCGTCTGTGGCGAAATCTAGAGGTTATTTCACCTAACTCGAGAAACAAAAGAGATGCAGAAAAAATTAAATTACGATGTTATTAAACATCAACCAATTGGTAGGAATGGATTGTATATGTACGCCGATAGGGTAAACAAAAGGCTGTACTCATTTGGTGGAAATTCATACAGGTGTAGTATCGCTAATGCTCCTGTATACAGCTATGCATACAGGAAAATATTTTGCAATAATTTTTGCCACCCACGTATTAATTAGCTCAAACTAGAGCTTATTTGTTTTGGAGAAAAAGAGACGCTTTCCCCATCCTGGATTCGAACCAGGGTCCCTCCGTTTAGCCCGGAGTGTCTTGACCTACTAGACGAATGAGGACAGGTAAAAACGCTCTTTTTCTCCGTATATTAAATTGTAAGATATTATTACCCTTCACAGGGATAACACAATTGCCAAATAATGGTCAACACAGAAAAGCCTCCGGGGCGAGATTTTTGTGAGTTTTTCGTGGGGGAATTTATTATACAATAATTTTTGCCACCCACGTATATTTAGCTCAAACTAGAGCTTTATTATTTTTGGAGAAAAAGAGACGCCGTCCTCATCCTGTATTCGAATTGTATGCATTCTGAATCTCTTTCGATTTTTATGTTCGGTGGAGTAACTTCTAGATTTCGCCACAGACGGCGCTGCCGTCAATTTCACCCGATCGGGCATGATCACTTTACCATACCTGTACCTCACTGTTATGGCTGTACGAGCCATTGTTCAAAAGTTAATTGGACGGATACGGACTTTCGGAAGCATATTAATCTCTTGTATAGTGACCTTATAACGAAACGGTGAAGAACTTCCGGACACGAGTAAGCTTCAATAATTAACAATGGGTCGCATCGGAAAAACAAACAAACACTTTAATACCGTAAAGGAGAACATAGAAGTTGAACCAAAAGAGGTTTTGGAAAATGGAAAGATCTCGGAGAATAGTTGAAGTCTTCGGGATTTCGAGAACATGTGGCATTCAAATGCTTTAAGAAAATAAGAAATATTATTTTCAATGAACAGTTCATCCAGTTGTTTTAAAATTAAATAATCCGAACATAGTTTATTTGTACCTAAATGAATATTTGCTCTATATCATTTAATAAATAACTACCCAACTTTTTTCTGTATCCCACTAAGAAAAAGTCTTCAGAAAGAAATTAAGAATCTAACACAATTATATATTATATAATAGAATAAAGAATATAATGTTTAAGTATATTCCTTAAACATTTCTACCAGAAAAAACGGCAACGGTTATTAAGCTCTGGAGGCTTGTGGTGTTATTCTATCCCTCATTTTATAACTATCTGCATCCAGTATGATACACTTAGAGAGAATCTAATTTCCTAATCTAACTTTAGATATCTGTAAATTCAAGTAAGGTTAACTCAAAATTTCTTCAGAAGGGTAGACTTACCTACATGAGGATAACGGTTTACATTTTATTAGTCAAGTTGGGAAAAAGTTAAAGATTGTGAGGCCTGACAAAGCCCATGCTGCCCAAAATTGGCTATAATTAGTGGAAGTGGAGTAATAAATAAATAAAATTAAAGAAGATAGCACATTAACATAGCAATGGAAGGTATAAATTAATGGAAAAAGTGACTGGAAAAGTGACTGGAAAAGACTATCGAGTCTGATGGAGCCCATGCTGCCCGAGGTAAGAAAGATTGTTATAATAATTCTACGAACAATGGAAAAACACGAGTAGAATAACGTCTTAATATTATCGCAATGAAAATACAATTTATGCAAATAAAGGCTTTTAAAATTCTCATAGATATTTGCAGACATGTTTTTAAAAACGGAAACAGAAATAAGTATCATGATTCCAATAGATCTTCGCGGATAAGTATTTCAAATTGGAAAAGTTTATAAATAGATTCAAGCGAGTTAGGAAAAAGATTTCAAATCCTAGGGTCAAAGCAACCGATATGTTCAAGTACAATTTTGCCTGTAAATAATATGGAATTAGGTTATTAAGATTATAATTGATATGATCAGGAGAGCGTAATTGAATGAGGTCAGAATAAGTGCCCCTTTATATTAAATATAAAGATGGAAGTTGTGTAGTTAAATAATTTTCAATTAATAATATATAGTGATCGTAAGACATTATAGTGATTTGGGCAGAATATGTTCGATGAGTTAGGAAGCAAAGCACATTTTCTGAAGTTTTGCTCAAGAAGAATTTATCTATAATATAAATTTATCTGCTTAAGCTGACTCATGTTATATTGTACTATTTTTAGACATAGTTTATAACATAAATATACAGAGCGTCCATAAAGCCTGACCCCAGGTCATTTTTTCGGAAACGGTTGGGTAGATGGAAAAATCGGCGAACACGTATCCCATTACTTTTTTTTGGGGGGTACACTTTTTGAGTGAAAAATTTTTGGTCTGTGACCTCTGGGAAGTTAGGGGCGGGGGTTAACTCGAAAATTTTAAATAGAAAGGTATGTCAAGTTGCATGCCGTTCGAAAAATCTGAATAAAAAACAATTATTAACGTTGGTCCCAGGTCAATACACCTCACAAGTCATGAATGGCGAGCGTTTAAAATTTTCGTATAAAATCCCCTTCTTTACTAAAATTCCCCATACATAGGTACTTAAAATCCCGTTCTGTACTTGTTTCTGTAGAGAGTGTGCTTCTGAGCATGTGTAGATGCAGAGGAGATTTTATAGGTGGTGGGGGGGATCTCCTCAGCCCCAATAGGATCAAATTCCTATTCAAATTACACGGCGTACTACTAGATTGAACTTTATATCAATAACTGCCCACAATGACCGCCATTCACCTCCTGACAATAAAATAAATGGATTATTTTATTGTCAGGAGTTGAATGGCGCATTTTCAAATTTCTGATGCACATGCTTAAATGTAAGTAATGGTATCTCCCAACAAGCTGTAGTAATTCTGTTCTTTAATTCCAGTAACCAAGTTGGTTGGATTCTATAGACTACAGTTTTCAGGTGTCCCCATAAGAAAAAATCATTCGTAGCCAAGTCTGGGAATCGAGCCTGCCACTCAATCGCCTACCAATCCATTTGTTTGGGAATCTGTTATCCAGATACTGACGCACAGCGCGCTCATAATGTGCAGGGCAACCATCTTGTTGAAATACAATTCCATCTACATCAAATTCTAGCTCTCCTTCTTCAGTTGTAGCATTTTCGACAACCTTTGTAATTAGAGGGTCTACTAAATTTTCTAGCAGATCTAAATAACGTTCCCCTGTTAAATTTTCAACAATGAAAATAGGCCCGGTGATATGGTTGCATAAAATTCTTGCCCAAACATTTAATTTTTGTGGTCGTTGAGTACGTCCTTCTCTTAAAATATGGGGATTTTCATCGCTCCAGTAACGCACGTTTTGGGTATTCACATGTCCATTAAGAAAGAATGTGCTTTTATCGCTGAAACAAATGTTTTGTAAAAACTTATTACTTCCAGAGATTCGTGCGGCCATTACCGCACAAAACTCAAGACGACGAACGAAGTCATCCTCACTAAGCTCTTGAGTAATGTGCATTTTATACGGATAAAACGAATGTTTTTTAAGGATTTTGCCGATTGTGGATTTAGAAACATTCGTGCAGTCACTCATTTCACTCAAGGACCGCTGGGGTCTTATGCTACTAGCATTGCCGATAACTTCCAGCACTGTACCCTCAGCCACCTTACGTCGACTAAAGCGTGGCCGATATTTTACATTTTGTGTTTCGCGAAATTTTTTTACTAAATCGGACACGCACTTACGATCGATTGATCGGTCAGGAAATAATTCATCGAACCTTCTAGAGGTTGACCCGCAGTTTCGACCACATTCCCCATAAAGAAAAATTATTCCCACTTTGTCTTCCACTGAGCATACCATTGTATGGCCGTTAAATGATAAAACAAAGAGAGTAATTACATAAGAAATGAAAGTTTAATAAAGATTTATTTAAACTTCCATTGCTTTGAACGAAGCCAAACACGCCAAGTAACACGTACAAGTAATTTTTAATTACTGCCGCATCTGTCGATGCAACAAGCACAGAATGGGATTTTAAGTACCGGTGTGTGGAGAATTTTGGTAAAGAAAGGGATTTTATACGCAAATTTCAAATTCTCGCCATTCATGACGGGTTGGGTGTATTGACCTGGGACCAACGTTAATAATCGTTTTTCATTCAGATCTTTCGAACGACATACAACTTGACATATTTTTCCATTTGAAATTTTTGAATTGACCCCGCCCACCAACCAACCCAATGGGGGTCACACACCAAAAATTTTTCACTGAAAAAGTGTGCCCCCAAAAATAATGGGATACGTGTTCGCCGATTTTTCCAACTAGCCAACCGTTTCCGAATAAATGACCCTGGGTCAGACTTTGTGGACGCCTTGTATACACTTTGCAAATTGCAGAATGATATCCTCCTGTTCAGCATTGGAAAAAGGCTACCTATCGAGTCTGATGGAGCCTATGCTGCCCGAGGTAAGAAAGATTGTTGTAATAATTATACGAAACAATGGAAAAACATGAGTAACATAACATCTTAATATTATCGCAATGAAAATACAATTTATGCAAATAAAGGCTTTGACAATTCTAATAGATATTTGCGGACATTTTTTTTAAAAAGAGAAATGGAAGTAAGTGCATGTAATCTGTTAAGGGGGGGGGACTCCCAAATTCTAGGACCCATAGGAGCAATACGCGTCATTCCGAGATATGTTCTCGAAAATTCAGGCATTAACTTCCTTACATTTCTGGTTAGATAACTATTATTATGCAGTGGCGGACATATGAGATCAAGATGTAAGTTGTTTTTTTATGCTATTAAAAATAAAAATAAAAATTTTATAATGAAAAGCTTTTCTAAAGGTAATACTAGGGCATGATGCTCAGTGTCGGCAGTTGGAATTAAGGGTACTGAAGAAGGTAAGAGGCAAAAGAATCTTTTTTGAAGAGATGTTATTCTTTTTATGTTTGATTAAGATGGACAACTCTAAATTAATAAACAGTAGTATAAATTTGAGAATATTAGAGAATAGCACAGATTTAGTAGAATTGGCATTGACAAGTAACAGCTGATGTCTATAATTACTCCAATGTTTCTGCTCATCTTAGAATAAATGACATTTATGTGCATGTCCCATTTCAAATTAAATTGCAATGTCACATCTAAAAAATTAATTTAAATGGATTTAAAGAAACTTTTGTTTGTTCGTAAACAGAATGCATTTGGTTTTTATGGTATTTAATGTCAAAAGGTTTACTTCGAAATAATTCGAAAAAAACCTCATTTCGTTGTTTACCAATCGAATTAAATTATTCAGTTATCTAGTAAATCCAATGAGATTAGATGTGGAAGTGTTTCCCCATGTTAGGAGTTAATAGTAAAACTTAAAAAAAAAAAATTCGTTTAGTAGTAAAGTTCAAGGAGAATTAAGGCAGATAATTAGTACCTGATGTTTGATATAACTCTCACCAAAATTTCTACTGAATTTCCTACAGATATTTTTAACATGAATATCCCATCTTTGATTGAATTGAAGAGCTACATACATAGAAAGGTATCCATCAGAAAATCATTGTATCATTTACAATGATATTAAAATGGACGAGAAATCTCTTTTTTATTTAGGCAGATACTTTTAAAAAGTTAGTAAAGTATTCAATAGTATTATTAACTAAAGAAATTAGTGTGTTAATTTCAGTTCTCATAAAGAAGATACTATTATCATCAGCAAATAGGATTTATTTATGTGTTTGGATTTTTTATGGCGCAAGAGCATCTGGGCTATACTGCGCTAAAATTAAGTAGGTTTATTACAAGTCAGTAAAGACAAATACATCCTTACATTTATTTTTTTTCATCAGAATTTTTCTGTGGGTCACATTGTCTTGCAAGAAAAAAATTGATTTCATTCTTCCACGCTGTTTTTACGTATACTATTACAGATTTCATGAATATCCTTTCTCATTGCTGACTTTTTCTGCAAATGAATAGTTAATTGAAGTAGAGGTTTAAAAGCTTAAGCAGTTTTTCGTACAGGGATTTCCAGAGCAGTTTTTAGGTAAAGGGACATGAAAGAAGCCTCCGAACAAGCCTTAAATCCCGAGAATATCAACAGAAAATTTATCTTCTGCAATCTTCATCCAATGTTAATCCAGGGATGTACATTGAAGCTAAACATTGCCAAAAGTGGAAAGGCATCCCTATCCGTGAGGACAAAAGAAAGTTAGTTTAGAGGAAGTATTTAGTTTTACACTATTTTTTATTTAGAATAAATACTATGCGATATTGGTACCAGTAATTGGCTGAAAATGAAGTAGAGATTTATCTAACTATGATATTTAATTGAGACTTTTTTGTGTGGCACGACTGTGTTAAGACAGTTTCTTTTGCATCGAAAATTCGTATATTGATTGAATGAATACACCAATGAATTAATAGAAAAAGAAATGCACATGCACAATGTGATGTAAGATAGTATTACCCTGCACAGGGATAATGCAATTGCCAAATAATGTTCAACACAGAGAAACCTCCGGGCGAGATTTTTTGTGAGTTTTTCGTGGGGGAATTTATTATACAATAATTTTTGCCACCCACGTTTATTTAGCTCAAACTAGAGCTTTTTTTATATTTGGAGAAAAAAAGGCGCGGACCTCATCCTGGATTCGAACCAGGGTCCCCGCGTTTAGCACGCGGTGTCTTGACCAACTAGACGAATGTAGATAAGAACAAACGCATTTTTCTCCGTATATTAGGATGTAAGGTATTATTACCCTTCACAGGGATAACACAATTGCCAAATAATGGTCAACACAGAAAAGCCTCTGGGGCGGGTTTTTTCGTGGGAAAATTTATTACACAATAATTTTCGGCACCCACATATAAGTAGCTCAAACTAGAGCTTTTTTATTTTTTTTTCTCCAAATATAAAAAAGCTCTAGTTTAAGCTACTTAAAAGTGGGTGGCAAAAATTATTGCATAACATAATGTGATGCTGCAGTGCAATCCATCTGTTCGAGAAAATCGTTGTTTTTAGAAAACATTGGTTTAAAAATGAAAAAAAACAATTTTTATTTAAAAAAATGCCTAACGAAGTACCTAGGAAAATAATATTGAATCAAGGATAGCTAATACTTTAGAACGCAATATGTTCAACACAGTAATATATGAGCACAGACCTCAAAAAAGATGAAATATTATTTAAACGTGCAAAAATAATTTCTTTATACCTCTTTGCCGTGTTCATTTTTCAAAGAATATTTAAAAGATGTTTTCTTACATAGAACAGGGCAGGCATTACTGATTTAAAGCACATTTGCTTAATGAATAACGAGAAACCCTCCAAATGAACATTTTTCTAGCAAAATAAATCTAATTACGCTCTGAGAAAATATACGTTCGTGAAAAAAAAATCAGTAGGGCGTTTAAGTTCTGAGTTATAATTTTAAACACATATCTATGCTGTATATATATTATGTTTAAGATTTCGTTACTAATAACGTGTTTTATATCTCTATTCTAATTGTAGTAAACAGAAACATAATTCAGTTTTTCTAAATGTTCACATTCAATTTTATAATTAAGATTAAATAACACACTGCTTCGGGGTTGTAATTTCATAGCAAGAATAATACAAATAATTTGGTTAGCATAGTTGAAACAAATTCATTACATTTGTTAGAACACAAGCCAGACAATATATTTATAAACGTTGCGTAACTATGTAACAAATCTATACCACAAAATGAGAGACTACTCAAAATGATATTTTTCTTTCACAGTAATGTATATTGCCTTGGTTTCGGCAATTGCCAATTATTTTTGCTTTTATTATCGTCTTTGTGTCTTATTGTTTTTAATTTGCAAGATAAAGACAGGTAATTGTCAGTTGTTTTGAAATGGGAGCATTCTGATTGACAATTGTACCACCCCAAGATAAATTCAAAACCAACCAAGCATGCATTGGAGTTGCATTCGAACTCAGTAGATCCGTAAGCGACGGACATGGCCATTAGACCATTGGGGTGTTTAATGTACTGCACTAAGAATATGAAGATATTATGAGTTTCATTATCTTAATATAAGGATTATGAGGATTGCAGACTGGAAGACATCAAGAACTGATGGTGATACTAATTAGTTCAAACATTAGTCAATCTGGTGAAAGGTGTTTTGGGTATAGACTTCAACGAGCTCATTCATATAGGTTTGCATATGTATACCTACATGCATATTGCATATGTATACTTACACGCATATTGCATATGTATACCTACATGCATATTGCATACACTTATTATAAAATGACAGATGGCACGGAATTTGACAAAAGATTAGTGACCCTCCAGTGAATAACATCACATGGAAATATGTATGAGAAACGGTTTTCGCAATTGCTTCATCATGGAATGTTTGAGCGTCCTCTTTCGAAGACAAATCTCCATATGTTGGTTCCCAATTATGAGAAGCAAGTGTCGAAATGTGAGTGATAATAAGTTTGTTAATTGGCATGCGTTGAAAGCCAGAGCTTGTCGCCAAACGACAGGGAGTATTTGACGAAATTAATGAAAACATCTCACCGTATGTTCAATTATTATACAAATACAACCACAGACGAGATAAATTGCGATAACATCCACGAATTTGTGGCGAACGGTGCTTAAACCATAATGGTGCTGACCATAACTGATTATCAATTGAGAACATGCTAAACCTCTCAGTACTTGAAACAAATGAAGCCTTTAAATATTCATAAGCATGCTGATACTCATTCGAATTGCTGGAAAATTTATTAGACATAGAATCCTTCAGCTGACATGTCACATATAATTGTTAAGACAAAAGGGTTAAAGAGAAAGACCTGGTATCAAATACCCTTTAAAATGTTATTTTTTATAATAAACTCCTGTTGTAGAAATAAATGCAAAACAATTTTTATGGTGCAGTTCGATAAAATCATTAACACGATAACACTGCTGATAGCTATTTCGATAGCGTTAACCAGCTACCGTCGTCAGAGCGAATGGCGGCTTCTGTTTATGTCCGTGCTGTTGGTCGGTGTTGCCATCACGTCGGTTGGAAACTTGATTGGGCGGAGGAGTAAAGCGTATTTGTGGAGACGTCTTCAGCCGTGAGACCCAAAAGGTTTTTCCAAGTGGATGATATAGAGTTACTAAGGAGTTGATCATTAACTGCAATATTGATGTTTGCTAGAATGTGAAATGCCTCAAAGAAACTGAGATCAAGTGTTGAGTTGACTTTTTTAATTTAAGGATCTAAACCATCGGTAAGATATTAGTTAAATCTAAGTTAGAAGTTCAAAGGAAATTCGAATTTAAAGGAGACTCGACAATTAAAGTTAAAGGTAAAATGTCGATGTTAGGTTTATTAATTTTCAAAGGCGATTTTCCGAAAACGAAATCCTATTATAGATGAAAGAGACTGTTTTTTTAAAGCCTCAATTCTGGAGCTGTTTTTTGTAAACATGCTTTAAAATTAAGCTAATAAGACGCAGACTACTTCGAATTCTTCCTAAAATATATTTCGAATAAAAACAACACCTAAATTTACAGAAACGGTTTTTCTTTGAGTCATTGTTTATGTTTGTTCCATTAGCGAGGTTTTAAGAAGAGATATTTGTTCACGGCAAATGTATAAATTATTTTTATTGTCTTGTGATGCTCTCATTCGAATAAAAACTATATCTATACCCCCATCTATGTGCTCACGATAGTATGTAAAAAAATATTTATTCAATAACTTAAAACCTTCCAAACTCCTTCGGAGACATGCCGACAGCTTTTTGTAAAATTTTGAAAACCGTTAATTTCTTAGTCATGAATTTTCCCTTGCCGCGCAATCGATTTCCACACAAAAAAGATTTGTTGAAGGATAGGTTTTTCCAGATGTCGCATTTAAAAACAGATATGAACAAAAAATATAAGGATCAAT
Source organism: Dysdera silvatica (assembly GCA_006491805.2). NCBI lineage: Eukaryota > Metazoa > Arthropoda > Arachnida > Araneae > Dysderidae > Dysdera > Dysdera silvatica. The sequence goes on from QLNU02014802.1 coordinate 42,745,364, forward strand.
TCTGATAAAGAGCTGCCGCAAGAACCGTTGCGAATAGCAAATAATTGCTATAACGAATAGCCTAACTTAGAAGCAAATATTTTTTTGGCATGTAACTACATATCGTCTTTTGTTTTACTGTTGACATCGCACAAAACCTTCATATCCTACCAATAGATAAGCTTATTTATTATAAAATTGTCATTTTTAGGTGTAACAGCCTCAAAAATATTGCATACATAATTTTCATATTCTTAAAATCGGTTATAAAAATATTATGTGATAAAAGATGCTAAAAACTTAATTATTTGGTCTTATATATAAATATTTTATATATATATATATATATATATATATATATATATATATATATATATATATATATATATATATATATATATAAGGCCTAAATACTTTTAAATATATAATATTTAAATATATAATGTATAAATATCTTTAAATGTATAATATATAAATACCTTTAAATACATAATATATGAATACCTTTAAACATGTAAAATTAACTTTGGAACGTCACACAATTGGCTACATCGATCCTAGAGCATGTAGCGGCAGATTTATAAAATTGCCGCCCTTAGGCCTGCACTACCGCCCCTACCGCCCCGAAGACGAAGAAAGGAATATTTGTAAAAAAAAAAAGAATAGCATACACTTAATCATAGGCATAATCTGGCGGAAACACGGGGCGGCACCTGCCTCCCACTTTAAAAAACAAAACAAAAACAAACAAACTCTTACTTTTTCCCATTCAATTTAAGATTTTTTATTTTTTACCCCTCACCCCCCGAGTTTACTTTATATTTAAATCCCAAGGTGTTTATTATTTTCTCCTATGCTCTTAACATTTTACATGTAAAAGCGATTTTCAAAACGTTTCCGTATCAGCTTTCCACACAGTCATGAGTTTGAAATTGACAACTATTTGCAATTTCCACGTGTTAATACCAGATACATCCGCTCGTCTGGCAGGAAATATCTGATATTGTATTATAAACACTATGGTCATAGCCTTTTGTCTTTCGATTCTGTAGTTTGCATTTGCAGGCAAGTTAAAGTAGTCGCCTATATATAACCTCTCCTATATCATCGTTATTCCATAGACAGGGCAATAACTTAAAAGAAACATTTTCAACATTACCGAGTTTGGAAAATTTTATTTTGAATCTTTGATGCCACCCACTCCTCCCGATAAGTGCCGCCCCTAGGGCTCTGCCTCGCGTGCCTACTTAGAAATCCGGCACTGAAAACATGGAATATATTTCCGATAGTTTATAAGATGTGAACTTACTTAAATTTTCAAAAAGTATCTTTGCAAATATCTTATAAATTCAAATGTTTATATCATTTCCCATAGCCAAATTTGTATTGCATATAAAAGTTTTCCCAAGAAACAGTTTTGTACAGAAACTGATTGCAAATTAAATGTAAAGCATCTAATTTTTAAACTTTGTGAAAAGCTGTTTCATAAAATGTTTCATGGAGTGTTATTTAGTGAAATTTCTTCATAAGAAAAGTTTTTGTTGCAATATTTGTTCCAACGTTTCATTGGTAGAAAAAGCTTAAGAGCTTTATGTCCATACTTTTTTATGTTAGGGTTAAGCTAGGAGAATCCTAAATTTGTAAAATTGTTATAATAAAAAATCTCCTTCTACAATACGAAAACTTTTTACTAAGCTTATTTATGCATAAATTATCGAAGTTTTTACTTTTAAACGAAACTGATGGTACATATTTTAACCCGGTAACTATTTACTATATTCTAACATATTATTGGTATTTGAGTACGACAAAAATAATAATAATAATAATAAATTCCGTACCTGATCTATATTGTACATCAAGGACATTTCTGATTACCAGATATGATAATATGTCAGCAGCCAACTGTTCGATTTTGTCATAAAAGGGTTTCGTTCACACAAAGCCAATCATCTGGTTAAAATTAGCCCAAGAATACAATTAATCTAAACATCTTTCAATGACGTCATACCAAAGTTACTTCTTTGAAGTTAAGCCAAAAATTCTTATTTAATTGATGTGAACAATATATTAGCTGATAAAAAACATATTTGAGAAGTCTTTCTGCCGAACAATGGGATCCTTACGTCCGGTAATTAAAAGTCAGGAGCAGATAAAACTGAGCGAAAATCTCAATTCTCTCCCCTGTTGACTCCCAATTCCATGAATTAGTCACTTGTCAAGAAATTCCACAGAGCATCGATTGAGTCCATAAAGTCACTGTTCTGGAGTTAATAGCCAAACGACAATCCCTGCTTGCAAATCGAATATTGTCCTCAGAATACGGAACAGGTCCCAGACAGAACTAATCAAGAATCGCTTCAGTTTCGTATCTGGTGCCAAGTCGCACGACGTTCAGCTACATAGGATGTCACTGGCTTTAACCATCCATTTTTAATGTCTTGTGCTGGTTGGTTGTATTTTATAGCGCAACAAGAGAGAGGGTCATTTTGCGCCAAAATATCTTATGCTACTGAGCGGAAGGCATGCAAAAGGGTTGCTGGTACCTAACTGGAAATATACACACACACGCTGAACGTATATGACGATGTGCGGAACCGCCGTGCTAGGTAACTTGTCACCTTTCCTTCAAGTGTGCGGGCTGGGAAATATATATAATTTAAATTTGATGATTATTTGTTTGAATTAGAAAGGCGAAGGGGAAAGTAATTCGCGAATCGTTTAGCCAGTTGAGTTGAAGTAATTCCAATCAAAATCATTTACGATGCGTAGCATCCTCATGTGTAACAAATAGTTCCGTTTCTCAAAAACTCCCGAAAATTTTAAAGAATATTCGCTCAGTGATTCAAAAATAAACATAAATATTTTATGATTTTTGCATTTTATTCAAAAAGTTATATTTTAATTTGATACTCTTGCTGAATTCCGGGACCAAAGTTTCTTATCTGAATTCGATTCGTTGTATTTACAGAGGTATTCTTTTTTAAAGGCGCCCAGGTTCTGTGATTTGAAAGCAATTCAATTTTTTTGGAAAAGTAAATAAAAGTATACAATTCAAAAATATATTACAGTGTTACAAATACTTTTTACTTACGGATTCTTTCTTTTCCTCTAAGTTTCTAAGTTGTCAATAAGATATTCTGTTGCGAAATTTAAAATGCATAATGCATGCGTATCAGATTTTTTCATAAGGCTATGCTGTGAACACGAGTGAGAGAGAAAGCAAAGAGAAGGAGATTTACATTTTATGAAGAAAACAAGTTTTTAATATATTTTGCGATTTCGAAGCTAGTATCTTTATTCTACATACATTTTCGCAGGCAGAGAAATATACTGCGTTATGTAAAATTCGCAAACATGACATCGGTAACTTCATGCTGGATTAAATTTTTTCATTTAATTCCAGTTAATTTTCAAAGTTGGTGTAAACGAACCTATATTGAACAAATAATGTCTCTTCAAACAAACGAAGAGAATCCTTATAAATACCTTAAATAAAAACAAGTTAAATCTCTCTCTTCTTTTGGATCCCCAAGATCGTACTTCAGGAAGAGATTTGGAATTTCTGTAATGAGCCATGGAAGTAGAGAGAAAAAAAACTCGGGAATTTTGGACACATTGGCAACTTTGATGAGAAGAAACCTAGCTAGAATACAGGAGGTAGTCCTTTCTTCCTATTGGTCGATTCGACACGATCGATCAATAGGAAGAAAGGCGCGGACGGGACTACCTCCTTTATTCTACTTATCTTGGTTTCTTCCCATCAAAGTTTCCATTGTGTCCAAAATTCCCGGGTTTTTTACAACTCTATATAAAGGGGCGTTCCGCGTTAAACACTAACTAGTTCTTCTGGAATAAATATTTCTGCCATCCTCGCTACCCTGAATTCGGTCAACTCTCACGTACAATTCACTTTTTAAGAAGAAAACAACAGGGACGTTTTAATATATAGATCGCCGTCCGGGGTCCAAACTAGTGTCTATCGGAAACATTTTGCTTTTAGACTCCCGCCGCATGCTGTTTTCGCCCATCCATAAAGTTAGAAGATGAGCACTTTCTACTGGTTGATTTCATGTACTCTAAAATTGTCATCATCTGAAGAATTACTCAAGATTGAACTTAACCATATTCTTGACATCGCTCGAGATCGTGGTTACAATCCTACCATTATTGACGACGCTTTGAAGAAACTCACTAGACCTAAACTGTGCAGTACACTCTTGATAGATTCCTCTCCTTGTAATTTTATCAGCATTCCTTTCGTTCCACGAATTTCTTCAAAAATTGCTTCCATCCTCCGTAAATTTAATTTCAAGGTCACTTTTACTCCAATCAATAAACTCGGTTATTCCAAACTCAAGGATATTATTCCTGATTGCAATTATTTTGGGGAATTTACTCTATACCATACCAATGCAATCAGTCTTATATTGGTCAAACACGACGGGCACTTCGATTTCGTCTTAAAGAACATGAAGCCTACGTGCGTAAACAACAACTGGAAAAATCTGCTTTGGCCAAACACGCCTGGGAAGCTGGCCATAAATTTTCTTTCGACAAGGCCCATCTAATAGAGAAAGTTTCTTCACCAGCCGACCTCAATTTCTTTGAAGCCTTCCATATTCTTTCGCATTCCTCTTCTACTGTTAACGATCAGCTTCCGTTCAATTCCATGTCCTCTATTTGGAGAAACTTCATTCGTCCCATAGCAAAAGACGCGGCTACGGACCCACAACTGGTTTACCCGAACTAATTTTGGACTAGCAATTTGGCATCGACAGTCTTTCTAGCACGTGTACCACATTAGTGTAACTAGGGTTCTGAAGAAGGAAGCCTAAACGCGCTTCCGAAATAGCTATAAACCATTGTATTAATTTAAACTGTGATTATGTGTTTTATTTTATATAATATTAACCCGCAGTTAGTCGTACATCTTCATTATTATTAGCCATTTATATAAATCGAACACTACGCAGATTAAATCAAACAACACCATCGATCAACGTAGTGATACCAGAACCGATATTATGGCGTGATTAGTGGTGGAACATTCCAAAGAAAATAAATATTTCTACGTTCGTTGGGACTTGAACCCACAGGTAGAGCCTCCGCCCGGCAAGTGGAAGGTCGTGGGTTCAGGTCCCACCGAAGGCAGAAATATTTATTTTCTTTCGAACGTTTCACCATCTAATCACGCCATACCATCGGCGTTGGTATCACTACGCCAATAAACGTTGATTGATATTGTTGTTTGATTATTACTAACTAGTTCATTAGTTTAGCTGTTGGAAGTATAATTAACATGTAAACGTTATAAGCCATACCTGATACCTGACTAACTTTACAACCTTTAAACGAAATTATTTAAGAACTCAATTACATATTATTACCAGATACGGAAAATAAAATTATACAATATGTGTTGCAGAACTTTAAATAAAACAAATATTTTGGACTGACTGTTGCCAACATTATAAACTGCAATTATTAAACAGTATCTCGAAATAAAGAAGAATAATCTTCTGCAAAGTCACTTCAACTTGGCTTGCCGGGGGGTCGAGGTACGATATTCCAGAATAGACCTTTTGAGCAAAGATGAATGCAGTCCCCAGAGCTTAGGTTCTTGCGATCTCTTTATCACGCGTGTTGTTCATTTTAATTCCAAATTATATACATGTCTATCTTAAATGGCTGTCAAATTCCCGTTTGAAATATTCCCAATTGGAGAATATAAAGAATAGTTTGCCACGTATTATGTATGCACGATACAAACTTGGCTTATTATCAAAAATGGAAAAACAGTATTTACAAAAGTTATACTGCCAGGCTGTCTTAGTGGCAGCATTCTGGGAAGCGTGGAAAGTAAAGAGCTCGCACTAAGGAAAAAGAAAACATAAACTTGTGCATTTTCTTCAGATTCTGCAGCAATAATAACAACTTAAACAAATATTGGAAAAATATGCTAACAATTACAGTTTTCGCACATATTCACATTTTGCGTACACAGTTTTTTCTTTTTATTCACAATTTTCAGTTAACACCACGCCACATGCATTTATTCTATTAATTATAAATGCAGTCCGATTACCGAAGTTGAGTGATATGAAGCGTGGTTGGTTAAATGTAAATGATCACTCGTAACTGGCTGTGGGCTTGCGGTTGACGTAAGTCGCTTAATACAGGTATTATGTCTATTATTATGGATGAATGGCTGGTAACTGTTCGCCATTATCTAACAGTTTGACTATGGTATACCAAATGATCGAAAAACCAAATAAAGAGGCGTAGGAAAAAAAATATACATCCTTTTCTATCTCAAGACTTCAAGCAAGAATCAAGACCTTCTAGTATCCCTGCTGGTGATATTACATTTCCTGTTTTCAATCACGGTGAACTATTAACAATTCCGCTTAAGACAATCTAAACATTAAACTCTTAATAGATTTGATAACCATTTACAAAATATCTTTTACACACAAAATTCAAATTTATTATTCTTTACCATATTCGTAAATTGGCATTGCGATTTTCCTTTTCTCCTGAATAATAAAATGTTCTTTATTACTAACACTACATCTGACAATGTAGCTGTGTAGTAGTAACGTTGTTTGTTAGCATGCTGTCAAATTGGTTCGATTCTTAAAGGAGCTTAAAAAAAATCCTACACCAACCAACTCATTGCAGTTTTTAGATTGACTCCTTAGGATTGGATTATTGCTCCTAGAAAAGAGAGCTGGGGCATAGCCGCGCCTCCGGCGGCCACCCTTCCCAATGAAACCCTTGCACAATCCTTCTCCTCCTCCTCCTCCTCCGGAGCATAGCCGCCATTTTCCTGCCATCGTATCACATGATCCCATTCACTGCTGTGTTAAAGTTGAGTGATTTACAAGCGTGTTATTTTTAATAAAATAGGGTGAAATGGACGAGTGTTCCACTGGGAATTGTTCTAATCATTCGAGGAGTATGGATAGAATGTTTGCAATATCCTGAGCCAGTCTCTTTTGAGGACTGCGCTGGAGAACAGACATAGCTCTTTTCAGTTGCTTTCCATAGCTCTTCCTACTACTGAATGGTGATTCCCTAGGTGGTGGTACAGGAGCTCCTTTAGCTGCCAACACCTCATTTTCTTTCTATCTCTCTCTCTCTCCCGCATGGCTCTCATTCTGTCCTTCGAGGCTTCACGTTCATTGTCTTGTACCTCAGCGTTTCCTTTCCGATCTTCTATAACTTTCTGCATACACTCAGCGGCTTTCTATTTATCTTCTTCTTCTTTCTTTGCATCACTTTGTCTGGCTGTGCTATTCCTCTTTCTCTCTTCTGCTGTTGTCTAGTTTACCTGAAAAACAAAACATCAGGAAGAATTTACTTACAATTTTCAACTTTTGGGCAACACTAAATATTGCATACTTCAGAATTTCAAGCTTTTTCAAAATATAAAAGACGAGAAACAAATACGCAGAACCAAGGATGGACATAGGTAGGTGGAAATTAGAGGGTTTTATCTCCACTTGAAGCATAAAAACAACATTAGGTTGCAGAAATAAATATTGAAGAAGTGCAGAAGTACCATCAATTTAAATTAATATTTATTAGTGCTTTAAATGTTTAACTTAATTTAGCAATACACACCAAAACGTAAATTATTTCAAATACAACTTTGAAGTAAATAAGTACGCCTATTTGGAAGAGCCTCCGAGAATGACGTGTGCACACTACAGCAGTAAGTCGAAGACTCATTTTATTTTTGAATTCGGAAAGCAATTACACAAACTGTTCCAAATATAACAAGTGAAATTATACAAAATATTTTGCCAGATACGGAAGATAAAACTATGTATATTTGAAAAGTATAAAATAAAAATGAAACAAATTGGCATTTCGGCAATTTTAGAAATTGAACTCTTTAAGTTCGTTTTCCTTACGTTTTTAAGTGTCAATAGTTAAAAGAAGCCTGGATGTGAATATATGTTTCTATTGTGGGATCCCACAAAGTAATGCAATTATTTGGAAAAAAAAATCGTATCTCCCCAAAAAAATTCTGGGGCCGCCCCTTCTCAAAACAGAAAGTAAACATTAACAAAAATTGAAATATTTTAAAAATAAAATTTGGAAATAAAATCAAGTCTCACAATTCTGAGTGAAACAAGTAAAATGTGTTCGTGACAAACGTAACACAGAATTATGTTAGGTTAGTCACACAACTGAGTTATGTTAGTCATGCACATTTTGGGTGTTTCTAATTGAAAAATGCAAAATATTATTTAATCAATCCTTTCTGTACATAAGCTATTAACAATATTTACTAATTAGATTAAGTAACTATGCTAACAAAATAGATCATGATAAAAATATGATATTTATATGACTAACGTAACATTTTTTCAGCACTGATCAAATTTAAGCCTAATTCAAAATCTATATGGATTTTCATTTTCTGAAACTCCAAATTATTTACTAAAGCAACAAACTTTTAGAGAAATCACAGAGTTTTTGGATAAATTTATTTGTAAAAAATCTACAACCCACTAAATATTGCCTGTATACAGAAAAAAAATTACCTAAAATATTGTTTAACCTCTTACACCGTGTGTGTTACACACTATTTTGTAATAGTTAAACACTATTTTGTTGCATGTGATCAGTGTTGCCAGAATATTAAAATTTGTTCCATTACCTTTACAATGATATATAACAGTATAGTGGTGCCATAATTTCGAAAATTATTGTTCAGGTTGACATTTGTATGGAATGGTCCCATAGTTTTACATTAATCGAAAACTAAGCTAGGGTTGCAAATTGTTTTTATTGGCGACATCTTAAAAGTTGCGCCAATGTTTACAATAGTCGGATAATCGCGGATTGTTGATTATTTTTATGCCAAAATAGCGATCATTGCGCCAATGCGGAAAACCTTTATCGCCAAGGTAAATGAACCTGGTTCAAGACAACTTAACGACTATAGAAAGATGGCTTATGGCTTGGGGTCTTACCGTGAATCCAGCGAAAAGTCAATTAGTTATTTTCAGAAACGGTGGGAAAATTGGCTCTTACTCAGTCACAGTAAAAGATAAAAAAATCACTAACACAAACGCAGCAAAGTATTTGGGGATGACGCTAGACGAAAGACTTTGTTTCAAAAGGCATTTTGAAAGCACTAGAAACAAAGCTCGTGCTGCCTTCTCCACACTGTTACCAGTTTTAGGACCTAAATCCAAAATGAGCCTTCCAACAAAAATTCTGGTATATAAATCTTCAATTAGGTCAATTCTTCTTTACTGCTGTGCTGTATTCACCTTTCTCGGTCCAGATAAAATGAGAACACTACAAATAATTCAAAATAAATGTTTACGAACAATGTGTGGAGCTCCTTGTTTCGTTTGAAACTCAAACATACACAAAGATTTAAAAGTCGAACTTCTGCCCACAGCAGCACTCGACCAATGTTTCACCTTCTTTGTAGAGCTGGAAGATAATCCAATAGCATCATTCAATGAACCCTCAAGGTACTGCCTTCAATGCCTAATCTACTCCAAAAGGGAAAGGCCACGTTCGGTTTTGCGTCTTAGTGGGCTCATGGAACACCTGCAGCAAGGTGAACATTGTGCTTTGCGGATTTTTAATAATTAACTCACCTCGTGCTATCGTCGCTCGTGGTGAGAGCACTTGACTGCTCCCACTTAAAAGTAGTGGTTTCAGACCACAGAAACCTGGACATTGAACCAGCATGTATCAACTTGTTTTTGGACTATTTCACTTGCGCTAGCGGTGCAGTGGCTCCAACTTTTTATCATTAACTTATAAATGAATGTCAAAGCGAAATGCATGGGCGATTCCTGGGTCACTTGTACAAAAGAAGTAAATTCTGTATCTGTATGAAACCGGACGTGGGCAGGAAAACGGCGGCTGATGTGCCGGCTTATGATTCTAGAGTCTAGTTTGAATCTTTGGTTTTTCTTGCGCCGTCAAAACAAAAACAAATAACGGTTTCTAACAGTGCAAAAACCAGCGTGTGCAAATGTTTCACACGCAGGTTTTTCCTTTGTTCAAATGCGTATTTCTGACCACCATTTAGCGTTATTTAAATTTTTGTGCACATCGTTTTTATTTCTGCAGTTTCTTGTAGGAGGGAGGGAGATAGGAAAATCTCGCTGTGGATTTCGTTTCTGAATACACTTATTCTATTTCCGAGTATTATACGAAGTCTTCAAAACTTTCTCATCTAACTTTTTAAATTTCGTGTCTCAAATGAGGTTGATTAATAATTTTTTTGCTGCCATAGCTTGTTGGGGCTCAGAATGCCCGCGTCGAATTGTGGAAAATGGAAATGTATGAAGACCGAACGCAAATAGCTTTCTGTTTTAAACTTTAAGTGCAATTCTGAAAAAAAAAACGTTGATGTATTGGAAAGTCATCACCTGAAAATGGGTAATTGGAAGAACGAGGAAGGAAATATACATTAAGATTCAAATATTCTGGAAGTACGATTTGGTTAATGGGATTATCGACAGACCTTCCAGTAAAGAAGGATGGGCAAAAATAACGAATAAATTCGTGGAATAAATATATCTTATTATTTGCTATTTAAGGACCGAGAGTACGTTTGCCGAAATGACCATGAAAATAAATGTAGCAAAAACAAATTAACATTTTCTGAGGCAGTGAGGAGAAATTAAAAGGCAAATATGATTATTCGTGTGTACTGAAAAGAAAATGTATTGCTTGAACTTCTCTAATAATGGGTTGCATCACCTTTTACACGCCGAATAGCAGACAGGTGTCTCATAAGAAGACCCCAATGAGGTTTTGTTAAACAGTTTGTGGTATCGCTGCTTCACAATTCAATTAACTTGGAGGCTCCGCATCCGACAACATCTCCTGTTTGCGTTTGAATTTTTTTTTTGAAGGCAACGGTGGGGCCATGTATAGTAGAACCTCCATATAACGAAATGGACGGTTCCATGAAAAATATTCTTTTATATATTTAAACTTTCGCTTAAGGGCTGTGTATTAAATAATTGCACTTCTCTTTCTCTCTAATTAATTAATTTTGTTATTTAGTAAATATTTCCATTTAATACCATTGCAGTTCGGTTGCCTTTCTTTGTTATACGAATAAGTACATGTAGGAAGTAAGATATTATTACCATCTTTTTTCTCCAAATATAAAAAAAGCTCTAGTTTGAGCTACTTAAACGTGGGTGGCAAAAAATTATTGTATAATAAATTCCCCCACGAAAAACTCACAAAAATCTCGCCCCGGAGGCTTTTCTGTGTTGACCATTATTTGGCAATTGTGTTATCCCTGTGAAGGGTAATAATATCTTACACTTATATACGGAGAAAAATGCGTTTGTTCTTGTCCTCGTTCGTCTAGTAGGTCAAGACACCGCGGGCTCAACGCAGGGACCCTGGGTCGAATCCAGGACGAGCCTCTTTTTCTCCAAATATAGAAAAATCTCTAGTTTGAGCTACGTAAACGTGGGTGGCAAAAGTTATTGTATACATGTAGGAATTTGTCAGACCTCTTTTTGGGTCTTTTTTGGACAGAGTCCTTATTATCCTAGCACTTTCAAGTATTGTAAGATATCACTATTCTTCTCATGGTAAACACAATTGTGCAATGTTTAGCACATGTGTACACCGGCGTATGGTTATTGTAATTTTTTCATGGGGAGTTCAAAAGTGGGAATCCTCGTTTCGACTCTATGCTACGGAATTTGTCTCCTTTATTTCTATGCCATAAAAAGCTATAGTTTGAGCTAAAAAATATGGGTGTCAAGAAATATTATTTACTTTTCAGTATGTTATAAATATTCGATAATTTGCTTTGAGTTTCCTTTGACGTTTCTATTATTTGCAGAAATAGGCATTGAAGCAATGCAGTAATTCAATTCACTTGAATTAATATTTAGTGATATTTTAAATGTTTAGGTTAATTTAATGATAAATACCAATATATAAATTACTTCACTCGAATACATAATTGAAGAAATTTATTACACTTTTTGGCGGATCCTTCATGGTAGGTGTGCACATGTCGATGGTAAATTGAAGACCGATTTGATTTTAGAATTCAGAAGACAATTACACATACTATTGCGAAATATAAAAAGTGAAAATATAATTATACAATATTTGAAAAATATGAAATAAAAGCACACGATTTGGCATGGTGTCAATTTTAGAAATTGAACCTTTTTAGTTTGTTTTTTCTTTCGTTTCTAAGTGGCAACAGTTAAGAAAGCCTGCGAAGCGAACATTTATATTGTGGGAGTCCACCTAGCCATTTCTGTACTGAATGACAAAATAAGAAAAAAACCAGATTGACTTTGAGTGAGGGAGGGAGGAAGGGAAGTAGCTAAAGTATCAGAAAAATATAATATGATTAATAACTTCTCAGGAATAAATATTCACTATAATTCAAAAGAAGTGAACGTTCACCAATTTTTTTTTGTTTCAAATGCATCGCTGCTGCACTTCTATTTTAATTTCAGTTGTGATTTACGTAGTACGTTTCGTTCTCTACTTCTTAACAAAATGAAAAACATATTTTCTCGTTGAGAAAATGGTGGTGGGCGGGAGAGAATCGTACAGTCAGAATCATGTTTTAAATCGACTGATTAAATTTCACTGATTCCGCGATAAAATTTTCAGATACCATTAGTGAGTCACTGGTAAAAGAATAAACAGTAGAAATTGGAAATGAAAAGAAGAAAGAGACACCGTGAGAAATTCGGAGAGATGCACATTAGGAAATACTTTTAATAAAATTGCGGTGCAACGGATTATTTGGTTCTTGAGGTTTGGCAACAGAAGTCCATTACTGATAAAATTTAATCCAAATTTTCGATTAAGGATTTAGAGCATGACCAACCGTCATCACGAAATCAACCACAGAGAATATTTTGTGAACAAAGTAAAGTTAGTTTCCAGAAAAAAGTTTACAATATTATTTTTTTGGTGAATTATGCATGTTTTGGAATAAATCTTTGCACAGTAGACACTCAAATTCACGAACTGGTACGGACCTCCAAAAAAGCTTGTAAACTCAAAAGTTCGTAAACGAGACAATTTTAATATTAGTTCTATGTGATACTTCTATGAAGACCATCGCATTTAACGTCTCAACTCGACATCTAGACAGCCATACATTTAGGCTGCCGAGCTCACTATGGGTCCAACCCAGACTAGCGAACCCGAAACGGTGGCAATCCTAATAATTTCAGGCTCATTTGTATCATGAAGATGATATTATTTAGCATCTGATGATAAATATTTCGCAAAGAGAAGAATTATATATCGGCCTTTGGTAAGTACCGAACCCACGACCTCCTGTTAACCAGTGAAATGCTCTTATCCATTGACCATATTGCGAGTAATTTGTCATACATTATTACCACATCGTCTGCTATGATGCGAATTGTTTGACTTTAATAAATGAATTTAGAATATTTAGAAAGGAACTTCACCTAAAAATTTGTTGCATTTTGCGTCTGCAGACAGCATTATCCTATCTCTCCCTGCGCAATAAAACGAAGAAAAAAAATTAGTTAATTCCTAAAATTGTTCTTGTTGATCCAATTCCTCAGCATAGACTCTTCTGAGAAAAACGTTAACCCATAACCGGTATGGTGGGGTCATGCTGACCCCACCATACCGATTATGGGTTAAAGTTCTACTCATGTATGGTGGGTATGTAGTATGTAGTTCTCCTCAGTATGGTGGGGTCATGCTGACCCCACCAAACGAGTATATACTATGCAAAAAAAAAAAAAAAAATACACTATAACAGTTAAGGGTTAAGGTAGTGCTGTGTTTCCTAAACTTCGTGTTCACTTGAACCACTTTGAACATCCCGTTGCCAATCACGAATAACCAGGAAAAGGGACGTGGTTTTATATCACTTTATGGGAGAAAATTGAAAAATATATCGTCTCGAACTAAGATTGCCAACTTTTGTTAAACATATTCCTTTCTGGGGGTCATTACCACTTGCATCTAAGTAACTTTGTCCTGCATATCATTATTTAAATATCGAAAGCCTCCAGTATTAAATTTTAACATCCCAATGTTGGTTGGCTGGTTGTATTTTTCTGGCGCAAGGACAGCAAGGGTCATTCTGCGCCAATCAAGGTAAGATCGTACATACGGTATAACATCCTAATGTAAAGTTCTTAAATTATTTAAACATTCGCGAGAGTGTTAGATTTAGGTATCATTGTCGGTATACCAAGATTTTAAAAGTCGTGGACGGAGACAATATATTTCCAAGCTACGTTGTTAAATAGTACGTTATTTCATTGTTGTTTCTTCCGATATTTCTTGAAGATCCTTCGAAGCACTTGATGGGTTGTCATGGACCACATTTTGATTAACACTGTTTCTTTTCATTGTGCCATTTTGGTGTTGATTCAAACGACCTGGAAAGCGCATGCTCCGTCTTCTATATCCTGATCAATCTGGGACGTGAATTTTAACCCGCGAGAACGCGCGTGGGGTGCTTTAGAATCAGGGCCAGGGCAAGCAAACTTGGCGCTCTAGGTGAAGGGCGACAACCATACAAAAAGAGGAGTGTCAAAACTTTACCTATATTGAATTATTTCTCCTTTATTAACAAATTCTTGTTTAGTCAACATGATCATGGGCTGACTATGAACATGGTGGGGGCCCCTGTTCAACTTACATTTGGAGGCCCCCTGACGCATTATTAGATATATATCTGAAAAACGTACGCACCCTTATTACCATTTAAAAATGGAGGTAAAAATGTGCTTTTTAATCCCACGTTCACGTCAATGTCGGATGTCCAAGAATGAACTTGCAGAGCTGAAGTTGTAAAAGTTGTGGCAAAAGTTGCGAATAATATGTGGTATCGGTGTAACAATTTTGTGTTTTTGAAAACTCTGCTCTTTTATTATCCAATTCTCAAAGCTGTGGTTATAGTAGTTATAATAGTTGTAATTAGATACCAGCTATGATTTCTCTGAATTGTTTCGGATTGTAAATCTGAAGAAAAAACGTTTTTTTGTATTAATTTACTATTTTATCACATTAAATAAAATTATCAAATAACATTTTTGGGGCCCATGTGTGGGCCTTGCGAGCTCTTGCTATAATCGGGCCCTAAACATGGTCTTAATAAAAATTAAATAATGTCCATTACAAAGCGTATTTTATTAAATTTTGTCTATAACGATATATATATCTTTAGATATATATCTTTAGAGATATCGACAGATATATCTTTCCCAGTTTCTAGAACATGGTCATATACAGATTTTACTGTATACCAAACACAAAAAGAAATTATTAAAATCATCAATAGGCTAGTTATATAATAAAGATAGTTCTCGATCAGTGGCGGTTCTACGATAGAGATGGGGTCATAACCCCCACAAATATAAATGGATTTTATTATTTTTACAGTGTTTCCCAATTTTTTTGCCTAGATTCGCCGCTGTTCTTAATATACGATCATTAAAATTTTAAACCAATAAGATATAATATAGATTTAGAATATTCGCATGGATAATGATATTTATTTAATTACACTAAAATACGTGTGTCATAAATTATAAAAGTGAAACGAAACTTCCTAGCACTTTTTCCAGAGGAAGGCAAGCTCAGTGATCAATTTCATAAATTATTTTTATTTAAATTTTAAGAGTATACGCTTATAAATGAATTTTAAATATTATGTAGTCTTAGAGTTTAAATAAATATTACTTACTTGTGAAATATAAATGGTAACTGGCATGTTTTTACATCTTTCTTGTTTCGATAATGATGCGGAAGTTTAAAAAAAGAAGTGGGACTTCCAAGTCTCCAGGACTAACTGCACGCTAATGAAACGAGAAGAAATGTTTTCCACATTTGATTTTATAGGGGTGTGCAAAAGGCAAGAACGATTTTAGGAAAGAGGGACAAGGAACGACGGAGAACGGGGTGTGAATTCCTTCTCTTTGAAAATACCACGGTTCGTAAAATGTAGCCTAATTGGCCTAAATTGGAACAAGCATATTATTCAAACTATAAAAAAAAGCACAAAATCTGTTTTCTCACTGAACTCAATTCTCCACAAGAAAAGCAAACTAAACTTCCTAAACCAATTAACGATCTACAAAACGGTCATTAGTCCAATCCTAACCTACGCAGGCGAAGCCTGGGGTACCGCATCCAATACCAATATAAAAAATTTGTCACGTTTCGAAAGCAAATTACTCAGAAGATTAACTCTAGCACAATGGTTCATATCGAAAAATGCTATTTACAGTGATAGCAAAATTATACCCTTTGAAGAATACCTTACTACGCTTCAAAACAGTACATTTACCAGAATTGATAACCATCCAAATCCTACCCCGTTTTCGAAAGAGTTCCCTACAAGTAAATTTCTAGCTATTAGACGACAACATCTTATCTACTACTTTATTTTACAACCTCCTCTACTACAAAGTATGTTGGGAGGTATATGATAGTGATGCAGGACATTGAATCTTATCAAGACTTTGTGCTTTATATTTAGGACTGTAAATATGTCTTCTTAATTTTTATTGAACTATTTGTAAAGTTTCAGGTTAAAAGATCTTTTCTACACAATTATTCTAAGCCAGGGTTTACACGGTTTCTACCGTGGTGCCCAGATATACATTATAACTTGCAAACAAAGTTAGTTCGAAATTGAGATAGGTTCCCTTGCTAGATATGTATTAAGCAGTGGCGTATGCTGAGTTCAAGGCTTGGGCTAGCTCACCCTTGCGCATATACTTTGAAATGAGAAAAATGTGCCAGTGTCGGGGGTGGCTCTTCCTCATTTATGTGTCAGGATTTTTGAAGTGATGTGAGACTACAACACATTCTAACTTATCTAATACTTCATAAATAATTATGAATAACAAGCAATTGACTTCAGGCTTATTTGAAAAAAATAATAACAATGACCTAAAATACATAATTTTTGAGTAAGCCAGTATACATTATGATAGTTTGAAAAGGGAAAAGTAGACATACATTTACTGAGGGTTGTCATCTTTTATAAGCAACAATATCAACCATAACGTTTTCCAATTTTACCTATTTTATTACTTAAAGTAATTATTTTTGTACTAAAATGAACAGTTATAGCTCTATATTTGGTTGTTTAAATGAAAACTTTGCATGAGTAGGTACAATTTTAAACTTAATAATGTAAATAGAACTAGCATAATGAAATATATCAATTATCCAATTAGTAACTTAGTTTATGTCATTTCCCCACATAGTATAATATAATACAATATTATTGCATGTAGGACGTTCTTATGAAAATCCCAGCTCAATAAATGTGAAATACAAAATGTGCGCTTCCTGAATCTATAAAAAGGTTGAATCAATGGCGTTTCAATCGTAATATGCAAACTTTTAGCTAACAAAATATTAAATCCAAAATGATATCATCCTGAAAAAAGGTTTTCAGAAAACAACGGGAACTAGTATCGTAGTTAGTTCATTTATTTAATTTTAAGCCCTTTATTTTACAACTAGTTTACTTAAGCAAAAGCATTTAATTTTAGCTTCGCTGGAAAACAA
>QLNU02014802.1:42772743-42783418 GCA_006491805.2 Dysdera silvatica
ACACATCCTCGACATCTGTTGATCTTAAAGAGTTGATGACTGCTGATGTTTTAATAGAGTCAAAGGCCTTCTCATAGTCAATAAATGCCACACACAATGGAAGTTCATATTCATGTGTTCTTTCAATTAATTCTCTTAATACTTGAATATGGTCCACTGTACTGAATCCACTTCGAAATCCAGCTTGTTCTCTTGGTTGAGCTGCATCTAATTTTTTCTGCAGGCGATGTGTTAGCACTTTTGTGAAGATTTTATAAATAGCAGGTAACAAGCTAATTGGTCGGTAATTTTTCAAATCCTCTTTATCACCTTTTTTATGCAAAAGAATTACTGTTGCAGAATCCCATTGGTTTGGTATGTTACCGCTGTTAAGACATTTGGTAAAGAATTTTGCAAGTATGTCTTCTACATATTCTCCAGCTTCTTTTAGGATATCTAATGTAATGCCATCATCGCCAGGGGATCTTCCTTTCTTCATACTTTTTATTGCAAATGCTACTTCTTCTTTTAAGATTTTAGGAGCTGTTCCTTCGACTATCTCAGAGTCTTCGTTTAATCCACTGTTTCCTTCATATAGTTTTCTGTAGAATTCTTCAACTCTTCTAAGTATTTCTTCCCTATTTCTTGTTACAGTGCCATCCTCTCCTTTTAATGCAATGATGTGTTTCTTCCCAATAGACAAACTCCCTTTAACAACCCTAAGGCTCTTGTTGCTTTCAATGGCCTTCCTTACTAACTCACAATTGAATTTTCTTATATCTTCTTTCATGTTTTTGCGCAAAGTTTTGCAAAGTTCTACATACTCGATCTTGCGACTGGTATTTTGATTGTCCACCTTCATAAGTCTTCGCCTTTTCATGAGTTGTTTCGTCTTCTCAGATAATTTGCTATTCTGCTTTTTACATATTACACCACCAATTTCCCCAGCAGTTTCAATTATTGTCTTAACAATGTTTTCATTTGCTTCTGAGATGTCAACTTCTTCAATAAGTCCTTCCAGTGCAGAAAAGCGATTTTTTAATTCCAACTTGAATGCCTCAGTATTTTCTTTTAATTTCTTTAAATCCACCCTCTTACATACTTGTTTCCTAATGAGCTTCTGCCTTTCTAGTTTAGTATTTAAGTGCATTTTACATCTCACCATTCGATGATCACTTCCAGTATTAAATCTGTTCAGTATGCTGCAATCTTCAATAATTGATTTCTTGTTTGCCAGGATATAGTCAATTTCACTAGTTCCCCCATTTGGGTGTTTCCATGTCCATTTTCTTTGCGGTTTCTTCTTAAAAAATGAATTCATGATGCTAAGGTTTTCAGCTTCTGCAAATTCGATGAGTTGATCGCCACGTTCATTCCTTTCCCCATATCCGTATTTACCAACCGATGTCTCTCCTTGTTCCTGTTGTCCAATTCTTGCATTGAAATCCCCCATGATGAGCTTGATATGTTGTTTCCCTTTGGTGTGTAACTCTTTGATTTCTTCATAAAATTCTTCAACCTCTTCGTCGGTATGGCTTGATGTTGGTGCATATACCTGTACTATTTGAAGTTGGTATCGCTGGGTTAGTTGAACAACAAGCCTCGCTGCTCGATCTGATGTACTTTCAACTTCCAGAAGACAGTCTTTAATTCTTTTGTTGATTAAGAAGCCAACACCACTTGTTCTTCCAGTTTCCGTTCCTCTATAATAAAACAAATGTCCACTTTTAAGTTCCACCAACTCTTCACCTTTTCTTCTAACTTCACTGAGTCCTACAATGTCCCATTTGATCTTGTCAAGTTCTTCTTCCAATTCCTGAAGTTTTGCTTCAGAAGCAAGGGATCGTCCATTATACGTAGCCAAGGTCAATAACAAACGGCAGCCTGGGCCATTCCAGTGATTCTTAGCACCCCCTGCTTTCATGCCACACTGACCGCTGCCTTGATCAGGAGCACTCCAGCACCTGGAGACTAGGGGCCATGGTTTCTGGTGTGTCAACATAATGGAGGAATTAGCCATAATTTCACCACGCTGGCTAGACGGGTTGGTGAATTAGCCCTCCCCTTCCGCCTTTCTATCCGTGCAGCAAATATTAATTTGCCACATAAATAGAAAGCTCAGCCTGCACCACTTGAAGGCGGGGTAGGACACTAGGTTACTGGCCTGGCCGGTTCCACACATCGTCACATACGTTCAGCGTGTGGGTCTCCTTCCAGTTAGATACCAGCAACCCTTTTGCAGGCCATATATATATATATATATATATAAAGAACAATTTATTATCTAATATTACCACGTCATTGGCTACTATAAGAAAAATGTCTTGTCATTGTTAGATTTAATTTCCGAGTATCACAAAAAGTATCGATTTTTCGGTAACATGAATGAAATTTTCTGCATCAAAATGCCTTAAGGAATACAGCTATGTTATTTTTCTCCGGGGATTGTAGAAATACGTGTTTACGTAAATTCGAAAGAAATTAAATATTGCAGTTTGTCATTCTCTTTTAAATTTAAATCTTTTGTCAAGGATTAAAATGGCTTTCAATATAACACATGTAAGATGGTTATGTCGCAATTTCAAATATCGTGGACAACTTGTTTCCATTTTTTATGAAAACACCTACCTTGCGCCGTTTCAATTCCAAGGTAACCTCTGATTATCATATATGTCTCTATACATACTTGGCAATCAAGCTGTAAGATAGATGAACGAACGTAAAGATAATGAAAGACGAAATGAGTTGACGGTGTAGTGATGAGAACTGTAGAATAAGTGATTCATGTTCCTCTAGTCATAAATGCTCTAACAGGATCTGACCCTTCTTAATGAGAATCTTCCATTCTTCAGTGTCTACCTCTTTATTTCCTAATGGTCTCGCACCCGTGTTTTCTGTAGTCTTCCCTGCTCCGTCCAGTCGGATTTATTTTCTGGCGTTTGCAGTCGGCTCAATTTTCTGGCGTCTGACTCTTTTTTACCCCTCTGGGTTGGTTTTCTCTTGGATAGTCTTAAATAGTTTAAGATCTTCGGTCACTCTACGCAGATGTCCAAGCCGCTTGAGCCTTCATTTCCTTACTTTTGCCATAAGTTGCCCATCGTTATAGGATAGGTGTATGAGAGAATCATTTGGAGAATAAATGATGATAAAGCTACTGTTTGATGGAATCTCAGCTGTATATATAAATATAAATATGCATGTGTTTAGCCCATGGCAGTCCTCCACTGGATGAATTGATATCCGTTAGAGACAAAATTTTCAGCAGCCAGGAGTTGGGTCTCTCGGCGGGGAGGTAACAAAATAACCCTCGCAATATATTGTGAGACTCGTGGCTATTGGAATTGAGGTACGGATTTCTCATTACAGCATAGGTCCAATTTATCAACACGTCTGGACAGCGTGGCGAGCTCAAGTGCAAATACCCCGCGTTTCTTTTGCTACACTATGTAAACGTGTAACAACAGGGAGACTTCCATCCGGCAGTGGCTTAACAATGGATGGTGATAAATATGTGTAACGAGCATATGTGTGTTTACGTGTGAGTATTTGTTTAATAGGAATTTAAAATATATTTAATAGATATACACAACATGCAATATACGAAAGTAGGTGGAGATAAGGTAAATAAGGAAGAATATTATGATGTCGGTCATCAAACATAAAACGTTGGAAAGAGCATCCAAATCCTTGGATATTATTATCTAGTTTGAGCTGTAATTAAAACGTGGGTGGCAAAAATTATTGTATAATAAATTCCCCCACGAAAACTCACAAAAATCTCGCCCCGGAGGCTTTCTTGTGTTGACCATATTTGGCAATTGTGTTATCCCTGCGGAGGGTAATAATACCTTACATTATTATTGAATATGACTTGATGAAGTAATATTTGGAAAAATATTGAAGTGAGCTCCCACAGAAAAATAAAAACGACATTATTTGAAAAAAAAGGTAACACTAAATCAAACATTAATAGATCAAGAAAGTATAGCCCAATTCGATCTTTATGAAACGTACTATTGATTTCAATGAAACGCGGTTCTTTTCCTCCTAAACAGTCTCTGCCAAAATGAAAGAGAAGAGAACGCAATTAGAATTCGTTTTCCGATTTTGTGTAAGAATTTATTGCACATTTGAGTTGCTTCGTGAAAATCGAAGTCTAGAACGAATTTAATTAGGTATAAAGCCTCGCGCTATAAAATTAAATCTTGTTTTCTTCTTAACCAACCGTGTGCCATTATTGATTTTGGAAGTTTTCTGCTCTTGAAGAAGCTTGTCGAGCTTTTTGTTCTTGAAAGAACGTGTTGAGCTTTCTGTTCTTGAAGAAGCTTGTCGGATTGTCAATATAGACTACATCACGCTCATAAAAACCCATATAATATTTCACTCATTCCAGTGAAACGATTGGTGTTATTATCCTGTAAAAGATAATAATTACAAAAAGAAAACTTAATTTCCAATTATTATCCCGTAAAAGATACACAATTGCAAAGAAAATCTTAATTTCCAAATTATTATCCTGTAAAAAGATAATAATTGCAAAGAAAACTTAATTTCCAATGCTATCCCAAAAGATAATAATTGCAAAAAAGAAAACTAATTTCCAATTATCCCAAAAGATAATAATTGCAAAGAAAATCCACTTCCACTATTATCCCAGTAAAAGATAATAATTGCAAAAGAAAACTAATTTCCACCACATCCTGTAAAAGATAATAATTGCAAAATAGTAACTTAATTTCCAATTATTATCCCAAAAGATAATAATTGCAAAAGAAAAACTTAATCTCCAATTATTATCCTGTAAAAGATAATAATTACAAAAAGAAAACTTAATTTCCAATTGTGTAAGTAAATATTTTAAGTGCATTCATTGGTACATCAAATACTATACCATCGTCTATGAATTAATTGCGTAAGCGCATGTGATTTATGCACTCATGCAAAACCTGTTGCACAAGGTACGAAGTACTTCATGTGAAAACAAGCCTTTTTTTTTTAAACAAAAAAGATCGTTTTTATTAAACTTATAGTCTATTCTATTCTATGCAAAATGATATAGAAAATCTAGGTAAATATTTTCACATAATTCTATTAAGAACTTTTTTAGTTGTCATGTTTGGCGAAATGTAAATGTTGAAAAATTCAATTCTTCAGAAATCGCATTTGAAGTTTGCAACTTAACGTTATTTCCGGTTACCCACTTATTGCAAAAATTACCATATTTCAACTTCTAATCAACATACCAAGAAAAAATGGACGCCTTCTGATAGGTAAGGATGAGCATATTGAGAAAGCAACATAAAATAAAAATACAATATTTAGTCAACATCGGTCATTTGAAAGAGTTTGGTTACTTTAAATTCTCGGTTCCGGTAATGGTAAAATCTTTTACAAAAATATATCCTGTGTTGCGTCTAAACGTTTAGATTTAACAAATTTAGATTATGAGAGTTTTTGACATTCAATCTAGTTTACATAGCGATACCAATGTATATACAATAAAAAAAAAAACGCATTCCGAAGAAAAGCTTTGAACACCACAATACTGTTGGTATATAAAAGAAGCTTCATAATTATAATAAAACTAGAGGAAATCAAAGAAAAAGATGCAGGGGAAGAGAATTTTGTTATTTCTCTCACTTCACTAAATTAGTAATCAATTAGTTTCAGAATACTAATACAATTTTTTTTTTTCCATTTCAAGGCGAAGTCGTCGGTCTTTTCGGATAAAATCACCAATAAAATGATAAATACTCGGATGAAACCACCAATAGAAGTAAATAGTTGTAAACTTATTGATCGACATTTTCTCTCTTTATTGCAGATCTCGTTACGAAACATATATTGAGTCATCGTATTTTTTTAGGATTATTGGCGCTTTTAAAAACAGCCAAGGGTAATTTAATTACGGTCCTGGTGTTTGAGATCGCAACACAGGGATAAACGTAACATAAACTAAAATAGTAAGTAATACTGTAAACAGTAAGTAATACTGTAAACAAAAAAGGAGAAGTGGATGATAGAGGATAGCAGATTAAATTAAATGTCTTTTATATACTGCTTGGCCGAAAAATGATCTGCGTTTTGATATCTTTACTCTACCTTTAGCAAGAATTTCAGCATAGGTTAGTTATGGCATTGTTTCTATGAGTTTCTGCAATGCCTTAAAACACATTTTTAGCCAATTTTCTTTAATATTTCTCTAAGATTTTTGGTTTATGAATAAAGAGTCAAATTCCTCTTTAAATCCTTTTCTAATATATCTTACATAACTTTAATAAGGTTTAGTTCAGCACATGCTGGACAATTCAGGTTTGCAAATGATTCCTCGTGCACTTCTAACCATTTTCAAATCGAGCTTGATGAGCTCTGGCATTGCTGTACTAAAGTACTTACACTACTGCCTTCAAGGGAAGGAAAATATCCATGGATGGAATAAACCGGTCATTCAGTATACTCAGCTGGCTTCATTTTATTGCTGCATAGCGTTGCTGAGCTTAGAACAGGAAAAAAAGAGGAAACCTACATCACAGCAAACCTACATCATTCTTCAGAGGCTTTTATAACGAATATAATACACCGATCAAAAGCAACCCAACATTATAAAACTTTTTTCAGAGGCTTTCATAACGAATATAGTGCACGAAGACCCATTGCAACGCTTCATGCAGTTCCATCTTAACTTCGCTGCATCCATCATCTTTGAAGACAGTACATCTGAAATATTATCGGCCTTGTGATCTTCCGCATTGCTTAGTAGTCAAATTATTACGTTCTTCGGCAAATTGGAGTTAGTTTATCGATTGGTTTCACCAACAAATATTTCTTTGTGCTGTACAACAGCTTACTCCCAATCTTTGGAATTCTTGTCTCACCGTGTCAGTGGAAATAGTCTTACTTTAACCATTAAACATGTTTATGAGGTTTAATGCCTAATTTTTGAGATTCCATTTCACTAGGCATGTTAATGATCTTCGGTTAAGGTTATTTAAGAATGTTCTTTGATCACACACACACACATTTTTCGCGAAATTAATAGTTCGCCGCCATCTTTCTAAGGTTCAATAATGCACTCGGCAGTTTGTAATCTTGTGTAAGTAAGTTCGACAATATCTCCCAGCAGAATTTTACCCCTTGATGTAGGCCAAAAATTCGGCCATTTTTTTACCCCGATGACAACTTTTTCGGCACTGCGTATGACGCCTTCATCCATACATTCTTTGAGATGATCAATTGCTCATTGATCCAGTTACATGTAAAAGTTACATTGCACAGAGAATCATGCAAATTTCAAACAGTTAACCAATAATTCCTTCCTCACTGTTTACATGTTTAAATCTACACCGAGAGGGGTATTTTGGCCAGGCAGTGTATGAGAATACTCCATCACAGTAGGTCTTTTTATAAATCGTGCAATCCAAAACTCAAGAATTGCGTTGGAAAGAAAATATATAATTCGCTTAATTTCATTTCAGTACGAAATAAATGACGTATTATCACTTACCGTAAATTTATGTACACTGACTACAATTCAAATTACAGTACCAAGAAAGGGACGTGTGCTTAGCTTTAAGGTCATGAACAAGGATAAATCAACAGAAATAAAATACAGGGTACCAGGGAGGAAATTACATAAAAAGGTTAAACACTGGTAAAATAGCAATGAAAAAGATCACCCAAGCTTTCGGACGCATCAGCAGCAGTCCTTCATCAGGAGTAATGACGATGTTATGTTTCTGTCTCTTTTTTATACTTGAAATTTCTGGAAAACCCTTCATCAGAGTAGTCCCGCAGAATGGAAAAACCCAATGAGAACCAATGGGAGGCCTCCAATAGAATCATGGAAAAACCCAATAGGGACCAATGAGAAACCTGTGCTGCGGGGCACCTAATGTTGGGGAAGTCCCATACATTTCAAAGTAAGAGTTGTTTGTAAGTTTCTGGAAGTGGTTGTGATGTATTAATTGCTTTCCCATGTAGTTTGTAAGTTTCCCAAGATTCTGCAATTCTTGTTTGTGATGTGTCGGTGTAGTATTTTTGTTGAGTCCCAATCGGATTTAGGTCCGTGCTGTAAAACGTGTTCTGCCAGACATGAAGCTATGTCTCCTTTCGCAAGTGCTTGTTTGTGTTCTTTTCTTCTTATTTTGATCATTCTTTTGAGCCGGAAGTGCATTTTAAAGAGTCGTAGAGATTAAATGTAAGTTTTTTAGATTTATAGAGTTTTAGAAGGAGAGAGTTCTTAAACTCTATAAATCTAAAAACCTTACATTTAATCTCTACGACTCTTTAAAATGGCTTCCTTATTTATGTTTGTCCTACATTACATAGGACAAACAAAAAGAATGATCAAAACAAGAAAAAAAGAACACAAACAAGCACTCGCGAAAGGAGACATAGCCTCACGTCTGGCAGAACACGCTTTACAACACGGACACGAACCCGACTGGGACTCAACAAAAATACTACACCGTCACATCACAAACAAGAATAGTAGACTCTTCTTAGAATCTTGGGAAACTTACAAACTACACGGGAAAGCCATTAATACATCACAACCACTTCCAGAAACTTATAAACAACTCTTACTCTGAAATGTATGGGACATCCAGAACATTAGGTGGTTCACAGTATAGGTTTCTCATTGGTTCCCATTGGGTTTTTCCTTTATTTTTATTGGAGGTCTTACATTGTTTCCCACTGGGTTTTTCCATTCTGCGAGACTACTCTGATGAAGGGTTTTCCAGAAATTTCAAGTATAAAAAAGAGACAGAAACATAACATCGTCATTACTCCTGATGAAGGACTGCTGCTGATGCGTCCGAAAGCTTGAGTGATCTTTTTCATTGCTATTTTACCAGTGTTTAACCTTTTGTATGTAAGGCACAGTTCAATTGTAAGTATGATATGATAATATTTTCAAAGTAAAAGGGAATATATTCCTCGCTCATAAAGTTGCTCATATGGTCTTATAATTACAGATTCGCTCCTCCATTTTTAGTAATGAATTCCCTTATCTGTTTCTGTACATAATCATATCGATGTCTTAAGAAACATCTCTGTATGTATATAAGGTGCCGCGAAGTTTTCGCAGTTACAATCCTGATCAATAATCCTAGGAAAAAGATCTTTCAAAGAATCTCGATGCGTAGTTTAATTCCGCAATGACCAAAACAATTTTACCTACTAGCAGGTTTCTACTCCTCAGTCCAACAAACAGGTAGACCCACCTGCAAATCGTTAATTGAAAAAAGAAAAATTGGAAATAGCCCTCGAGCAAACCATGCTTCTGTGGAAAGATATTTTCCATCCCTAAACATATCTGAAAAATGAGGCCATGAAACCCAATTGTTTGCACTTAGACAATGATTAAAGTTACACACAATGAAATAAAAGTGAATTCAAAGGACGACTGGGATACATTGAAATGCAAATATACTGCAGAAGTTTGACTACAAAGAACTAATTCGCTGAAGTTCAACTTTTCAACTGGCTTGTGTCTTTTCGGGAATGTAGCATTCAGCAGAACAACTCTTGTTAAAAATTCAATTAACTCTGTTCTAACAAGGTAATATCCAAGAAGCTTCAAATTCAAGTGATCAGAAACCGTGAAGTAATTTAGTGGATCTGTCAAGAATATCTGTTAATGATATTTTTTCTGGATTTATTGTACATTAAGACGATGTGAAATTTAAGTAAAGCTGACAATTGTGTGTTGCTTTTGGTTGTTCTTTTTTAGATCGAAGAAACGTTTTACCTTATGGAAGTCTTGCAACTAATATCGATCGTATTTAATTATTTTCCATGTGAGTTAAAACGGAGAGTGTTCCGAAAGTACATGTCAAATAATACAGCTTTTGTAAATGGTTAAGGAATTCAATGAGAGTTTTATAACATCATTACAATTTTAATATATTTGATTAAAATAATTTATCAGTTATTTAACACCCTTTACTGTCAGATACAAGTTCATTAAAATTTAATTTATGATTTGCAAACTATTTTTTTTGCAGACATAGTTCGTTACAAATAACTATATCCTGTTATATATTTGCTAATTTTACGGTAGTAAAATTATCAAATATATATAATACACTGTCGGATTTTAATTTTATATTTTATTTATATATGTTATATATCATTCCTTGTTAGTTATATTTAATTATTTTATATAATATTTAATGTTAAGTAGTTTATTTAAAATAATTAAATTTGTTGTAAGCGTGTTTGCTTTTTTGGTGTTCAAAACTTGCAATGCAATTTTTTATTTCATCCCTGTCGAAAATTTTCCAACACAGTCGAGTTTCATTGTTTTTGTCATATGTAATATTATTATGGTTTTATATTAATCCTCAAATTCCATTCCACGTATCTTTTATAGAAAATTAGAATAGATAAATGTATGTGGAATATTTTACATGACTTTCTAGACTGCTGGTTTCTATTTAGGGATCTTTTGCTTCGATTGCATTTATTCGATATCATGAAATTTGCTAAATTCTGCCTGATTTGCATATTTAGCTGATAATCACCATTTTTAATCAGTTAAATGTTAAGAAATTGCTGTTCCTCTTTTGATATTTTAAAAGATATTTTCTCAGGTGATTTACATATAATTTGTATTTCCAATGACTTCAGTCAACTTTAAGCTATTTTGAATAAACTGTTTTAACACCTTCTTTTTCCCTCAACATAAAAA
>QLNU02014802.1:42786636-42803357 GCA_006491805.2 Dysdera silvatica
ATTAAATTTCGTGAAGAAATGAATTTTGCGTACCGTCGACTTTTGGTCTTTATTTTTCTGCGAATAGCAATTGTCATCAAACAGTTTTTATTTTTGTTTATGTTGAGGGCGGACTCGCTTGGGAAAAATTTTGTAATAAAGAGAGAATACTGAAGAATAGAAATTATTGTAGGACAATTCAGGATCATTATGAACACAGAGACTTGGGACGTTAATTATTTGAAGATATGAGAAAAATTTCTCAAGTGAAGACTTAGAAAATGTCCGATATAATAAATAAGTAGGAGATCCAGAAGACACGTGTTCAATGAAGGAAGAAGAGTGAGCCATATGGGATGATGATCACTAATAGCATTCGATAGTTGTGTAAGCTGATGAGAGGAATCCAGAGAAAATTATAACAAACAAAGGTCGATCATAATTTGAGAGTGTGCAGTGATACGGGTAGCGAATTCGATGATATTGTAAAACATGTAGGATTCAATTAAAATTTGAAGTTGATGGAGATTTGAGGGTGTGGATAACCAGTTAATGTTCAAATCACCAATACATATGAGGTTGATATGATTTGTTGTAAAAAATTGAAAAAGTGATTCGAGAACATTGAAGAATTTCTTGATATCTTTTGCGTGAGGACGACATATTAGTACTAGTAAGTAAGTACCAAGGTCAAGATATATTAATTCGCAAAAATCCTAAATATGACAAAAATTCAAATAAGGGCAAAATGATTGGTAAGAGGGACAATATATGCCAACGCCCCCACCCCTTCTTCCAAGAGTCCGGCCTATTGCAAAAGCCTGATAAGAGTGTCCAAGATCAAAGTAATCATTATTCGGCACCTAAGTGTCAACAAGGCAAATAATTTGAAGTTTAAAAGCACAAGAATCAAGAAGAAGTAGAAGCTCTTCCTTCTTATTAGATATACTTCGAATGTTAAGAAATAAAATAGCTAACTGGCTAAGCAGAACCAAAATATAGAGAGAAAAATAAAAGTAAAATTTGAATAAAAAATAATAAACAAGAAAGAAACCAAATACCGAGGAGGGAGGGAGGAAGGAAGGAAAAACGTGTGAATAAAGAGGAAAAATATAAAAGAGTTGATATATTAACGTCGAACGATATAAAAATCGATAAAAAGAACATTGGTACGCCCCACGGATGACCAGAATATATAGTATTTTATTATAAAATATTTTGTCGCATATTATTACGTATATCTTATGTTATAAGTAAATAGTGGATAAATAAGAAGTGGATTTGATAAAATGCATTTATTAAAAGTAACATATCCATTATAATTTAAAAGTATCGGTGGGGGGGGCAGGGGAATTTTAGAAGGTGGCTCCTGAGCGAAAAAAGGTTGAAGGCCAGACACTGGTTTAAATTAAATATTATTAATAAGTACTTTGGCACAAGTGCATGGTTCATCATCTAGTTTTCTCTACTCATAAAAATGCTCTATAATTTCAGTAGATCGGCTTGTGACGTCATGCTTAGATGTTTCCTTAGCATTTATAATGCCATTTGCATGATCTGTGTTTCCGAAGGCTGTGGTGGGTGCTTTGCAGCGAAAGTTATTATGTCGGAGCGGTTGACTTTTTTTTTTTTTTGTGGAATTTGAATTCGTTTGAAAGGTAAGAAAAGTGCGATTGAGTGGGCTAACACACGGATATTTAGCTGAGTTTATGTGGTGACGCAGACACAAGGAGAAGATGGGGAATTTGTTTCCAACGTTTCTTAACGCCATCAGAACGATTTTCCCGCCGCACACACGAGCGATAGAGGTGAGTACTTCCTGTTATTTTTCCTGCTGAATAACAATAATTATGAAAAAACAGGCTGTTCTCATGCTTTCCTCTCCCCCCCCCAAACATTTAACGTTTTTGAGATTCGGGCATAATTCCAATGTGATCTAACTGATCAGCAAGGGCGAAGCAGGAAGCCGGGTTTCCCCACTTCCCCTTCACTGATTCAGGAAAATTACAGAGCCCCAAAACCACCGTAAACAACATGGCTGCATATCAGTTGCCATGTTGCCAGCCGGTTTGGAAACATTTAAAAATAAATAGGTGACGGACTGTGCACTTTTACCAAATATTTTAAATATTTGTGATTGCATGTATTTTATATCTTTCATTCGTAGCGTGCCATACATCCCAGTATTGTAGTTCTGTCAGGGTGACTATTACTTCCTGACTATGTACCTACTAGTTTTATTATTTTCTGTGTTTTACGTAAACATGGTTCGGAAGCCCCCCCCATCCCCGTTGTCAGCAGAAGTAAACAAATCCCAACGCCCCCCACTTCCCAAATATGATTACCTAAAACTTGAATGGCTCAATATATAATTTAGCTCGAATAATCGAGTGCACAATGTATGTATTATTTCCTATTAAATTTTATCTGCACAATGATGCAATCACGACTTATTTTTCAAAAACTTTGAATTCTTACAGATCTCATGACAGAACTAGCAACGTGTCTCGCTAACTTCAAAATATAATTCAAATCAATTCTGAAAAAGTTTTAAACAAACTCACCAAAGTATCCTGATGCCGTTTGCTTTTTTTTAAGTATGGTCTTCATATACAAAATGTACATAAGCTTGATTAGCAAATTAACCATATGATCACTTTCTTTATGAAACTGGCACAAATCTTCCAGCATGTGAATCACAACTGAAGTAATAAACTATTTCACACTTAATTTTTGCCTCATGTTTCTGATTTACTACTTCAACGAGTTCTAGAATATTAACAAGATGATTTATGTCACGTGTAGTACCAGGTAATTTAAAATTATTACGAAGACCTTTGAGCTGCATTTTTCCAATAAAAGCAGCAAGTTGTAGTTTCTCATCAACAACCAGTGCTGCAAAAAGTGTTGGAATAGGGTTGACAGAGAATATTAAAATCATTTTCTGAGTTAGCTTGGAAAAAACTGTTTACACATGAGAAGGAATTTGGCAATGGAAGGAGCTTGGTAACTGGGATTAATATGCAATGTTACTGACTTGTTTTTCAGGCAGAAGTTAACGTGCAAAGCAAAGCGACGGATATTTTTAAATTATACGTACCTTGCTTGCATAGCTTTTTGTAGGACCTCAGTCTCCGATTTATTACATTTTTCTTCAGAAACAGAATGATAGGGAACTGTAGTTTTGAACTCTTTTGAAATTTTACAGGGATTGAACCTACACGTAATTTTGCGGAAATCCAGGGAATCGATACTTTTTGTCAAATTTTACTGTCACAAACTTGTCTCTGTCTTTTAATATCTGTGGGATAGAAATGCAACTTACATACCAAAAAGAAAAGAGAAAAAATTTTGTCTGCAAAGAACACAAAAGGGAAATCTCTGAAAACTAATTTTTTTTCCTTTTATATAGAATTGTAATGCAACATTTGAAGTGGAAACAAGAAACTAATTCAATTATTTTGCAATTAAATAAGCAAACACATAAAATACATAGGAAATCCTATTATTAACTTCACCACTTATTAATAAAATAGCTTTATATAATAACCACCAAAATGTACTAAATATTTTTATAATGGAAATATGGATTCACATGTTTTGTTCTGGGTTACAAAAGAATAATCTACAATAAACACAGTTTGTTTCTTCTACACTAGATTCACTAGCATATGGATATTGCAAAGTTAAGACTTTTATTAATTTTGAATAAAAATTATGTGAAGGATATTTTTGTTATGAATTAAGCTGAATTTTGCAACTTCAACAGAATAATTTAAGTTTAAAATCTTAAAAACGTCATTATTTCCGGCACATACGGAAAGTAAGAAAACTAGATTAAAAGAAAGTCAACAATTACTCCGGAATTCTTCATAATAACGTACTCTTTCCTAGTAATCGAATTTCGCCATTTTCTTCTAAGTTGTTGCTCTTTAGAAAACGCAAAGTTTAAACATATTCACATTATTATAAAAACAATAAAATATAAAATGATATAGCGTAAACTTTTCAACACGTGCTATAGTGGCTAGCGTCTCGTATCACGACAGCGTAAACATCGATTGCCCACTTCTGTATAGTTGCCGCTGTTGCCAACAAGGATTTGTTCGGCCTTGTAATTTAGGTGGTATTTATCGAATAAACATTTATGCCTTCGGCGCTGACGGAACAAAAATATTGGGGGGGGGGGGACAATATACCTTTAAAAGGCATTTTGTTTGAAATTGGAGGGGGATATGGAACCCTAATACCAACATTGGGGGAACGGGTCCCCCCATGCTCCTCCCGCTAACAACGCCAGTGATTTATACGTCGCTTTAAATAATGCTTAAAAAAATCATAATAATCCATTACCTACCAACATATGAAACTTCACCATAAACGTAGCTGCGAAACTTAGAATACACGTCGATGCCAAATTCAAATTATGAAATAATTATACAGCACTGCCTCCTAGTGAGAAAGAGGTGCAACAGTCGAAATTCAATCGCCGCATCTGCAACAAGAATACTTTTTAGATGAAAACATAAAAAAGCAAGTTATTCCGTCTATTGCTAACATTGCTCGCCTATATGCACAATCCAAAGCGGGCATGCCGTTTCGTCCTATAGTCTCAAATATTGGCACCGCATGTCACGCTCTTTCAAAGCATTTAGCGCAAAGATTTTCTCCATTACTATACAATAACTCCTTTACAATCAAAAATTCTCTGCAATTCTCAAACAGGCTTCGTGACATTCCCTTCACTCCAAACACAATAGTCTCATTTAACGTAAAAAGCCATTTCACGAATGTTCTGATCCAAGGATCCCTTCAGTCTCTAGAACAGCGCATGAAGGAATTCCACTACACTGATTTTGAAGTACGTGAACTTACCAACCTGACCGAAATTTATATTTCACAAACTTGCTTCAGTTTCCAAAATAAGTTCTTCCAACAAACAGATGGTCTAGATATGGGAAACTCAGTATCTCCTATTTTATCAGATATCTATTTGCATTATGTCGAAGAAAAAATTCACGAACATCTTCATTTCAAATTATGGGTCCGGTATGTAGACGACATCTTTGCAATTCTAGATGGTAATAATACTGATCTCAAGGTTCTCACCCATAATCTCAACTCGTTCAACAATCATATTCAATCCTCATTTGAATGCGAAGTTGACAACAAACTTGCCTTTCTGCACATTCTGGTCATGAAAACAGACTTCGAATTTCGTTTAAGCGTTTACCATAAACCTTCTTCCATTTCGTTGCCACCAAACTGTTCGTCAGCACATCCAATGTCTCAGAAAATGAGCAGTTTTTATTCGGTATGTGTTTCGCGCTATCAGAATGTGTTCCACTGAAGAAGACCGGAATAAAGAACTCGGCTTCATTAAAAATATTGCCGCATTCCGAGGCTTCAACTCGTCTATTGTTGATCGGGCCGTAAAAAATTCTCCTCCAAAAAACCGGACACACATCTTTCTCCCAACAGCATTCCTATTTTATAGACCATCTGCTTACCGTTCGTTCCCAATATCAGCACTAAAATTGCTACTATTCTTAACAACTTTAATTTTAAAGTCTCTTTCACGCCCATCAATAAACGTTGTATTTCAAAACTAAAAGACTCGGTTGCGGATCACAACTCATGGGGGGTATTTATGAAATCCCATGCTCGTGCTCAAAATCGTGCATCGGCCAAACTCGTCGTGCACTCCGGTTCAGGATTAAAGAACACCGGGCATACGTACAAAAATAAGAATTGACTAAATCATCCATAGCCGTTCATTGCTGGTCTTTGGACCACAAATTTAACTTCGATGAAGCGAAGTTAATCTACAAACCTCCATCTCCAGCTGATCTTAATTTTTTTGGAACCTTTTCAATCCATCAAAACATCGAGCACCTGGTGAACGATTTATCTATTACGGCCAATATCCATCCAGCGTGGTCACGTTTTCTCCTCTTAAAATTTCACCAATAATTTTTTATCATATACCTTACAATTTGTTATCATTTAACACAATCCTTCACGCAGCCAACTTTCCTCCTACAGTCCACGTTCATCTAGTTCTACCAATAGAGGGCGCCATCTTACGGACATCAACCATAACCTTACCCTTTATACAATAAACAATCGTACACTCGCCCTTACGAGCGATGTACGCTTAGGGTTTCTTGCTTCTTTGATGAAAGCTCAAGGCTTTCGAAAAACGTTTAAAGCCGAATAAATTTTCGTTCCAAAAACTGTGCCTATTGTGTATTATATTAATCATCGAGTGTTTAGCACAGTGAGTCGATCTACTATTCAAAGAATATTTAATTTTTTAATTAGTGATGTATGTCGTCTTCGAATAATATTTTGTATTACTAGTCAAACCCAAAGGTTTTGCTGAGAGCTTTGTTACGTTACAAAAAGTTTAAAAAGTCTATACAATGGCTAAAAATAAAATATTACTATATCTAAACAATACCACCCAACAGAATGGAGTTTAATTCAAAAAGTCAACTTTGTTTTTCTTCTATGATATTTTGTTGATAGCAAATTCAATTGTTTTTGTGAATGGACTGTTTTCATTCACCAATAAAAAAGCAAGAATCAGAAAATTTTTCTCGAATCTCGATTTTTTCCGTTATCACGATGAATTTATGGAGGTCGTATTCTAGAAGGTTCTTTTATCTTCTTGAAAACTCAATAAATTGCGTTCTCATCAGCAATTATCTATCTTTCTGATAAAAGAAAGAAAGAAAGGACGCAATTAGGATACTTTAGGAAGAATAATTGTTAAAGAGAACAAACAGAGTTTCATCGTGGTTGGAATACATTATCGTCAATTACGTGGAATGAAAGAAAATTATACATGAACTGACAAAATTATCTTCGAAATAATGGACGATATCAGTAGAAAGGGTAAGTATCAATTTGAATATCGTTTGAATTAATACATGGCAATAAATTAATAAAGCGTTAACCATGACAATATGCTTGATACATGAGACATACGTAACAACAATACCTGCCTGCGTGCGTAAAAAATATACTAAAATATGTTGTAACTAATTGTAATAAATAACTGGTTTATACTTTAAATTCTCGTAAATGTTTTATTCTTTCATAGGGCAAACTTTTTTCCCGATATTTTTAGCATGAAGGGACCCATTAAAATTATTTACAGATCTTTAGTAACTTTTGCATAAGATTTAAGATCTCACCGGTTAATGATAATCACCAGTTGAGTCTTTTTCTCTAATCACCACCACCTACTTAACTCCAGTTCCATAAGAACCAGGTTTGAAGATACTTCCGTAAGGGTGTCAGGTCAGAAGACCATGTCATAAAATAAAAAAATTGTAAGATGTCAAGAAGTGTTTCTGCGAAGTGCTTTCACTTAAGTAAAGTAATGGAACGAAAAGTTCTGACTTAAAAAAAAAATAGAAAGAAATAATGACAAAATCTTAACAACAAACTCGAAGAAAATACCAAAATTTTACTTACACAAGGAGTGGTTTATTTAGAAACCTATTACGTGTTTGGCCCCGAAATGTTTTTATTTTCCTCACATTGTGAAGAAGAATGAAAAATTTAACTTTGTCAATCGTGTTTTGCTTTATTATTTGGAAAGTTGTCTCAAAACCACGAATGCTTCAATAAAACATTTTTATAATAAATTGCTTTAACAATTGTTATTTTGCCACTGGTGTAAGGTTTAAACACACGACGTTTCGGGAGCCAACTGCTCCCTTCGTCAAGTGAAGGCAGAATAAAGAGTGAGTGAAAGTCTTAAGTTTATATATCCGCAAGCTGAAAATCCATATCTGACGTCACTTGGCGTGCGATTGATCCAGCTGGAGCCCCGAGAATGATAGACCGTCGCACAGCCGCCATTTTCCTGCACACTTCCTGTTTCATCTCTCATAGCGAAAAGGGTTTTACGCTTTGACGCACCGATCGTTATTTGGCATAAAAATAATCAACAAGCCCTGATTATCTAATGAATGTAAACATTTGCGCAATTTCTAAAATGTCGCCAATAAATACAATTTGCAACCCTAGCTTGGTTTTCGATTGATGTAAAATTATAATACAAATAATCAAAACAAGTAAAATTTGACACTGGTCGGAATATACGAAATACAAATGAAGAAGGTAAAAGCATATACCATCTGCAAAAATATTCGCAACGTTTCGAGAACTACTGTTCCCTTTATCAGGCGAAAGTTTCAAGGAAGTGTAGGTTCGGTATTTATACCCCAACTTTGTTTTTTCCCAAAGCTATCCGGCACTCGGGTTTTCCCCCCTGTCTGAATCTGGATTTTCTAAGAACTGTTCCCCACTTGGTAATCCCCATGTCTGAAACTGGTTTTCTCCATCTCCTAGAAAAATGCAGTAGGGTTCGGGCATCGATTTTGCGATGTTCATCGCCTTACTACGTATTCGGAAAGTCTCCCAGGACGCCAGAAAAAGTCTACAGTAGCGAGAAATTACATTTTTATGAACTTTTGTACCTTTCCAATCAGGAACATGACCTCTCTCCCAGGCATGTTCTGCCAGAATATTAGTCTTCTCACCTTTCTCCACAGCACGATGATGTTTTTTTTACGTGTACAAACAGTTCTTCCCGTCTCGCAAGTGTATACTTTTTCGCAGTCTTTGCAGGGTATTTGGTAAATTGTTCCAGTCAATTCATCCATTGGAAATAGATCTTTTACTTTTATTAATAGATCACGTAAAGTCGATGCAGGTTTATAGTAAGTCCTGATGTCAGATTTCCTAAGAATACGCGCAATCTCCTCAGAAGTCCTCTCCACATATGGCAAAACAACCGTCCCTCTAGTCTGTCTCTCCTCAACAAGTTCTCTATGTCCATTATTAGATCTTCGAGCGATAAACTTGCTCGGGTAGCCATTATCTACAAGAGCTCTCCGTATCGTCCGTACCTCAGCATCTTTCAACTCAACATTGTTGTTGTGTTTGAGGGCCCGACGTGTCAGAGACCTCACAACAGAAGCTTTGTGGTAAGTTGGATGATACGAGCGGAAATCCAAGTACCGGTCCGCATGAATTGGCTTTCGATACACAGAGGTTGACAAGCTTCCATTGTCTCCTCTGGTGACCCTCACGTCCAAAAATGGCAAACATCCCTCATGTTCTACCTCTAAGGTAAATTGAATATGGGGGTTTAAGTCATTAAGGAAACGGTGGAAGCTGTCCACCTCTGTCTTCGAAAGAACGACAAAAGTATCATCAACATACCTTCTCCAGATCTTAACACTAAACTCGTCGCAGTCCAAAATGTCCATCTCCAAAGACTCCATACACAGGTTAGCTACAACACTAGAAACGGGGGAACTCATTGCGGGGTTTCCTGTCTCTCTTCGTAGAAGGTCCCATTGAAGCTAAAATACGTCAGGTCCAAACAGAATTCCAAAAGCATGCAAATATCTTCAGCTGTCAATTTGGTACGTGCAGCGAGAGAGTCGTCGTTCTTCAGTCTTTAATGAGACCTTCTACAAACAGGGACAGGAGACCGCAATGGGTTCCCCCGTTTCTATTGCTGTAGCTAACCTTATATGTAGTCTTTGGAGATGGACATTTCGGACTGTGATGAGTTTGATGTTAAGGTCTGGAGAAGGTATGTCGATGATGCTTTTGTTGTTCTTTCGAAGATAGAGGTGGATAGCTTCCACCGTTTCTTTAATGACTTAAATCCTCATATTCAATTTACCTTAGAGGTAGAACATGAGGGATGTTTGCCATTTTTGGACGTGAGGGTCACCAGAGGAGACGATGGAAGCTTGTCGACCTCTGTACATAGAAAGCCAACTCATACGAACCGGTACTTGGATTTCCGCTCGCATCATCCAACTTGCTACAAAGCTTCTGTTGTGAGGTCTCAGATATGTCGGGCCCTCACGCACAGCAGTGTTGAGTTGAAATATGCTGAGGTATGGAAGGTAAGGAGAGCGCTTGTAGATAATGGCTACCCGAGCAAGTTTATCGCTCGAAGATCTAATAATGGACATAGAGAACCTGTTGAGGAGAGACGAACCAGAGGGACAGTCATTTTACCATATATGGAGAGTATTTCTGAGGAGATTGCGCGTATTCTGAGGAAAGCTGACATCAGGACTTACTATAAACCTGCATCGACTTTGCGTGACCTGTTGGTGAGAGTGAAAGATCGAGTTCCAATGGATGAATTGACTGGAACAATTTACCAGATACCCTGCAAAGACTGCGAAAAAGTATACACTGGCGAGACGGGAAGAACTGTTTGTACTCGTAAAAAAGAACATCATCGTGCTGTGGAGAAAGGTGAGATGACTAATCTTCTGGCAGAACATGCCTGGGAGAAAGGTCATGTTCCTGATTGGAAAAGTACAAAAGTTCTTCATAAAAATGTAACTTCTCGCTATTGTAGACTTTTTCTGGAGTCTTGGGAGACTTTTCGAATGCGAAGTAAGGCGATGAACATCGCAAAATCGATGCCTGAACCTTACCGCATTTTTGCTAGGAGATGGGGGAAAACCAGTTTCAGACAGGGGGAATTACCGAGTGCGGGACAGTTCTTAGAAAATCCAGAGTCAGACGGAGGACGGAAAACCCGAGTGCGGGATAGCTTTGGGGGAAAAACCAAAGTTGGGGTATAAATACCGAACACCTACACTTCCTTGACACTTTCGCTTGATGAAGGGAACAGTAGTTCTCGAAACGTTGCGAATATTTTTGCAGACGGTAAATATCTTTTACCTTCTTCATTTGTATTTCGTATATTCCGACCAGTGTCAAATTTTACTAGTTATGGTAAGCCCTGGTCAATCTTTGTACGTTGTTGGCAAATAATGAAAATAACCTTACTCTTTACATGACAGCCAGATATTCAAACAGTCTATGTTTATTCCTCGAATGATTAGAAACATTCTCAGCGGAACACTCACCCATTTCACCTCATTTTATTAAAAATAACACACTTGGAAATCACTCAATTTTAGCACAGAAGGAATGCGATCACGTCATACGATGGCAAGAAATTAAAGGCTATTCGGCAGCTCTCTTTCCTAGGAGCCTTACGTCCAACTGGGGAACCCCATATTCGATGAGGTCAGATGGCTATCCCAAACTCGAGATTTTGCAAAAATTTCCTAAGGTCCTTTTAGAGCATTTGAGATATTAATGGCATAATTCCTGAAGCCGTAAGTCTCCCATGATTCTTATCCTGATTTATAGTGAAATACCCATTATCTAACCCAATCCTTACACAGAAGAAACGATCAATATCCCGGGCCGGTGCAACCAAATTTGGCACCCTAGGCGAATGACTTTTGTTCCGCCCCCCCTTCCAGAAAATCGACCCACCAAATTATTTTGAATAGAACATAGTGATACGCTCACACACACATAAAAAACGGCTCAATCAAGTTATTAAGCATTACCGATATAATGACAAAAAATATTATATTATCAATATGTATTAATATTTATTTTATATATATTTACATCATTTCATAATTTCTATGTACTTATATTATTTACATGATACAAAGCATTTAACAAGTACTGTAAGCGGTATAAATACCGAGTCCACATTTTCTTTTTCTAGCTTTCAAGTTAACATAGAAACAAATTCATTTTAATCAGTAGTTTGTGCCAGGACTTGATCAATTTAATAGATCAAGGCAATCAATAGATTCCTGGAATCAATCCCAATCAATAGAATCCTGGCAATCAATAGATTCTATTGATTAAGTTGATAATTTTAGAGTCTATCTTGTTTCATTGTAGAATGCATACATATATTTTTATTAATTTCAATTTGAAAAAACTGAGTTTACCACTATCCACAGGTACAGAGTGTGTTAACAAAATTCACAGGGCAATGAATAAATTTCCCAAGCTATCTAATAAGTTATATCAACAAATGTAATTTAAAACATTCTGTGGTATTGCGTTTTTAGACACCTTTTTTGCAATGACTTGCAATTCACTGCGCAGCTCAGTAACATCGATGCCCTTAGAGTTTTCATGATTTA
The DNA here is from genome assembly GCA_006491805.2 of Dysdera silvatica. NCBI lineage: Eukaryota > Metazoa > Arthropoda > Arachnida > Araneae > Dysderidae > Dysdera > Dysdera silvatica. The sequence continues at coordinate 42,798,636 of QLNU02014802.1, forward strand.
AAGATTTTTCTAACTTTAAACAGTAGTCCAGAATATGTTCAGTAGAGCAATTCTCTAACTCTTGAGCATTATAGAAAAATACAAATACAGTGATTATCTGCTCCATTTGGCTAAATTTCGCTTTGATAGTATTAATCGCAGTGTAAAAAGTTACAAAATAAAAATTTACTTTAAACTCTTATTTGTCATTTTGTATTGGTTTGTCTTCTGATTCAGAAGAAATGTGTTTTTCTTTTTTGTCAGGCGGGTCGGTTTTGACTCTAACTCGGAAGAAGCAGGGATGTCGAGTTCTTTAGAAAGATCTTTTACATCCGCCAACATCTTCTCGATTTCTAAGTCCCTTCTCCAATTTATAAGAATAATTTTCTTTTAAGCAGCTGCTTTCTAGCAGCAGTTATCTCAAACTCCTTGCATTTGTCAAATTAATATCATAAAGGGTATTTTACCAAGTAATAAGGGATATAATAATTTTGAAATTTGCAATACTCTTATCATGTCACTGAGCCTCAATTCGAAACAGATTACCAAACAATTCTATCAGAGTATCGTGTTCGAAAATATCTATAAGTGCATAGTACACATCGTCTAGCTGATAGCAAAGTGATTTAAAGCAGAAATTTTGCTTCAAAGTACGTGAGAAATTCGATTGTCCTTAACGTGTCATACGCTTATTTTTGCGCTGTGAAATTTACAGCTCTTTGTTTTGGCTCGAAATTTCAATCTACATACGCAGAGTGATGAGTATTGAATGGGAGAAACAAAACTCCATCACACAAGTGATTTTCCTTCGCTGAAAAAAAAGGTAGATCTAATTTATCCAGTGTTATCCAGAAGGATGGATAAAATACTTATAGCTCGGTTTCCAAGAAATATGACAATTTTTTTCTGTCCTCATTTTAGATATTTGTGAATGAGCTATCTTTTGATATTATAGACATTAATTTTTAATTTTAGGAGACATGGAAATAGAACATTTTTTTCTCACCAATTTATATAATGTATCTATAAATTTTTCCACACTGCTGGGAACAAGAAAATAGCAAGTATCTTCAGGAGAGTAAAACTGAATGTTCATTGGTTTAGTTCAAAATATTTGTTGTGAAAAGGACTATACAATACGTTTTGTAAGAGGAGTGCGTTTTTATATATAAATAAATTAGGTATTTAATCGTTTTGTAATTTTTTTATATTGTTATACGTTGATTTAAAAATGTAATTAATTTAAGATAATATTTCTTGGCAGAACACTACCACATTTCCAACTGATGATCCGTAATTGTACAATCATTTTTTATTATCCTAGAAGCACCGGCTATATGGAAAAAATATTCAAAATTTAAATTTAAAACCGTTTTGTACTATTAAGTGAGAAAGAAGAATTGAAACAATAAAGCAGCTTAAATGTAGCGCCAGAGAAATTTATCAGACAATTGCAGATACTACGGAAAATGATATCAAATCTGTTGTTCAGTAGTTCAGGTAAATTAATTTCAAAATTTTGTTCATTCAAATTTGTTTGCTCTATTAGTATATGATGAATTTTCAGTCTCGTAAATGTTGTAAGCAAAACGATACAGAATCCAACATTTAATAGTCAAAGGACAATAGGAAAACTCGATCTCATTATAATGAATTTGGAGAATGTCAAAACTGATTAAAATTTCGAAAATGTTGCTACTTTTATAAAGAATTTGTCGAACAAACTCAATGTTGATCTTATTGTTCCAGGAATTCGAATGAGACTAAAACAGAGAACATTTGTATACAAAGTATCAAATGAACCAATAAATTATGTTAAATAATATTTAAAAAAAATTCTTCGTAATCTTACTTGTTAAACACCATAATACCATAAATTATATAATAATTTGTTGTTGTTTTGTGTGAGACTGTGAATTATTTGGAATTGCACACAAAAGAACAATAGATATTTATATAACTGATGGTATTATGGTGTCAATGACCGCGAATATTAAATAATAATATATTTGTTTATCGTTGCTATATTCCTCGTTTCATTTTTCAATAGTCGTCATTTCGTTTGAAACAACTAATTTAATCTTAGCCGCGACAAAAGCAAATTTGAAGAGTGGAAAGACAAAGGTTTTTTAAAGTACTGCAAAGATATACACGTAAAAATGAATGACAATAACAAATTTGACAATCTGGATATTGAGAGTACAGAGTACAGGGGCCGAGACTTATCAAGCTGTTTTTTGTCGGCTTTTTTTCAATCTATTACTAACTACTATCGTGTTGTCCCACAGTATTCGATTGTGTGTACTTGTGCATCTTGGAGAAATAAATATTGATCGATTGATGCGTTCCAGAAAGCGTCCACTAGTCAGATTCTTCACATTTTGATGACTTTCATCGAATCCCAATCTGCTTCGTGATCTTACTTAAAAACATGTTTAGCTAATTGCCTTGAGTTGTTTCCTCTGTGTGGCCACCTTTACACAAACATATGCTTTATAAGACCTCACTCAATCTTTAAATAAAATTAATTATCAATTATTAATTATCAATTATTGATTATCAATTATTGATTATCAATTATTAATTACCAATTATTGATTATCAATTATTAATTATCAATTATTAATAACGTGACTCTAATCAGCTACTGTTCCCTTTAACAAGGTTTTTGTTTATCCTTTGAAAGTCCTTATTCGGGTAGTTTATTTTATTTGACCATGTACAATGTGTGCATAAATGAGCTTTACAATAATTAAATATAAGAACTGTGTTGAACGATGTTTACGAATAAAAACTTATAACATGTTTAAATATAAGAAATTGTACAACATTTTCGTATAATAATTTGTATATTATTTAAATACAGAAACGTGTATAACGTTGAAAAATATGACGCTCCATGGTATTTACATATGCGTATTTATGACATTCAGCTAACTAAAATGTATGACATAATTAAATAAATTAAAATTGAAGAATATTTAAATCTTTCTTCATACTGAGAAAGGAGCTTGCTAATCCTTACATCGTCTAAACTCCATACTATTATGGAAAAACAAAAGCAATTATTTCACAAAGGAAATTTTAGTTGGAAAGATAAACACTTTTCGATATCAACGTGAAGGAAATTATTTTTCATACTTAAACAACTTTTGCGAGCTTTTACACTGCAAATCTACGGGATTAAAGCAACAACGATAATTTTATGGTTCTCGATAGTTTGTAAATAACTTAGAAATGAACAACATGCTCAAATTAAATTTTTTTCTTATTTTTGTATCTTTTTGTAATGAATTTCTATTTTAAGTATGGAATTTTAGAAAGTGTATGACAACAAAAACACAAGTATTATGTCGAATTTCGTTTAAATTTTCAAAAGGATATTTGAATTTTCTCGTCTGTTATATCCCAGCAAATACTTAATTCATTGAAGATAAATAAATAAATAAATAAATAAATAAATAAATAAATAAATATATATATATATATATATATATACATACAAATATATATATATATATCATCATCATCATATTCAACCATTATCTATCCACTGCTGGATGAAGGTCTCTCCAAATGCTTTCCACACAAGTCTATCCTGAGCAATTCGCTTCCACGTCACCCCAACCTGTTTTCTTATTTCATCCACCCATCTAGTTTGAGGACGTTTTCTAGGTCTTCGGTGGTCTCTTGGAATCCAGTTCAGAATTTCTGTTGTCCATCGTTGATCAGTTCTTCTTGCAATATGCCCAGCCCATCGCCATTTCAGCCCTTTTACTTTAACAATGATGTCCTCTACTCTAGTTTGCTCTCTCACCCAAGTGTTCCTTTTTCGATCTCTCCTAGTTATTCCAAGCATGCACCTCTCCATGCTCCTTTGCGTTGTCTGTAACTTTCGTATTGCTCCAACTGTTAGACTCCATGTCTCTGATCCATAAGAGAGGACTGGCAATACACACTGGTTGAAGACCTTTCTTTTTAGACACAAAGGCAATTTCCCCTTCAGGATAAAACTGTTTCTTCCAAATGCACTCCAGCCAAGTTTAATACGTCTGTTGAGTTCTTTCATAATGTTGCCATCCATTGAAATCAGCTGGCCAAGGTAAATATATGAATCAGCAATTTCTAGCTCAATGTTGTCAACTTGTATTTTTGTTTCCTCTACGAAATTATTGAACATGATCTTAGTTTTTTGTAGGTTCATCTTGAGTCCAACTTCTTTACTTCTAGTTGAGAGCTCCTGTACCATGTCTTGGAGTTCTGATGGGTTCGTTGAAAAAATAACAATGTCATCAGCAAACCGCAAATGATTTAAATATTCACCATTTATTTTTATTCCCTTGTTATTCCAATTTATCTGCTGAAAAATCATCTGTAAAGCTGAAGTAAAAAGTTTTGGAGAAATGGTATCTCCCTGCCTCACACCTTTACCAATTTTGATAGCTTCGGTATCTTTATGTAACCGAAATTTTGCACTTGCATTTTTATACACACGTTTCACCATGTCAATGTACACTTCCTCGATGTCTGCTGATCTTAAAGAGTTGATGACTGCTGATGTTTTAATAGAGTCAAAGGCCTTCTCATAGTCAATAAATGCCACACACAATGGAAGTTCATATTCATGTGTTCTTTCAATTAATTCTCTTAATACTTGAATATGGTCCACTGTACTGAATCCACTTCGAAATCCAGCTTGTTCTCTTGGTTGAGCTGCATCTAATTTTTTCTGCAGGCGGTGTG
>QLNU02014802.1:42803457-42825592 GCA_006491805.2 Dysdera silvatica
GTGAACAAAGCATTTTGTTATCCAGGGGTTCTTTGATCCCATCCCTATCCTAGGCCACTTGTTAAAAATCATGGTGGTGGTTGGAAGTCTTTCATATACATTCTATGAATTAGTCCCTGACTATGAATTAGTACTTTCTTTGAATTTTTCTATTTACCTTTTTATGAGTTTGTCTATTTACTTTTCAAAGAGTTTTTCTATTTATCTTTCTACGAGTTTTTCTATTTACATTTCTATGAGTTTTTCTGTTTATCCTTTTAAGAGTTTTTCTATTTACCTTTCCATGAGTTTTTCCATTTACCTTTCTATGAGTTTGTCTATTTATCTTTTTAAGAATTTGTCTATTTATCTTTTTAAGAGTTTTTCTATTTACCTTTCTATGAGTTAGGCACTGACACTCCTAGCTATGTGACATGCATTATTGTCATGCTGATGGAAGATGCATTATTGTCATGCTGATGGAAGGCGCATTTCCATCAAGAAATGTAGTCGCCATAAAGAGAGAGGATTTTATTTGAAAGCAATGGCAGATAAGTACTTGGTAACCATCAGCCACCTATCCACTATTAAATTCAACACATTCCACCCTTCGATTCCGCCATTTAAGTTCCACCATTAAGTTCCATCCATTGTTATGAAAGATCTGATCGGTTCCAAAGCAATATCGCCAAGATCATAAAGATAGAAAGATAAAAATATATCTTATTCCAATGTTGAAATTTCAGGCAAATATAAAATAAATTATTAGATTAAATTGATCCCAATTATGTCCATTATTTCCAGTTCGACTACAGTTGATCTTTAACGATATTCAGCAACGATTAAGAAAAAATATAATTATCCATTTGCTTATATTGCCAAATCTAATCCTTATTAATTGCTTTCCCGAATGACTTAGTGGTTCTTTGCTTTCGTATACTCATACAAGGAAAGAATTGGTTCTCCTGTGTTTTTTTTTTACAATGCACTAACCTAAAATTTTCCGAGAAATCCGAACTTCTGATGCCTAGGGAATCATAGTTCAGATCATGGTGAATGAAAGAAAAAAATGGCATGCCTCCTACGATTCTAGTGGGTGTCTATCCAAGATTATGGCACGATAAGCGTGAAAATTACCACTAAACCACCATAGGACAAAGAAACTACATTTTCCAAGGAATTTGAACATTTTAGGCGCCTGTAAAATAACCCTTCTCCACTAGTTAACAGTCAATGCGTAAAAGTGCGTTTCTTTTTTTCTTTTTTTCTTTGAGGGCCACTGAAAGTCGGACATCGGGATTAAAGCCATAATAGGAAAAAGTGTTGCCCCTCTGCCACCACTAAATTACTTAAAAAAAGGAAGAAAACTCAGAATGACATAAACATGATAATGATTATAATAAGATCACGATAATCATCAAAAAATGGGGAAACGTGAAAAGGTGAAAAATGGTTCTTGATAAACCGTAGCTGTTAAAAATTAGTCCAAAACAGTAATTTGCTCACTTCTGGCGCATATTTACCGATTGCTGAAAGCAAAATGACAGAAAAAAGAAAAAAATCATCAAAAGGCGATGCGACTGTGTACGCAAAATGTTTAAATTTCACGAAGAAAGCCATCGGGAACTTAAAAACTGGTTTGACTAATTAGCAATAATTAACACAAAATGCAAAAATTCACTAAACATAACATACAAACGTAACATACATATAACAAAAAAAAACGTATTTTTTTAGAATCACTTTGAAAAATGAAAAATATAAAAGAATATAAAACAACTCGGGAGTATCAAAATTGATCCAAATAAATCCGATATCAATTTGCTAATTTTCGCTTTCTGTAATTAATTTATTATAAATAAAACCGAATGGAAGCTCTTACGAATTTTGACTCGAGTTGATCCGAGTCGATCGTTAAATGAATATCTCATTATATTTAAATTAAATATCAAGATCGTATCACTAAAAAAAATATCATGTTTTGGTTACAATCTTGAGTACTCTAAATAATGAAGTATACCATTCTTAATTAATTTTTCGTCCTTAGTATTTTATTTTCACTTTATTTCTGATTTCAATTCCAACTCGCATTATGACAATTTTTAATTTCCCTACCGTAAAAATCATTTGAATTTGGCTTTCGTATTGCGAATTACTGAACAATAAGTATAATAAAAAAATTTTTTTTTAAAGTCAATTCCTTCAATGCGCTGCTCAAATAAAAGGGAAGAAAGGGAAAAATTGCGAAAAGCAATTTTGGCGACATTTGGCTGTAATTGGCGGCAAGCATTAATCGCCAAATACACCAAAGGAAAGCAAAAAAAAAATCATTTAAATTTAATTAATGAATTAATATTTGAAAAAACTGTATTAACATCAAGTGTCATCCACTACAAGTTTAAAAAAATTTATTTGAACTTGATTGGATGGATAGAAAGTATTTTATTAACGATTGAAAATTTGAACAAGATATATATAGGGAGAGTGTGAGCTAATAGAAGGAATTGAGGCATCACCCTTATCAAGCAGAGAGGCGTGGAAGCAAAGGAATTAATTTCGGAAAACTTTCAATCTCTTCCTTTGCCTTCTGCAATATTTTAGACCTAAGAAAGAAAGCTCAGGAAGAGACTACCCATTTTCTCAGACCAGATTCGAACTGGCGATAGTTGGGCTTGTACAATGGCTCCACCCAAAACTACAGAGCACAGTGACATGTCAAGTTTGTTTCCAGATTGTGCTTTGCTGGCGCAAGCTCAGAAGAGACCATTACGATTAATAAATTTGACACTCACGTTTAAGCTCATACTAGAGCTTTTTTGCTATAAGAGAAAAAGAGATATCGTCCCTGTCCTAGAATCGAACTAGGGTCCCTCCGTTGAGCTCGGAGTGCCTTAACGACTAGATCAACGAGAACAGAAATAACATTCTCTCTCTTTCTCCTAGAAAAAAATTAATGCTTCTCTTTTTCTCCTATACCAAAAAAGCTCTGGTATGAACTTAAATATGGATATCAAATTTATTAATCGCAATAGAAATCCTCACAAAAAAACTCACGAAAAACTCGCTCGGTGGCTTTGTTTGTTGACCATTATTAACAATTGTGTCAGCCCTGTGAAGAGTAATAATATTGTTGAGAAAATAACGTAATATTTTTATTTTACAATCTTCGAGCTCAAATTATCATAAAATACTGCGAGCTGCAAAAAAATAGTTTGGTTTTTTTTTTGAGCTCGGGGAAATTTAGTTTTGGTCGACTCGTTCACTGAGAACGTTTTTCTGTTCGACGTGTTCTTGAACAAAACTTTTGTATATATTTTCTTGAACTCATTAAATCAAATTTAAAGGATCGAAGAGAATGAGTATCATTTCTTATATAGATGAAGAGACGTCAAAAGCAGGAGAGCTAAACAGGATCATTAGTCATCGAGGTCGTATCCTAAGAAAGGTGCATCTATATATATATGCCTACAGATAAAATCTTAGTTTTTATTTCGAAAGTTTCGCTAAAAGGTAACATATGGCACCCGAATAGGGACCACGATAGAATTGATGATAGAATGTTAACAAAAAGGACAATTAAGTAATTGATTGCGTTTAATATCTGGAGTGTCGACATACTAGAGCAGACCCTGTTACGGAATTTTATAAGTATTGATTCACGTAGGTTGATCTGTTTCCGAGAATACTGGTAATATATTGGTGACTAATTTTAGAAATTTTGAATTACTATAATTGAATTGTTTTTGAAACTGAATGGTAATTTGGAAAAGCTAAAATAAGTACGAGCAAATATTCGCAGTTTTACGAGTAGGCTTATTAATAAAAGTGAACGATTAGTTACAGAGCAAAATGATAACGCAGAAACATTCACAGAATGTTTAGTGAAAAGAATGAATCTGTTAAAGAGTTAGACAAGCAAATTCAGGTTTTGACTGAGAATGCTACGGATTTTGAAAGCGACACAGAGACGTGTGAAACATAGTACGACAGAATAATTTCGATAAGAGTGAAAATCCTAACTTATTTGAATTTATTAAATAGGCCCACAACCGTCTCTATGAATACACTAGCTGATAATGATGACAGAGTCCTTTCGGGGGGTATTGCGAATAATTTGGGTTACAACCAAACTCTGCCAACAAAGTACTAGGCGTAAAGTTGCCAAAGCTAACAATTAACAAATTTGGTGGTGATTCTTCAAATTGGCTGTGGTTTTGGAGTCAATACGAAAATGCAATTTACGGGAATAGAGATTTAACTACAGTTGGTAGATTTAACTATAGGGCGGTTTTTAATACCGATAGAACGTAAAAATGAAAAAAGTGAAACAAAAATTGCAAATTTTATCAAAATTTTGTATTTATTCGCAAGATCAATACATGACATTAATATTTGGAAATTATTTGGGGCATATGGCCACTTCGGCTACTCTTGACGAAGCGTATTCTTGAGGTCCAATTTTGGGCCACTTTTCACGAATAACGCGGATATTGTTGTCTTACAAAGCGTCAACTGTTGCTGCTTTATCAGCATAAACCATTGACTTCACGTAACCCCACAGAAAATAATCCATCGGTGTCAAATCGCACGACTTTGGAGACCAATTGACAGGTCCATTTCTGGAAATCAACTTACCACCAAATTTGGCTTTCAATAAATCAATCGTGGCGATCGCTGTATCACACGTAACGCCATTCTGTTGAAACCACATCTCGTCCTGATCTATGTCATGCAGATTTGCAAACAAACAATCACTGATCATGGTGCAGTAACGATCACCATTGACCATACCGTGAGCTCCTTTCTCATTTTTGGAGAATTGTGATCAGATGATACCATCAGCGTGCAAACCGCACCAAACGGTACATTTTTCTGGATGTAAGGGAGCCTGTAGAACCTCTTGTACATTTTTCTCACTCATTATGCGGCAATTTTGCTTATTAACAAACCCGTTCAGCCAAAAATGAGCCGCATCGCTGAACACAATTTTGCGATAAACAACGGATCAGTTTCCAAATGCTCCAAAGCACAATCGGCGAAAGTAAAACGAACAAGATGGTCTCGTGGCTTTAATTCCTGCATCAGCTGGATCTTATATGGGTGTAGACCAAGACCTTTGGGCAAAATTTTCCACGTAGTGGACGGACAGAACCCCAATTCCTCCAACCGACGACGAATCCATAAATTTAGATCATGTTCAACACCTTAGTTTACGGCGTCGATATTCTCTTCAATACGCACATTCCTTTGACGTGTTGGTGTCTTTGCATCATCTAGGGAATATGTCGCTTTAAATCTATCCACAGTTTGACGGATGGCTTGCTCAGATAGACGGTAATGTGCACCACAAAAATCACGAAGTCCTCTATAAGTTGCGCGAATGGACGACTGATTTTCAAATAATTTCGAATAATTTGGTACCATTGTTGAAGTGTCAAACGTTCCATATTATTTTGCCGAACTATACTAACTACAAATGTGAAAGAGAACGTGCAAATAAACAGCTTATTTGAGAGCTGTCGCCAATGAAAGTTCTATCACAACTAAAAAACACCCTTTATTTACACTCTTTGGTGAACGGGGCAGCAGCTTTGTTTTTCACAAATGATAATTACACTGAGGCCATTGAATTATTAAAACAACGTTTTGGACGAAAGAATTTAGTAATTAATGCTCACATGAGCAAATTGTTGAGTTTAGAAACAATTAGAAACCCAACCCACATACTTGCACTGCGAAAGTTATACGATAACATTGAGATACGAATAAGAAATTTGAATGGGCTTGAGGTAACTGTAAGTACTTACGGAACTTTACTTACTCCGATCATACTAAAATTATTGCCCAACCAATTAATTTTGGATTTTAATAGAGGTAGAAAATCGTAAGAAAGTTTTGAGGTTGAGGAATGGATGGAAATTTTACGCCGGGAAATTGAGAGCAAAAAAGTCGCCAACCAGATTCAGGTTCAACCACATGGTTTACAGCTTAAATAGAAAAAAATATTTAAGAATCCGATCCCCACTGCGGCTTCTTTAACACCAGGCTCTGCATGTTTTAACAATAGCCAAATTAAAATTAATAATAGAAAATTATTAAATAAAATAAAAACACATTAACACAGTTAAAATAAATACGATGGTTTATAGCTATTTCGGAAGCGCGTTTTAGGCTTTGTTCCCACAGTGGTTACAATCCTACCATTATTGACGACGCTTTGAAGAAACTCACTAGACCCAAGCTGTGCAGTACACTCTTGATTGATTCCTCTCCTTGTAATTTTATCAGCATTCCTTTCGTTCCACGAATTTCTTCAAAAATTGCTTCCATCCTCCGTAAATTTAATTTCAAGGTCACTTTTACTCCAATCAATAAACTCGGTTATTCCAAACTCAAGGATATTATTCCTGATTGCAATTATTTTGGAATTTACTCCATTCCATGCCAGTGTAATCGTGTTTATATTGGTCAAACACGTCGGGCCCTTCGATTTCGTCTTAAAGAGCATGAAGCCTACGTGCGTAAACAACAACTGGAAAAATCTGCTTTGGCCAAACACGCCTGGGAAGCTGGCCACAAATTTTCTTTCGACAAGGCCCATCTAATAGAGAAAGTTTCTTCACCAGCCGACCTCAATTTCTTTGAAGCCTTCCATATTCTTTCGCATTCCTCTTCTACTGTTAACGATCAGCTTCCGTTCAATTCCATGTCCTCTATTTGGAGAAACTTCATTCGTCCCATAGCAAAAGACGCGGCTACGGACCCACAACTGGTTTACCCGAACTAATTTTGGACTAGCAATTTGGCATCGATAGTTTTTCTAGCACGTGTGCCACATTAGTGTAACTAGGGTTCTGAAGAAGGAAGCCTAAACGCGCTTCCGAAATAGCTATAAACCATCGTATTTATTTTAACTGTGTTAATGTGTTTTATTTTATTTAATATTTTGCGCAGTGTGTCGTTTCATCTTTACAATAGAAAAGTAGTTTGTGTTTATTGCGGAAAACCCCATAATAGTACAGATTGTGATTTTGCACAAACTTTGTAACTAGAAAAGTGAAAGCACCGTTCTTTACAAAAAGGAGCGTGTTTTCGTTGTTTAAAACTAAATCATATTTCTTTTCAATGAAAATCTAAGGTTAAATATCCAAATTGTAATCGATATCATGATTTTCTTCTATGTACGAACGAAGATAAACCTAACTTACGATCAGAGCAGGAATGTGTGTTCCTACAACCCAAGATGAGTCGCTAGCTAATGTAATGGCGGCCCGTCATGTATTGCTTCAAACTCTACGTGTTACCATTATTAACGGAGAAAGGAAATGGAATGCTCGCGCCATCCTGGATTCGGCATCTCAAAGGTCGTACATTTTAAAAGCTACCGCTAATAAATTATGGCTCCATTCGAAAGGAGAATCTTCGACATTCCCTGTTTGGTGGTAATTGTAAGGACGTTTTACAACACGATGTCTTTCGAGTTCATCTGTCGAACTTATCCGGAACGCATAGATGTAACTTCGAAGTACTAGGTCAAGGAAGGATCTGCGAGACCATGCCAATTGTGGCTGGAGGAATTCAAATGAAAGAGCTTTTGGAAAGTGACATCAACTTACGTGACCGTCAAAAGAGATCAATAGAAATACTGCTTGGCGCTGATATAAGCGGAAAGTTGATGACCGGAGGTTACAAAAGATTACCGTCGGACTTGGTAGCGATAGAAACAAAACTAGGTTGGACTATTATGGAACGAAGCAAACAGGGAGATTTGGGAAATAATTCTGATCCAATGGTTACTTCCATGTTGCTGAAAGACCTTCCGGTGATACACTTATGGGATTTAGATATTCTGGAAATAACGGATTCGGCACGAAAACAGATCAAAGAAGAAAAAGAGGAAGCTGCAAAGGAATATTTTGTGAAAACATTAAAGAGACTTCCAAATGGTTGCTACGAAGTATCTCTTCCCCGGGTGGAAGGCCATCGGCCACTCCTGAATAATAGATGGTTAGCAAAAAAGAAGATTAAAATCCACGATAAAGACTCTACGAACGAAGAATTTGGTAGAGGATTATGAAGTGGTCCTTTCGAAATGGCAGAGGGAGGGAGTTATAGAACCTGTTAACGTTTGTGATATAGAAGAATCCAATTGTTTTTATCTTCCTCATCGTACCGTTGTAAAGGAACAATCCACGACGAAGATTCGCCCTGTGTTTGATGCCTCTGTCTAACAGAAGAACTGTCCGTCGTTGAATGGCTGACTCGTAAAACGTCCGAATTTATTGGAATTGATCCCGAGCATTTTGAATAGATTTAGATGGAGAAAATTTGGTGTAATAACTGATATTAGAAAAGCATTTCTTCAAATTGGGATCAATGGAAAGGGCAGAAATTATCTGAGATTTCTATGGTGTGAAGATAAAGGGATCGAGACAATGAAACTCTATCGCCACGCAAGGGTGGTATTTGGAATTCACGCCAGTCCTTTTCTACTCAATGCTATTATTTCTTATCATTTGGAACAAGTTCCTACTCGTCATAGGGAATTTAGCCAAGAAATTAAAGAATTCTTTTTACGTGGACAATTGCGTCAAGTCTGGATACAAAACACCAGATGGAACATTTTATTATATTTTCGAAAGAAATAATGTCACCTGCTCAATTCGAGCTGAGAGGATGGAAGCACAATGAGAATAAACGTCCGACTTATAAGCCTACGAATATCAATGACACACACATTGGAAAGGTGGAGAGGTGAAGAAAATATTCTCGTTTTAGGTGTAGAATGGAATGCATTTGAAGGCATACTACGTTGTAATCCCAAAGATGATATTTTAATAACTTGTAAAGAAGGGGTTTCAGTAACTAAAAGAATGATTCTTTGGTGCGCAAATCAGCTTTTCGATCCCTTAGGAATCCTCAGTTTGGTAACGCTGATACTTAAAATTTTGATTCAAGAATGTTGGAAGGCCAAATACTCATAGGACTCAGAATTACTCTATAAGCTTGCTAAAAAATTCTGGAAGTCGGAAAAGGATGTCATCCGTGCTAAGGACCTAAGAATTCCTAGAAGGGTGTTGCGAAATAAAGATTCTGAAGCGAAGCTGTCCTTTCACGCTTTTTGTGATGCCTCTCAACATGCTTATACTACTTGCGTTTATGTTAGAACTGAAGACACTACAGGGATGTCTTGTCAATTGGTACAGGCACCTGCTCGCGTCGTTCCTTAAAACCGGTAACGATATCCAGATTAGAGCTCTTAGCATGTACAATTGGAGTTCGATATGAAAACTATAAAGGAGGACTTAGAACTGGAAAACATCCATGTATTTTATTGGACAGACTCGATGAATGTATTACACTGGATAAATGAACAAAATAAAAAAAATAAAAAATATAGCAATCCGAGTGAATGGAATCATGTTCCAGGAACGCTGAATCCTTCGGATATACCATCGAGGGGTTGTTCAATGGAAACCATAATAGCTAAAAAATGGCATGAAGGACCACAGTGGTTACAAAAAGGAAAAAGATTTTGGCCATCCACTGAAATTGCTCCTGATGACGAAATTGTCAATTCTGAAAAGAGGAAGTCTATTATATCCTCGCCGATTACTTCTAAGGAAGAATTCTCTTATTTTACCCGGATTTCTTCTTTTAAGAAAATCGTTAGAATTGCAGCTTGGATACGATGGTTTAATAAAAACTACAGACTCCCCGAATACATCCGTGATAATGAAAACTTAGGCGCAGAAAAACTGAAGGACGCAGAAACACTCATTTGGAAGATGGTACAAAGAAATGTCTTCCAGTCAAGTATGGATGAGCGTATTCAACATTTACATCCGTTCACTGACCCCTCAGGGATTATTCGGATAAAGACTCGACTCTTAATGAGACAAGATTTTGAAAATTTTAAATGTCCAATTGTTCTCCCTTCTGATCATGCTGTTGTCATGAGCCTGATTATGCATAAGAATAGATTATTATCACACTGCGTAGTCCAAACTTTGATGTCACTACTCAGAGGAGATTTCTGGATCTTGAAAAGTCGTAAGTCAATTCGCAAGGTCCTACGCAAATGTATTCTCTGCAAACGATTCGATTCCAAACAGCCTGAAGTTCAGGCCGCTCCCTTACCTGAAGAGAATAAGAGAATCTTCACCGTTTGAAGGATGAGAAATAGACCTAGCTGGTCTTTTGTTTTTGAAGGATAAGACAAAATCGTGGGTTGTCTTATTCACCTGTGCTGTTTATTGCGCTGTTCATTTAGAGCTGGTCTCCTTTTTGTCTACCGAAAAATTTCTGCTAGCATTACGACGTTTCATTTCACGCCGAGGAAGACTTTCGATCATTTACACGGATAATGATACCAATTTCGTTGGGGCAAATCTTGGACTCATGAAAATTGATTTAGCAGATATATTTAGGTTACTTTCGTGAAAAGAATCAGTTGGAAATTTATTCCTCCAGGTTCACCTTGGTGGGTGGATTTTGGGAACGAATGGTAGGTTTGATAAAGAACCTTCTATAAAAAGTCTTAGGCAAAGCTTCATTAAAATATGAAGAAATTTCTACAATTCTTTGTGATTGTAAAGACATCATCAAGACTGATCACTCATATATATGAGGACACATGCAGTGTTTCTCAGAGACTTTAAAGAAAGTTCCTGATTTGGATCACATTGATGTTACGAACTTGAAAAGGAGAATTTTATATGGAATGAAAATTAGCCAAGAATAAGGAAGGCGATTTCGCTCAGAATATCTTGGACAGCTAAAAAATCATGCAAAAATGTCACTGAATTACCATTACTTTTCTCTGGGGAGATGTAGTGTTAATCGAATTCAACACGAAGAGAGTGAACTAGGAAAAGTGATTCAATTATTTCCTGGAAAAGATGGTATTATACGTCTTGTGGAAATACGCGATCTACTTGGAGACGTACTTCGACCTGTCAAAAGACTGTATCCGCTTAAAGTGATCCACCCTACAGATGAGGACATAAGAAAATCTCAAGGATATCTAAATAGATGTACTTGTAAAAAAAAGGATTCCGATTGATCTTCTAGTGATTGTAGTTCCAGTTTTCTAAGATTCCTGACGTCTAGAGTTTACTTAACCCTGTGGACTGAAATGTCTCTCCGATACCAGTACATGTTCCTCTTCATTTAGATATTTATAACTTTTCTCTTCTCTATTTTGAGTGTCGGTGTGCGAAAAACTCAAACGGGGGAGTATGTCGAGAAAATAACGTAACATTTTTATTTTACAATTCTCGAGCTCAAATTATCATAAAATGCGTGCCTGCGAGCTGTAGAATTTTTTTTTTTTTTGAGCTCGAGAAAATTTAATTTAGTCGACTCGTTCACTGAGAACGTTTTTCTGTTCGACGTGTTCTTGAACAAAACTTTTGTATATATTTTCTTGAACTCATTAAATCAAATTTAAAGGATCGAAGAGAATGAGTATCATTTCTTATATAGATGAAGAGACGTCAAAAGCAGGAGAATTAAATAATAAGATCATCAGTCATCGAGGTCGTATCTCAAGAAAAGTAGTGAATATATATGTCTACAGAAAATCGTAGGTTTTATCTCGATATAAAATCGTGACATATGACCAAATATACGCATAATAACGCTAAACGTGATATGACGAAATAAAAGCATATTAACTCTAAAAGTGATGTGACCAAATAAAAGCATAATAACGCTAAACGTGATATGATAATATGGCCATAAAGTTACGCTAAAGGTAAAAAATATCTTGCATCCTTATATACGGAGAAAGAGTTTGTCATTCCTGCCCTCGTTGGTCTAGCGCACTCCGGCACTCCGGTTAAGGCACTCCGGTCTCAACGGTAGGACCCTAGTTCAACTTTAGAACGGGGACGATGTCTCTTTTCCTCCTATGCAACAAAAAAAGTTCGAGTATGAGCTCAAACGTGGGTGTTAAATTTTATTATTCATAATTAAAATCTCCCACGGAAAACTCACAAAAATTCGGCCCGGTGGCTTTGTATGTTGATCATTATTTAGCAAATGTTTTAACCCTGTGGAGGGTAATAATATCTTATAGAAGAGACCATGCTTCCCACTGCTGTTTTTCTAAAAACTCGAACCTCATCTGCCAAGAGAACCATCAAACCCTTAACTGCGGAAAGAAAAAAAAATGTTCTACGATGCTATTATGGATCGAACCACATTAGTGGCACAATGGACGTTCACATTACCACTACGCATCTTTTCGGTAGTCGTCCGATATTTGCCCAAGAATTCAGAGTTTTTTAAAGCCTAGAGAAACGACCCGACTATAGAAAGCAATTAGTTGTAATAAGTGTTTCTTTCTTCCTTTTTTTATTATTATTACATCTTTTTTATAATTAGTTTGTATGTTAATCATTTAAGAAACATAATATTGTTAAAAATTAACTCAGCCTCCGAAGAGTGCAAGCCAGCCTCAATAGGCGCTTGTCCCAAGTCCGGATGGTTGAGGACGGTTAATGTCAAGAAGAGAATCTGGTCATAAAAATGTCATGCCAGAACCACATGGAAATATGAAAACTGGAAGCTATACCAAGGCTAAGGCGTACCCTGTAAGCGACGCGCAGATATGTTTCCCATGAAATAAGAATACTGAGGTGGGTGAACGGTATCAGAAGGAGGGATAAAATAAGGAATAACCTAATTAGAGGTACGGTCAAGGTTGGACCCATAGGAAGAAAAATACAAGAACATAGGTTAAGATGGCTTGGGAGGTAAGGAATATGTGGGAACGGTGTTGGATAGGCTGATGGTAATAAGTAAAAAGAAGAGGAGTGGACCACGTCTGAGATGGAAGGATAAAGTGACGTAAGATCTGGAAGAGTATGGATGGAGTAGAGAAGAGGCATTGGATAGAAGATTGTGGAAGAGAAGATTAAAAGACCATAACGCCGACCCCATATAAAACATGGGAAAATGGCAAAGCGAAAGAAGAAGAAGAAGAAGAAGAATATTGTTGAAAATTAACAAAATAATTAATATTTTATTCATACTCTTATTATTTCGTTCACTTGCAATTTTGGCATCAGTTAATATTATTCCATCACATAGTTGTTAACCTCTATCAATAAAATAATATTAAAATTTAAGTAACGACCATCGAAAACATTTTTGAGAATGATTGATTTTAATCATCGATATATGGATGCGGAACAAATAGATAAATGGGAAAAAATCAAACTCATTTCGGAAAGTGAAGTTTCATTGAGAAATCACCAAAAAAAAGAGAATGTGAAAAATAGTGTCCATTTTAGTGTCTGTCCGGCATATTAATTCACAACGTTGAGCTGCTTGGAGCATCCCGGTAAAGCCATTAGTTTTGTCGAAAGCTGACAAACAAGCCTGTCAGATCCTGAATGTGTTGCTAAATGGACAAATCGACCGTGAAGGCACTTCACGAAAGATGAAAAAAGAAATCTTTTAAACTTGCAGTTTTTCATTTTCGAAACAAAAGACGAATTTAAGGTGGGTGGGGGGAACAATATGCATGTATATATACATATGTATGTATGTATATATATATATATATATCATCATCATATTCAACCATTATCTATCCACTGCTGGATGAAGGTCTCTCCAAATGCTTTCCACACAAGTCTATCCTGGGCCATTCGTTTCCACGTCACCCCAACCTCTTTTCTTATTTCATCCACCCATCTAGTTTGAGGACGTTTTCTAGGTCTTCGGTGGTCTCTTGGAATCCAGTTCAGAATTTCTGTTGTCCATCGTTGATCAGTTCTTCTTGCAATATGCCCAGCCCATCGCCATTTCAGCCCTTTTACTTTAACAATGATGTCCTCTACTCTAGTTTGCTCTCTCACCCAAGTGTTTCTTTTTCGATCTCTCCTAGTTATTCCAAGCATGCACCTCTCCATGCTCCTTTGCGTTGTCTGTAACTTTCGTATTGCTCCAACTGTTAGACTCCATGTCTCTGATCCATAAGAGAGGACTGGCAATACACACTGGTTGAAGACTTTTCTTTTTAGACATAAAGGCAATTTCCCCTTCAGGATAAAACTGTTTCTTCCAAATGCACTCCAGCCAAGTTTAATACGTCTGTTGAGTTCTTTCATAATGTTGCCATCCATTGAAATCAGCTGGCCAAGGTAAATATATGAATCAGCAATTTCTAGCTCAATGTTGTCAACTTGTATTTTTGTTTCCTCTACGAAATTATTGAACATGATCTTAGTTTTTTGTAGGTTCATCTTGAGTCCAACTTCTTTACTTCTAGTTGAGAGCTCCTGTACCATGTCTTGGAGTTCTGATGGGTTCGTTGAAAAAATAACAATGTCATCAGCAAACCGCAAATGATTTAAATATTCACCATTTATTTTTATTCCCTTGTTATTCCAATTTATCTGCTGAAAAATCATCTGTAAAGCTGAAGTAAAAAGTTTTGGAGAAATGGTATCTCCCTGCCTCACACCTTTACCAATTTTGATAGTTTTGGTATCTTTATGTAACCGAAATTTTGCACTTGCATTTTTATACACACGTTTCACCATGTCAATGTACACATCCTCGATGTCTGTTGATCTTAAAGAGTTGATGACTGCTGATGTTTTAATAGAGTCAAAGGCCTTCTCATAGTCAATAAATGCCACACACAATGGAAGTTCATATTCATGTGTTCTTTCAATTAATTCTCTTAATACTTGAATATGGTCCACTGTACTGAATCCACTTCGAAATCCAGCTTGTTCTCTTGGTTGAGCTGCATCTAATTTTTTCTGCAGGCGATGTGTTAGCACTTTTGTGAAGATTTTATAAATAGCAGGTAACAAGCTAATTGGTCGGTAATTTTTTAAATCCTCTTTATCACCTTTTTTATGCAAAAGAATTACTGTTGCAGAATCCCATTGGTTTGGTATGTTACCACTGTTGAGGCATTTGGTAAAGAATTTTGCGAGTATGTCTTCTACATGTTCTCCAGCTTCTTTTAAGATATCTAATGTAATGCCATCATCGCCAGGGGATCTTCCTTTCTTCATACTTTTTATTGCAAATGCTACTTCTTCTTTTAAGATTTTAGGAGCTGTTCCTTCGACTATCTCAGAGTCTTCGTTTAATCCACTGTTTCCCTCATACAGCTTTCTGTAGAATTCTTCAACTCTTCTAAGTATTTCTTCCCTATTTCTTGTTACAGTGCCATCCTCTCCTTTTAATGCAATGATGTGTTTCTTCCCAATAGACAAACTCCCTTTAACAACCCTAAGGCTCTTGTTGCTTTCAATGGCCTTCCTTACTAACTCACAATTGAATTTTCTTATATCTTCTTTCATGTTTTTGCGCAAAGTTTTGCAAAGTTCTACATACTCGATCTTGCGACTGGTATTTTGATTGTCCACCTTCATAAGTCTTCGCCTTTTCATGAGTTGTTTCGTCTTCTCAGATAATTTGCTATTCTGCTTTTTACATATTACACCACCAATTTCCCCAGCAGTTTCAATTATTGTCTTAACAATGTTTTCATTTGCTTCTGAGATGTCAACTTCTTCAATAAGTCCTTCCAGTGCAGAAAAGCGATTTTTTAATTCCAACTTGAATGCCTCGGTATTTTCTTTTAATTTCTTTAAATCCACCCTCTTACATACTTGTTTCCTAATGAGCTTCTGCCTTTCTAGTTTAGTATTTAAGTGCATTTTACATCTCACCATTCGATGATCACTTCCAGTATTAAATCTGTTCAGTATGCTGCAATCTTCAATAATTGATTTCTTGTTTGCCAGTATATAGTCAATTTCGCTGGTTCCTCCATTGGGGTGTTTCCATGTCCATTTTCTTTGTAGTTTCTTCTTAAAAAATGAATTCATGATGCTAAGATTTTCAGCTTCGGCAAATTCTATGAGTTGATCGCCACGTTCATTCCTTTCCCCGTATCCGTATTTACCAACCGATGTCTCTCCTTGTTCCTGTTGTCCAATTCTTGCATTAAAATCTCCCATGATGAGCTTGATGTGTTGTTTCCCCTTGGTATGTAGCTGTTTGATTTCTTCATAGAATTCCTCAACCTCCTCGTCGGTATGGCTTGATGTTGGTGCATATGCCTGTACTATCTGAAGTTGGTATCGCTGGGTTAGTTGAACAACGAGCCTCGCTGCTCGATCTGACGTGCTTTCGACTTCAAGAAGGTAGTCTTTAATTCTTTTGTTGATTAAGAAGCCAACACCACTTGTTCTTCCAGTTTCCGTTCCTCTATAATAAAACAAATGTCCACTTTTAAGTTCCACCAACTCTTCACCTTTTCTTCTAACTTCACTGAGTCCTACAATGTCCCATTTGATCTTGTCAAGTTCTTCTTCCAATTCCTGAAGTTTTGCTTCAGAAGCAAGGGATCGTCCATTATACGTTGCCAAGGTCAATAACAAACGGCAGCCTGGGCCATTCCAGTGATTCTTAGCACCCCCTGCTTTCATGCCACGCTGACCGCTGCCTTGATCAGGAGCACTCCAGCACCTGGAGACTAGGGGCCATGGTTTCTGGTGTGTCAACATAATGGAGGAATTAGCCATAATTTCACCACGCTGGCTAGACGGGTTGGTGAATTAGCCCTCCCCTTCCGCCTTTCTATCCGTGTAGCAAATATTAATTTGCCACATAAATAGAAAGCTCAGCCTGCACCACTTGAAGGCGGGGTAGGACACTAGGTTACTGGCCTGTCCGGTTCCACACATCTTCACATATGTTCAGCATATATATATATACCTTCTGGATTTCGAAGTAGATTCGGTGCAGTGGACCATATTCAAGTATTAAGAGAATTAATTGAAAGAACACATGAATATGAACTTCCATTGTGTGTTGCATTTATTGACTATGAGAAGGCCTTTGACTCTATTAAAACATCAGCAGTCATCAACTCTTTAAGATCAACAGACATCGAGGATGTGTACATTGACATGGTGAAACGTGTGTATAAAAATGCAAGTGCAAAATTTCGGTTACATAAAGATACCAAAACTATCAAAATTGGTAAAGGTGTGAGGCAGGGAGATACCATTTCTCCAAAACTTTTTACTTCAGCTTTACAGATGATTTTTCAGCAGATAAATTGGAATAACAAGGGAATAAAAATAAATGGTGAATATTTAAATCATTTGCGGTTTGCTGATGACATTGTTATTTTTTCAACGAACCCATCAGAACTCCAAGACATGGTACAGGAGCTCTCAACTAGAAGTAAAGAAGTTGGACTCAAGATGAACCTACAAAAAACTAAGATCATGTTCAATAATTTCGTAGAGGAAACAAAAATACAAGTTGACAACATTGAGCTAGAAATTGCTGATTCATATATTTACCTTGGCCAGCTGATTTCAATGGATGGCAACATTATGAAAGAACTCAACAGACGTATTAAACTTGGCTGGAGTGCATTTGGAAGAAACAGTTTTATCCTGAAGGGGAAATTGCCTTTGTGTCTAAAAAGAAAGGTCTTCAACCAGTGTGTATTGCCAGTCCTCTCTTATGGATCAGAGACATGGAGTCTAACAGTTGGAGCAATACGAAAGTTACAGACAACGCAAAGGAGCATGGAGAGGTGCATGCTTGGAATAACTAGGAGAGATCGAAAAAGGAACACTTGGGTGAGAGAGCAAACTAGAGTAGAGGACATCATTGTTAAAGTAAAAGGGCTGAAATGGCGATGGGCTGGGCATATTGCAAGAAGAACTGATCAACGATGGACAACAGAAATTCTGAACTGGATTCCAAGAGACCACCGAAGACCTAGAAAACGTCCTCAAACTAGATGGGTGGATGAAATAAGAAAACAGGTTGGGGTGACGTGGAAGCGAATTGCTCAGGATAGACTTGTGTGGAAAGCATTTGGAGAGACCTTCATCCAGCAGTGGATAGATAATGGTTGAATATGATGATGATGATGATATATATATATATATATAGAGAGAGAGAGAGAGAGAATGAATGAATATACACAGATAGACAAAGGTCAAGTAGAAATGCAGACCAACTCAGTTATACGTCGGACTTAATTATCTATACTTAATGTAGATTTGAATTATACAATGAAGTGGATTTTAAATTTAAAATTAAATTGGTTTAAATTCTGAAATTAATTGCTGATTTTACAGAATGGATAACTCTCACTTTTCCTTTTAATATAAAGTTGTTGCAAATAATATAAATACGCAATTATAAATAATCACGTATCTGTGTCATAACCTGACAAGGGAACATATCAACTTGCCGGTTGGGTTAACAATCGGGACTATGGGGATTTTATAGAGCTTTAAACACTTATTCTAACCATATAATTGTTTTTCTGTAAAACGTAAATTTAGAGATATAATGGGGGTTCAAAATTCACGATTTGGCGACACGTTGGCGATTAAGTTGGCAATTATTCCACGGTTTGTTAATTTCTTTTCCATGATTAAAAGAACAAAAAATATTTGTCACTTTCGTATCTGATATCTTATTTTTGTAGCTGACCAACGTGTATGATAAAATAATAGTCAGAAGCGTTGCTATGGGGGATGGGTAGTCCCTTCCAACAGGATAAACTTTCCATTGCAATCACCTGTCCATTTCGCAAAATCAGTTACCGAGTTGGGAATTCCTCCCAATCCAATAGGCCACTACGTCTCTGGTAATGCGTAATAATATATAAATAACAACTTTGTTATTTTTCTTGAAAAAATTTTGATTTTTTTTTTTTTTTAAATAATGTATGGCAAAATTCGAAGCTTTGAAATTTGTCAACCCTGTTTCTTTGGCTTTCAAATAAGCCCACCTTTTCAAATCCGTATCATAGATTGGCAAATAGCGTTCTCTCGAAAAACAAAGAATTTTGATATCACATCCTTCCGGATAATTACTAAATTTTCCCAATTCCAATCACTTTCCGAAATATATTTCCTAAATATTGATATAACTTTGCAATTTTTAGTTCACTGATATCGGTTTTTGTTTTGACGAAATTATTTTTATTTGCAAGTATCATAAATTTCGACGATGTTTTTCATATTATCCAAAGGGATATTAATAACAGGATCTTCTTTAAACGGGCCTTGATTATAATTCCAGTCGGAATCAGAATCATCATTTTCCAGTTCGCCAAACTCAAAAGTTTTATTTTCAAGAGGGTCCTCCTCAAAATCTAAACTAACTTATATTTCAATGTTATTGAATGTCAACTGCTCAATATTAGCCAACTAGCTTTTCTTTTTGATAATTCTTGTGCTGTCATTTCCGATGGCTGTGTATTATATTTTTTGATTGCCATATCTAAATTCGTTTCAATATTTTGATCAAATTCATTATGGATATTACCTACCAATTTGTTGAAATGTTGAAAAATATTTTTCAAATTTTATACTAATCACATCAATGTAATATACGCTGGCTTTATAGACTGCGGGAAAAAAAACAAAGAAAAAAACAGCGATCTGTTAGACCCAGCCCTTTAAAATGAAAGCTAACTGGCCAAAACTAGTATCTTATCCGCCAATAAAGAAAAAACGGACCAATAGCATAAATCCAAACTCAGTGCCTAAAAAAATTTGATCGTCAAAAATATTACGTTCGTCCTTAACGTAGCGCCAAATCATGAAGTTTCAACCCTCGTCATTTCTCAAAACTTAAGTTTTACAGAAAAAGAATTAAATGGTTAGAACAAGGAGTTAAAGCTCTATAAAATCTCCACAGTCCCGATTGTTTACTCGATCGGCAAGTTGGTAAGTTCCCTTATGAGATACGGATTATTGTATTGCTACAAGAGTTTAAATGTAGTATTTTAAAGATAGATGTGAAACTTAACATCGATTTAATGGTTTAGATTTTGAGATAGATTCCACACATTGAGTTCATTTTCATGCTTGGATATATGTTCAAAACATTTAATTTTCCCGCTTATAACTTTTATATAATATTATTACATATTAATACTTCGTATAATGCTCATTACATATCAAATACCATAACAACTGAAAATTCAGACACGAATTTCTATTATTGAATGTTTTTTAATACAAGTAATAACAGAAAAAATGTACTATGAATTAAAAAAACAAATGACAGAATTAACATTCATAGCTAAAATTTCATAGAACTTTGCAGTTAGAGATTTTGTTAGAGGAAAGGGAACCTTTTATATCAGAACGGGAAACTTTCTCTAATTGGAGAGAGATGTTGTCCCTAATGGCCAAGAGAGAATCTCTTATATATGAACTTGCAGCGCCATCTATTTGCAGAACGTGGTAGTTCTTTACTGAACGTCATTAAATGTAGGAACGTAATTTTATTGACAGGTGAAACTACCATCTGATAAAATTATATTTCTAAAAAGTTAAGGAAACTTTTGAAACTTAAAGTATTCGACAAGTTGTTTGATGAAAATTCGTTGAAAAGAATTGTGGTAAGCTTTGGCTTTAAAAATCCTAGAAGCTTGGTGAATGATGTATGGCAGTAGTTACAATATATTTCAATTTTGAGGTTTGCAATTAATTTAGTTAAAACAATTTAATAAAAATTACGTAGTGGAGGATATTAGCCAATATAATATGATAATCGCCTTGTATTGGACGTTCGCATAGAGAACGAGATGGACGACACGGACTGTTGCTAGTATGGAAAGCCATCGGCAATTTTCTGACTGTGGAATTCTCAGAAAAAAATGGCCGACAGTACTGCCTTTCTTTTTCAAACGTAAATGTATACTTTAAAACTTACGGAATGTAGAACGTGTTAATGCTAGATCATAATTATTTAAGATGTGCATTTTGTACTTCGTGCAATTTAATCACCGGTTTCTTTATTTCTCCAGCCAGATAAGAATTGAAGATGCCCCTAGTAACCATTTTACATTCAGCTGCCCATATTTTCTCTCCCCTCCTTACAGAAATTTGAAAATTCCTTAGCCGTATTCATATACCGAGTTGACTCTATCTATTCTGGTAGAGCTTCAGTTTTCAATCATCTTACAGAAATATTAAGCAATGGTTCCGCAACCAGAATACGACAGATTCTGTGAAATCAAAGCCACTTAACTAAATACGTGCACAATTTACAATTTTTCTTCACACTTTAATCATAGATCTCTTAATGCAACTGGTCTTTTCAACGAATCGAAGCTTTGAAATAAAATTTATTTGTAAGTTTAATGAAACTTGAAATACAGAGTGTTTTTGTTTTCACTAAACGTGTACAAATATTTTAGTCTCAAAGTTTTGATTGAATGAAAGCAGGCATTGCATTTGGTGATCTGCAATTAAAAGGGAAATTGTAAATTGGGCATGCATACTTTTTGTTAGTTAATTTTTGTTATTCACAAAGTTCTTCGTTTTCTGATTTCACAAACGATATTTGCTCATGTTTCCGCCAGTATAAACTGAAGCCTTTCCCGAAAATTGTGGAGAGTGATATACTCATTGTGTTGGTGGTTCTTCCATATCGTATGAGGGTAGCGAAAAAAAAAAACCATAAACGTAAATATGTTACTTCTTCAATTCTTATAATGTGAGTTGAAAAACCACGTGAGCGTTAAAATTCATCGTGTGTGACCAAAAACACATCTTAGCAATCTATGATGTATCTTTACATCCTAAGATACGTGAGTTTTGCTATTAAATTTGCGTTCAAAGAAAGGGGTTGTTCATTACTTTTTTTCCAGATAGTCAAGCCAGAAGACGATCAAACGATTCCATGCTGTCGGAAACAAATATACGTTTTTCCATCGATAGAAAAAATTTATATGCCTGTCGAAAGCAAAAGTCCGTGTATCCCCCATTTAATTCTCTATCCAGTCTCATTGCTGTGACCCGAGCACATTTTATTGGCTTGCTATTGAACCAGTTAAAACATTGTCTCCCATTTTGAAGAACATTTCCTTACTATATCAAAAGATAGCGCTACACGTTCTCAAAGCTCCCTTTCTTCCTCTACATAGTTTGTTTCCACCGTGGTAGTGAAACAAGACATCACATTTCGGTATCAACAAACTAGCTCGTGCTATCGAAATAGCGATGTGAAGGGCTCGGAAAATCTCTAAGTGCTCTAATTTGGTGAAATTTAAGCTCGAATTTTGTTTCGAAGTCCGAAAATGTGTTAAGATATTTTTTTCAGTTCTTCAAAAATTTTCACA
>QLNU02014802.1:42825692-42836416 GCA_006491805.2 Dysdera silvatica
AAAGAAATCGGCCTATAATTAGAAGTCTCTGATTTGGAACCAGATTTATGTATTGGAATCACATTTGCAAGTTTTAGATCATCCGGAAAGCAGCCTGTTTCAAAAGACCTAATAATCAAATAGTACAAAAAATCACAATAAAAATCATTCTTAATTCATATACAGTAAGTCCATCAGCACCACTTGCTTTTCTTGTATCGAGACCCTGAGTGACACGAATTAATTTCACTTTATCTACTGGAGTTAAAAAATAGGAATCTCTAGTAAATGGTACGTTTCGTAAATCAACAGAATTATAATCACTAACATCGGTCGTATGCACATTTACAAAAAAAATCATTAAAACTATTAACAATAGTCGGTATGTTGGCCTAGACTAGGGGCCATGGTTTCTGGTGTGTCAACATAATGGAGGAATAAGCCATAATTTCACCATGCTGGCTAGACGGGTTGGTGAATTAGCCCTCCCCTTCCGCCTTTCTATCCGTGCAGCAAATATTAATTTGCCTCATAAATAGAAAGCCCAGCCTGCACCACTTGAAGGCGGGGTAGAACACTAGGTTACTAGCCTGGCCAGTTCCACACATCGTCACATGCGTCCAGTGTGTGGATCTACTTCCAGTTAGATACCAGCAACCCTTTTGCAGGCCAATCCATCCATATAACTCAGCATTAGTTCACCTCATTTACTCAACAAAAACGCACATCCAATTTCCGACAGGTAACAGGAAAACTCATTTAAATTACTCAGTACTAGTGTTGTAAACAAACGTTAGGCCTCATTATTGACGGAGCTCTCTCTCTCTCTCTGCCACGTCCTACCTAAATGGCGCCGTGTTGCCAAATTTAATAAATACTTTATAATTTACCAATAACATTAAATATAAGATTCTAAAGGCGATATCTTATTACCATGAAAACTCTATTTAAAAGTTCAGTTTACTTTTTCTTCAAAATGGTGGAGTAATGGAACTGAAAACTTCATTTCAATGCTTACAGTGATTGGATGATTCCCCAGAAAGTTTGTTATGGCAAAAGGTATGTAGGGGTTCCCATTCTGTGGAATGTAGCTATTGATTCAAAATGTTATATGTACTGCATGTGGATTATCTTCCAATACACTTTCCAAAATTTGTAGAACAGCACTAGCAATGTCATTTCCAGCACATCCTCCCATCACTTCTGCCTAAATGGCACAGTAACTTTGCCAAGTACTTGATGTGTAAGAAGTTATATTGTATAAATTCAGTTCGAGTTTGTAAAAAAAACTGCTGGTACCAGCTTTCGGCAATGTGATGATATTCTCAATGTCAAAACATATGACCAGCTTTGTTTTGTCTGTTCTATCTTCTTGTCTGTGATCTTTCATGAAAGTTTTCTCTTTACTATGAATATCATATTCCGTTTGTAGACTCTCTAATACATGTCCAATTGAAGAAACAATTTTATGCTCCTCGCGAAGACTGCAGCCATCCTTTTTGGGTGCATGGACTGCCATACTAAATTCGTTGTTAAATGCAGTTCAATAGTAAGAAAGTTTAACTGGTTCATTTTTCCCTTACCTTAGCACTTTTCTTTATACAGCTCGTGCATAATTCTCACGTTTAATGATGAAATGAGATACTCTTGTTTACTTTGAGCATGATAGTAACGAGACCACCCTAGGGAATGAGTTTATGCGGTCAATTACAGTTTATCTAGTTGCAGCAAAGAATCTTCTGCTCAATGAAAAGTCCCATACCAGATTGTTCAACGTCAGTTTCTGGCATATACTCAGGTCCACTAGGATCACCTAAGTCAGAACATGTTTCAATATCACCAAAATGAGATATAATTTCGCTATATACATTTCCATAAACGGAGAGCACGACAGGCGAGGTAGGCCCCATCATGGCTAATTCACGTGAGCGCAGCCATGCAAGACAAGTCGTTGCCTGTAAATAGAACTCTGTAATTCTGAATGTTCCTGCGATAGTGCAGATAGAACCTTGCTTTTCTGGCGGGTCTAGCCGGCAATTTCACAAACTAAGGTGATAAAAAATTACATTATGGCTAATAGAAACTCGACAACACTCTTAGGTCAGTTTTGATGACAATGTCAGATGGAACCCTGTAATTCTAAGGTAGCGAAGTGGCAATATAGCGTGCTATGTACAGGTTTTGTGATACTCGTGAGATGCAGTCCATCGCCATCAAAGAAGCAGAGTTTCATAAGAGTGGTTTTTTGCATTAAAATGTACTTGTATTAAGTGTACTTTTTGCATCACAAAAAAAAAGTGACATAGCCACATAAAAATGAAGTTTTGCAGCTTGTTAAACAGTTTATAGTCAAGCATGAAACCAAAAAATCCTATTAGCCATAGTATATGCAATATTTTATCTCTTGTGAGCTTTCAGTTTTAAAATTAAGGGGACTTGGGGGTTTCAAAACATAAAAAACAACAAATGTATGCAACTTTCTAAGATGTAAATTGTGAATGAAACATATCAAAGATAACAACTTCATTTTCAATATGAAGATAATAGATATATTAATGTTTACATTTTTGTTAAAAAAATATATTGTTTGTTTTTAAGTAAACAATTTTATCCACCTTTTTTAGTTTATATGAAAACATATATGTTCCTTGCGTGCATGATATTATGGTTACTTTTGATTGTAACATAATAATATTGGTAAAATTCTACAGAGAAGGACTTGTACTTTAATATGAACCTCAAACAAGTATATCGCAAAGCAAAAAATATTTTTACTGATTTTTAAAATCAACAAATGGAAAAGAAGAGAAATTTTCACAATATATATATATATAGACAAAACTAATTAAATTTTTATTCGATTAACACAATTCTATGTCATTTTATGCTAAGTAGTAGTTCGAATGCTCCTACCAAATTTTATCAGAATATGTTAGATGGTTTCAAACTTATCATACGCGAAGCATTAAAATTTCAAGATTTGACAAAAAACGCTTCGAAGATTGCGAAAGAAAAAAGTATATGGAAATATTGCATATACTTACCTTTCCCTACGATTAGAATTTTTGGAGAATCTTGTGTTCTATTTCATGTAAACTAATAATTTTGGTATTAAAATGACCATGAAGAACTGAGCTTTTCAATAAAATAATAAAAAAATCAATTTTTGGAAAATTTGAAACCCCCTAAGTCCCCTTAAACTTACACACATTTTAAATACATACACTTAATATAATATGCTAGCATATACGATCCAGATATCGAGTTGATAATTATTTTCTTGGATATTTAAACTAGGTTTTATATTTTTGTCGTATTTAATAAATGCTGTGAAAGCATTATTTTTACTTAAGGAGAATATATTGATATAATCGTTAACTTGGGAACTTACACTAAATTAAGTCGATTTGTTATTAAAAACTCACTAATTGATGAAAACGGATGCATTAGCAAAATGGGTTCTGACAGATTCCACTTCGTAAAGAATCTTCTCGTGTATTTTAATCAAAAAATCTAAATTTACGTTTAAAACTTGCTTGATAAAAACTTGTAAGAAGAAATGCGTTTTCAGCCAAATTTAGACGTTTAGAAAGTTTAAAATATAAAAAAGCGTACGAGTTTCGTAATTTTTCTAACCTTTTCAAGGGAGCGAAGAGAATGTTCTGGTTTTCAGCATAGCTTTTAATTAAGGCTGCCTATTGATCGTTCTCGTCCCACTTTTTTATTCAAAAGTTTATCTTCTACTTTTCGAAGAACCTAGGCAGCTCTAATTTCTCTCGTAAGGTTTCATTAAAGAATGAGTTAGAGCAGGGTTTCACCAAGCATGTTCCCCGGAACAACGAAGTTCCTTGAGCTGTCTGTATAACATCGGTAACAGAAAATGAAAAAAAAATTACTAACGATCATGAAGACGATAGAATGACACCTCTTTTGAGTGAAGATATATGTACAAGAAAGCCTTTCCATCCGCGTTAATAGAAGTCTTGAAACTGAAAGTAAATTTAAGTTTAATAGACTGTGATTCCATCGCAGTATCTGGAAAAAATATCTCACTCGATTTTTTCTTAAAATACTAATACATATTAGCGAAATACAACGAACGTGTTGAATCTTTTTTCTTAGATCAGAACTAAGAATATTTTATTCACCTGATGCTTTGTCTGTGATATTCTACAAAGAAGATACGTTGTAAAAATCTGTGGAAGAAAAGGAAAAGAATTCAGACAGAAAAATATGCATGCGTAATTTTTAATTTCCCTACATATTTTAATATCGTCATCAACTTTGTATAATGGAGACGTGTGTGGTAGGAATACTTAAGCTTTTCTGATACCCAGGTAAACTCTGTTCTGGCAGATATTTTTAACGTCCACCTTTTAACTGAAATTAGAGTTCCTTTGTATAGAAAAAAAAAGAGACACATTCCTTGCCCGAAGTTGAACCAAGAACCTTCCGCATGAACTATGTGTGCCCGTCCTGACCTGTTTGACGAATCAGGATACAGGAACTATGCTCTTTTCCCCAGTATTTAAGGTTTGTAAGATACTATTACATGACTCGGTGGCTTGATACGTTGACCACATTTTTGTGTACCGAAAATGGACAATTCATTTTCCACGTTCTTCCTGCCCTCAAGCGAACTCAGGGATAATAGCTGTTTTTATATCCCCACCTCATCATCAATTTTTAAGTCATCTACACAGCGAATTTAAACTTAGCTTTAATTTAAAGAAAGTGAATTTTAAAGAGTGAGTGAGTAAATCAAGTGAATGATTCAAAATACAGCGAAAATCGAGGCATTATCGAGGCAATTTTCACTTTTTAAGATCAAATTGTGAAAACTATTTCCTAACTAATGTTCCGCCTTCTTTCTTGTGGAGATATGAAATAGAAAAATATCTAAAACGAATGAGTTAAAGGAAATTCTAAAACGATTACTTTATTATGAAACGAGAGAAAAATTGAGCGGAGGATTCTTTTGGAAAATATAGATTAAACACGGGACAGGCTATTAATTTGTAGTGGGTTCTTCGCTTTACAGGCTTTACTTCGCTTTGTAGGCTTTACTGGATGCAGTTTTACGGGCCTTACAGGATATTGTCACAAAGAGTATTACAAGTACAATTTTAACAATCGGTAACTATACAGATTCCTATTTTGTATTTTACAATGACTGTAGCTTCTTTAGGTTTTTTTATATTTGAAAACAATTTAGAAAATCCTTTCGGGATTCTGGAAGTAGATTCGGTTCTGGTTTAGATAATAACGCTTATACACGCTACGTTTTAGAGAGTCACGACGTGTGATATTCTTAATTTAAAACCTGTTTTAAATTAAGCTTTTCTTACCTAGTTTAAAAATAATCTAGTTTTAAATAAATCTAGTTTTAAATAAATGTTTTTTCTAGCACATTCCTGGCTTCCTGGAATTAACTGTGGCTTCTATTCAAGCCCGTAGCTAAACGCTTTGTTGCAAGAGTGGGGGCTCTGAAAGTTCCAGGAGGTTCAGAAGATACAGAGGGGCTTAGAATTTTATAAAATGTTTTTGATGTATTTTATTAATATATTTAATAATACCAAATATATAAGTAGACTAATATATTTAAAATTAATAAATAAATTTCTTAAAATAAATTTTGCATTAAAAACTTATAAATTTTAGTACACCTCTCTATAATTTCCCCTATTCTTACTCTAAAGTGTGTGAAGACTCAAACCCCTGTAAGATCTACCGTAGAAAGCTATTTTGAATATATTTTTAACGTCAAAGAACAATTTCCATTGTCATGTACAATTTCGTACAAAACAAAAAATTTAAAATAAAATTTTACAATACTTGATTTTTGAGAAAAAATATTTTCCGGGGTGGAGGTGGGGCTCAGCCCCCTATAGCCCCAGCCTGGCTACGTCTCTGCTTCTACTATGCGCATGGAAGGTCAATTTCATTTAAAGTGAGAAGTTACGACATATGTTTCGGCGTAACGGCTTCTCTACAAATCTACATCTATAATAGATGATATAGAGATAATGAAAATTCGATAGAAATAACATGGGATTTTAGAAGTGTTCCATGAGAAAATCACATATATACATTAGTACCACATTTAATACTACTAATATATACACTACAAAATATATCACATAATTATATACATATTATTGCATATCTATATTTTTCTATGCGTACACGCATAGAAAAACAGGAGGATCACAAATAACCAACAACAACATATATATATATATGGCCTGCAAAAGGGTTGCTGGTATCTAACTGGAAGGAGACCCACACGCTGAACGTATGTGACGATGTGTGGAACCGGCCAGGCCAGTAACCTAGTGTCCTACCCCGCCTTCAAGTGGTGCAGGCTGAGCTTTCTATTTATGTGGCAAATTAATATTTGCTACACGGATAGAAAGGCGGAAGGGGAGGGCTAATTCACCAACCCGTTTAGCCAGCGTGGTGAAATTATGGCTAATTCCTCCATTATGTTGACACACCAGAAACCATGGCCCCTAGTCTCCAGGTGCTGGAGTGCTCCTGATCAAGGCAGCGGTCAGTGTGGCATGAAAGCAGGGGGTGCTAAGAATCACTGGAATGGCCCAGGCTGCCGTTTGTTATTGACCTTGGCTACGTTTAATGGACGATCCCTTGCTTCTGAAGCAAAACTTCAGGAATTGGAAGAGGAACTAGACAAGATCAAATGGGACATTGTAGGACTCAGTGAAATTAGAAGAAAAGGTGAAGAGTTGGTGGAACTGAAAAGCGGACATTTGTTTTACTATAGAGGAACGGAAACTGGAAGAACAAGTGGTGTTGGCTTCTTAATCAACAAAAGAATTAAAGACTGTCTTCTGGAAGTTGAAAGTACATCAGATCGAGCAGCGAGGCTTGTTGTTCAACTAACCCAGCGATACCAACTTCAAATAGTACAGGTATATGCACCAACATCAAGCCATACCGACGAAGAGGTTGAAGAATTTTATGAAGAAATCAAAGAGTTACACACCAAAGGGAAACAACATATCAAGCTCATCATGGGGGATTTCAATGCAAGAATTGGACAACAGGAACAAGGAGAGACATCGGTTGGTAAATACGGATATGGGGAAAGGAATGAACGTGGCGATCAACTCATCGAATTTGCAGAAGCTGAAAACCTTAGCATCATGAATTCATTTTTTAAGAAGAAACCGCAAAGAAAATGGACATGGAAACACCCAAATGGGGGAACTAGTGAAATTGACTATATCCTGGCAAACAAGAAATCAATTATTGAAGATTGCAGTGTACTGAACAGATTTAATACTGGAAGTGATCATCGAATGGTGAGATGTAAAGTGCACTTAAATACTAAATTAGAACGACAGAAGCTCATTAGGAAACAAGTAAGTAAGAGGGTGGATCTAATGAAACTGAAAGTAAATACCGAGGCATTCAAGTTGGAATTAAAAAATCGCTTTTCTGCACTGGAAGGACTTATTGATGAAAGTGATATCTCAGAAGCAAATGAAAACATTGTTAAGACAATAGTTGAAACTGCTGGGGAAATTGGTGGTGTAACCTGTAAAAAGCACAATAGCAAATTATCTGAGAAGACGAAACAGCTCATGAAAAGGCGAAGAGATATGAAGGTGGACAATCGAAATACCAGTTCCAGGATTGAGTACATAGAACTTTGTAAAACTCTGCGCAAAAGCATGAAAGAAGACATAAGAAAATTCAACTGTGAGCTAGTAAGGAAAGCCATTGAAAATAACAAGAGCCTTAGGGTTGTTAAAGGAAGTTTATCTGTTGGGAAGAAACACATCATTGCATTAAAAGGAGAGGATGGCACCGTAACAAGAAATAGGGAAGAAATACTTAGAAGAGTTGAAGAATTCTACAAAAAACTATATGAAAGTAACAGTGGATTAAACGAAGACGCCGAAATAGTCGAAGGAACAGCTCCTAAAATCTTAAAAGAAGAAGTTTCATTTGCAATAAAAAATATGAAGAAAGGAAGAGCCCCTGGTGATGATGGTATTACATTAGATATCCTAAAAGAAGCTGGAGAATATGTAGAAGACATACTTGCAAAATTCTTTACCAAATGTCTTAACAGCGGTAACATACCAAACCAATGGGATTCTGCAACAGTAATTCTTTTGCATAAAAAAGGTGATAAAGAGGATTTGAAAAATTACCGACCAATTAGCTTGTTACCTGCTATTTATAAAATCTTCACAAAAGTTCTAACACATCGCCTGCAGAAAAAATTAGATGCAGCTCAACCAAGAGAACAAGCTGGATTTCGAAGTGGATTCAGTACAGTGGACCATATTCAAGTATTAAGAGAATTAATTGAAAGAACACATGAATATGAACTTCCATTGTGTGTTGCATTTATTGACTATGAGAAGGCCTTTGACTCTATAAAAACATCAGCAGTCATCAACTCTTTAAGATCAACAGACATTGAGGATGTGTACATTGACATGGTGAAACGTGTGTATAAAAATGCAAGTGCAAAATTTCGGTTACATAAAGATACCAAAACTATCAAACTTGGCAAAGGGGTGAGGCAGGGAGATACCATTTCTCCAAAACTTTTTACTTCTGCTTTACAGATGATTTTTCAGCTGATAAATTGGAATAACAAGGGAATAAAAATAAATGGTGAATATTTAAATCATCTGCGGTTTGCTGATGACATTGTTATTTTTTCAACGGACCCATTAGAACTCCAAGACATGGTACAAGAGCTCTCAACTAGAAGTGAAGAAGTTGGACTCAAGATGAACCTACAAAAAACTAAGATCATGTTCAATAATTTTGTAGAGGAAACAAAAATACAAGTTGACAACACTGAGCTAGAAATTGCTGATTCATATATTTACCTTGGCCAGCTGATTTCAATGGATGGCAACATTATGAAAGAACTCAACAGACGTATTAAACTTGGCTGGAGTGCATTTGGAAGAAACAGTTTTATCCTGAAGGGGAAATTGCCTTTATGTCTAAAAAGAAAAGTCTTCAACCAGTGTGTATTGCCCGTCCTCTCTTATGGATCAGAGACATGGAGTCTAACAGTTGGAGCAATACGAAAGTTACAGACAACGCAAAGGAGCATGGAGAGGTGCATGCTTGGAATAACTAGGAGAGATCGAAAAAGAAACACTTGGGTGAGAGAGCAAACTAGAGTAGAGGACATCATTGTTAAAGTAAAAGGGCTGAAATGGCGATGGCCTTTGCATATTGCAAGAAGAACTGATCAACGATGGACAACAGGAATTCTGAACTGGATTCCAAGAGACCACCGAAGACCTAGAAAACGTCCTCAAACTAGATGGGTGGATGAAATAAGAAAAGAGGTTGGGGTGACGTGGAAACGAATGGCCCAGGATAGACTTGTGTGGAAAGCATTTGGAGAGACCTTCATCCAGCAGTGGATAGATAATGGTTGAATATGATGATGATGATATATATATATATATATATATATATGGCCTGCAAAAGGGTTGCTGGTATCTAACTGGAAGGAGACCCACACGCTGAACGTATGTGACGATGTGTGGAACCGGCCGGGCCAGTAACCTAGTGTCCTACCCCGCCTTCAAGTGGTGCAGGCTGGGCTTTCTATCCAAGAGGCAAATTAATATTTGCTGCACGGATGGAAAGGCGGAAGGGGAGGGCTAATTCACCAACCCGTCTAGCCAGCGTGGTGAAATGATGGCTAATTCCTCCAATATGCTAATACACCAAAAACCATGGCCCCTAGTCTCCAGGTGCTGGAGTGCTCCTGATCAAGGCAGCGGTCAGCGTGGCATGAAAGCAGGGGGTGCTAAGAATCACTGGAATGGCCCAGGCTGCCGTTTGTTATTGACCTTGGCAACGTATAATGGACGATCCCTTGCTTCTGAAGCAAAACTTCAAGAATTGGAAGAAGAACTTGACAAGATCAAATGGGACATTGTAGGACTCAGTGAAGTTAGAAGAAAAGGTGAAGAGTTGGTGGAACTTAAAAGTGGACATTTGTTTTATTATAGAGGAACGGAAACTGGAAGAACAAGTGGTGTTGGCTTCTTAATCAACAAAAGAATTAAAGACTGTCTTCTGAAGTTGAAAGTACATCAGATCGAGTAGCAAGGCTCGTTGTTCAACTAACCCAACGGTACCAACTTCAAATAGTACTGACATATGCACCAACATCAAGCCATACTGATGAAGAGGATGAGGAATTTTATGAAAAAATCAAACAGTTACACACAGAGGGGAAATAACAAATCAAGCTCATCATGGGAGATTTCAACGCAAGAATTGGACAACTTGAATAAGGAGAGACATCGGTTGGTAAATATGGATACGGGGAAAGGAATGGACGTGGCGATCAACTCATCGAATTTGCAGAAGGTGAAAGTCTTAGCATCATGAATTCATTTTTTAAGAAGAAACCGCAAAGAAAATGGACATGGAAACAGCCAAATGGGGTAACCAGCGAAATTGACTATATCTTGGCAAACAAGAAATCAATTATTGAAAATTGTAGTGTACTGAACAGATTTAATACTGGAAGTGATCATCGAATAGTGAGATGTAAAGTGCACTTAAACACTAAATTAGAAGGACAGAAGCTCATTAGGAAACAAGTATGTAAGAGGGTGGATTTAATGGAACTGAAAGAAAATACCAAGGCATTCAAATTGGAATTAAAAAATTGCTTTTCTGCATTGGAAGGACTTATTGATGAAAGTGATATCTCAGAAGCA
>QLNU02014802.1:42844397-42863517 GCA_006491805.2 Dysdera silvatica
ATTTATTAGCATTCTAATTGCGTACATAATTTGATAAGATTATTATTAAGTTCTATAGCAAAATGTGAACAGACGAAAAATTATTCTGTTGTTATAAAAGTTATTTAAATCCCATATTTTAAGTACAAGATCTCTTAAATATAATTTTGTTTATGTCAAAGGGGCTTCTAATTTATAAATATAAAAATTTTGATAAAAGTCTTGATTTGCACATTAAGTATTTTGGGGGAGTTCATAATATTATTTAGTCGAATCTGATTTACTATAAAAATATAGTAACTGGTATATCGATTAACAGTAACGATAGCAGAACTATCAGAATTTTAATCTCCAGCACCTTACAAATATGTTATTATAACGTTATTTGAAACCAACATATTTACTCATAAACGATGACAAACACAATATTGTTCAATTAAAAATTTATTACTTCCGTTAACAGCTGTTTCAGCAGCACGTGCTACTTTCTTCAGAATGTAACATATATGCATAAATATTTGGCTATCAATGCCATCCAACGATGCCATTATGAAGGTTGCAAGTATATTAAGGTACTTAAAAGTTAAAAAGACTTAGACTACGTTCAGTAATTTGGGTTATTATTAAAAGCCAATGTTTTTTATTTATATTCAGCGTTTTAAACTTAAGCACAGATTAAATGACTGCAAGTTTTACATTTAGGTAGTAGGGTCCCTACATTATGAAGTCGAAGGGCCCATAAAAATATTGGATATATAGAAATTTTGCCATAAAGAGAAATAATTTTTCTATGTAATGAGAAATCACGGGGATTTTTATGTCATGAGTCATTAGGTTCATCAAAACTTCTCGTGTATAAAAAATTCTGGTTCACTGAAGTTTGTTATGTGGAAGTTTTATAATTACTTATTTTTAAAACTACAATAATGTCCTTCCTTCCTTCCTTCCTTCCTTCCTTCCTTCATTCATTCTGGAAGTGGTTGTGATGTATTAATGGCTTTCCCGTGTAGTTTGAAAAAGCCATTAATACATCACAACCACTTCCAGAAACTTATAAACAACTCTTACTCTGAAATGTATGGGACATCCCCAACATTAGGTAGCCCGCAGTATGGGTTTCTCATTGGTCCCTATTGGGGTTTTTCCATGATTCTATTGGAGGCCTCCCATTGGTTCCCATTGGCGTTTTCCATTCTGCGGGACTACTTTGATGAAGGGTTTGTCCATGATTCCAATTGGAACCCTTCAATAGGTTCCCACTGGCGTTTTTCCATTCCGCGGGACTGTTCTGATGAAGGGATTTTTCCAGAAATTTTAAGTGTAGAAAGAAGCAGGAACATAATAACATCGTCATTACTCCTGATGAAGGACTGCTGCTGATGCGTCCGAAAGCTTGAGTGATCTTTTTCATTGCTATTTTACCAGTGTTTAACCTTTTTATGTAATTTCCTCCCTGGTACCCTGTATTTTATTTCTATTGTTCAAAATAAGTTACAGTGTTCAAATTACATATTAGTGCATTCGATTATAGAAATTTGAATCACTGATCGAAAATAGCATGTTCAGAATTTAAAAAAAAAAAAAATATATATATATAATTTTTTTTAAAATTTTATAATTAGTTTCCCTCCCAATCAAAAATATTTAGAAAATTTTCAATTATAAGCAGTAGTGCAGCAATTAAAACTCGCGGGGGGGATCAGAGTGGCTTTAAAGAAGATTATGTGATGTAGCCTTGGAGAAAATGTGCTTTGATATCCAATGGGGGGGAGGGAGGGAGGGGCTTGAGCATTCTTTCCTACACTATTGATTATAGGGATATAATTTGCCTTGGACCTCTCAAACCAGTGGCGGATTTACGTATAGGCCAAGTAAGCCAGGGCTCCAAGGATTTTGAGGGCCCCGAAGGAATCTGCTGTTAAGTTCAAGCGTTATTTTAATCTTCCTTATTTACAAATGCCCGAAAAATTTTCATTATTGCTGAACCTGAATATTTTAGATAATGAACTTCAAAGGCTCATAGTTTATTAACAGAATATCATTCTGCAGGATCCCATTCATCACGGTCATATTCTTCAGGATACCATTTTATCTTCTATGCCTAGGACCCGTAAAACCTTCAATCTGGTACCGTTCCAAACATAGACTTACGCAGAAAGTTCGTAATGGAGGGTTACAGAGCTACAACTCACATATTCCTATGTTAAATATACAAAATTTCATTGCAATGGGGGGTTACAACCCCATCAACACCACCTGCGTACGCCAATGGTCTCAAACTTTTAGGCCGCCTCTGACTTTTGGCATTTCGTTTTAAGAGTTACAGAATTTCAGGTTAATATTTTTGAAATTGAATCATAGATGGCGCTGCGCAACCATAGAGTATTATTCAGGAGTACTTCATTTTACATATATATATATTAATGTTTTAATTATTATTTTATAAAAATACATGTCCCCTTTTTTTATAAGTGTTTCATGTTGTTAGGAATAGAGGAAAAGTTTAACATCAGGGAATGAATAGTGGTTAAATTTATGTTTTCTTTCTTTTTCTTTTCAGAAAGTGTCCTCCTTTTAAATTATAAAATTTTACATTGAAACTGTTTTGAACTACATATATATATATATATATATATATATATATATATATATATATATATATATATATATATATAATAGTAATTCGTTTTGTTCTATAACCAGACATAAGGCGCAATTTACGCTGATTAGGCTCCTTCTCCCTTTTTTTTCTCTCTAGAAATATCCAGTATAAGCAATTTATAAAAAAATATACTTTACACGGCTACATTGTACAAGGGTATAGTACATTCCAGGGGCCTCAAACTTTCTGTGTTGTTTTCTGTTATTCAGTGTTGGTGACCCTTGTAACGTCGCCTTTTAACGAAAAGGCTAGCGACAGGTTAACCCATGCCCGTATCCAGAGGGAAGGATCTTAGGGACCGGTCCCCCTCTCAAAACTAAGTTTTTAATGGGACTTGGCTACAGCCTTGCATGCTGTGATTGTATCGATACATGCTGTAAAAATTTTTGAACCCCCCCTTGAAATTAAATCCTGGCTACGGTTTTGGGTTAACTCTTGGGTACCACACACCAAGGCCCTTAGACCAAGACTAAAAATCAAGGCACAAAGGTCGCAAAAAAAAGGACGGTTAAAAAAAGCAAAAAATCCGACTATAGGGTCAGGGTTTGACAGTAGCGAAACCACAATATTTTCAAGGTGCGGAGGGGGGTTGGGGCAGATGGAAAATGATCAGAGACCATATCAGTTACAATTGTCCTTCAATCGCGGATTATTCAATGGGTGATGATTGCGCATCGTGATGCCTTGAGCTGGGGTTATATTATGGAAAATGAGATAAATATCAGACACTTGGCTAAGAATAGGAGTCAGAAACAAATCGCTACCTTTGAAAGATTTCTGGATCCGATCTTCTTGTTCTTTTGTCTGCATTTAATTGATTTTGTGGTTTTGTGGTTCCATTAAATGATCCTCATTTAAAAAGTCTCTACAGTTCGGGAATTCCTTTTCCTACTGAGCTTATAGTAACTAACCTGCAAATCGAGATATTTATTCCACCACACACGGTTATGATATTTATGGAGTCGAGTTTAACGAGGAGTTTCAAGATCTGCGAATAATCGAGACAATCGACGAAAACATCTTACAATCGTGCATCACTGTTGTATACAGCTAATTTTATTACGTTTTTCCCCCCACGTCTTTTATATTTCTTCTTCTTTTTGAACTTTTCGTTTCTTCTCCATGCTGCGTTTCTTTAAAAACAGTTTCGGACTACTGTTTGACTAATGTGTTGGAATATCTTAATATATTGTATAAATGTGTGCTGTAAAATTCATATTGTATATCGAAAAACTTCTGTATTAGGTGTTTCTTCGTTCTCTTCAGGGGTTAGGGCTTATCAAGCTGATAGTATTTAGATTTTTGCCTGACCTCCACTCAAGACATTATGGTATGCTTTACGTATTTTTTGTGCAGTGAAGTATTGTCTTGATAAACGATTAAATTATTTTTAGAGCTAAATGCTTAACATTTGAATTGAATGCAATTAATCATTGCAAGTGAAAAGCGAACATTCATTCATTTCGTCGTTCCTGAAGCACGGTTTTCTAAACTGTAAAATACATAGTGCATAGGACACGAGCAAACTGTGCATTAAAACGCTATTTATTAACTATTAGCAAAAGTAGGAAGCTCCTCGAGACTGAATCAAAAACCAGATATAGTAATCACAAGAGTTCTGCATCACAAAAGCCAGACATAATAATCACAGGGGCTCTGAATCACAAAAGCTAGATATAATAATCACAAGAGTTCTGAATCACGAAAGCCAAATTTAGTAAATTAAAAATCAAACGTAAGATACAAAAAACCTTTTGTTATGAAGCAATATGTTTAATAGTTAATGCTAAAATCTTTTTTTCTTCTTCTTCTTCTTCGAATTTATTATAGAGAGCGAATAATATATATAAAAATAATAGAGAGCCAGGAGATTGAAGAAGGAGACATTATATTTTGCAAACATTAATTTTGGAGGCAAATTTTACATTTCTGGAATGGGGAATTGGAAAGAAGTTCGCATCGGAAAATCATTAATAATAATATTTTTCCCGAGTTGATTTCTCATAATAAAATTCTTGGTTTAAAGAATAACATTCCCTCTAGCTTTTGGATCCAAGACAGATTTCTAATGCACGAGGTAATCTATTCTGAAACTGAAATTTTTTGTTTATTTTGAAACGCACTCGGTTAGAATAATGGATATTTTGACTTGAGATGCAAATATATATAATATATTTATTACAGTTTTATAAAGTAATTTTTCATACAAGAAAATTATGAGTATATTAAATAAAAGAGTATTATATAGTATAAGTGAGAATTTTTTTTTTTCATAATATGAGGGGGCGTAGGTTCTATTTTTGATTCGACGGCTAGATAAAAATGGATGTTGCCAGATCCGAAAGTGATCGTATCAGTTTTGAATGCAGGGAGAGGGACTTCCCTGCGAGCCTAAATTTCTCCTTCCGCTAGAAGATTAAAAGGAATTGTATTAAGTAATAATTTTTATTTCATTGATAAAGTAATGGGTTTTAGGAGTTAGTACGAAGAGTATGTGAAGTCTAATTTGTGAATATTCAATTGATTTCTATTTTAATCTGAATAGAAGATATTAGTTGAAAAAGTAAACTCAGTGGTGAATGTTTTTGTCAATTTAGTCTTTTTGAACATTTACTGCAACAGTCAAAGGTAGATTTTTATGACTATATAAAATGCTGTTGACAGATATTAAAGTGAAATAACCGTTCATATTAAGGGACTATTTGTATCTGATTCACTTTCACAAGATTTTTCACCGCATAGACACTTTTTAGCAAATACATTTGTGAAAAAATTAGCCTTCGCGAAATCGCTGTTAATAAAGCAACTCTGGAATTTCTCTCATTAACTCTCATTTCTGTTTCACGATGCTACTTTTCGGTATTGCAAAACGTTAAACAGAATAAAATTCATTCCTATTACCGCCTTTTTCACTGTTGCTAAACGGAATGTCGTGAATTAGAAAGTACTGACAGAGACTTTACTGCATATGATTAACCGGCCATTAAAAGTAAAGTTTGATGTGTACAAATATCTCCTCGGTCTATTGCACGTAAGAGAAACTAATAGTTTTAGTGTGGCGAATGGTATACTATACTGAATAAATGGTATACTACATAGATTTAAGAGCACAAACGTAATGTTATCCAGATGCAGGATGTGAATATTGGATGAGGAAATAAGTTTTCGGTGACATCTGACTGCGTAAGTAATGTGTCCAGTGCAGACTTACCTGATTTATTTCCATAACGTCAGAGAAGCGATACGTGTGTTGCAATGTAGTATATTTGGGATAAGCTAAGGATCATTTTTATTTATAGTCTTTAATTTAAGGCCTTTAATTTATAGCTTCTAATTTATAGTATCTCATTCCTGAGTAAATGTTTGCTCATTTAATGAGAACGATAGTTTATGCAGATATTAAATTAATATTTCTATTAAAGTCTTTCAGATATATTTTTATGCATTGTTATATAAAAGACAAACGGAGGGGCGAAATTCATTTTTTATTTTTAGAGATTGATATGTTAAAAATCTGATAATTAAAGTTGTTTGAATACATTAAAAGATATTGTTTGAAACCACTGCAAATTAATGAAGAAAGAAGGAAAAACGGAATTGAAGAATATCAAATTTAAGAACCGATAAAGAAATGTTGACAGTTTATGTATGTCGCGAGTATAAGAAAAGTAGAAACAGATGGAGAGAAAAGATGAAAAGACCAAGAGAAAAAAAAAAAATAAAGAGAAGGCAAAGTATGTAACAGATGGAAAAAAACTGCTCTTTCAGATATGGCTCATAAAGTGTAAAAGTCGTGAGGGAAAAAAGGGAAAAACTATAAAAAGGGAAAAAATGGCAAGTAGAAACGATCAAGATTTCTTTTGATTTAAAATTTGGAAAATATCACGAGGGATATTTTATCATTTCATAAAAAATATAAATAGAAAAAAATTCAGAATATCACTGGAATTTATTACCATTATTTTTTAACTATAGAGTTTGAAAGACGAATTGAGTTCACATATTCGTTATATAAAAAAGACCAAAATATAGACGGAAATATATATATATATATATTTATTTAGACAAATGTATTCTTTTTCGACCGTGAAATGAATGAACCAAAAAAGAATATAAATGCAAAAAATTTACGTAAACTATTGCTTTTGATAAATTTATTCAAAGCTCAAAGGGAGATATAAAATGGAAAATTGGACAACGGTATAGAATGTAAACGATATCTTACAT
This sequence comes from Dysdera silvatica, assembly GCA_006491805.2. Classification (NCBI taxonomy): domain Eukaryota; kingdom Metazoa; phylum Arthropoda; class Arachnida; order Araneae; family Dysderidae; genus Dysdera; species Dysdera silvatica. The sequence goes on from QLNU02014802.1 coordinate 42,851,266, forward strand.
TTTCCAAAGAAATTCATAGGCGAAGCCAAAGCATTTGAATTTAATTTTTAGAAAAACGTTTGTTTTTAATAATAGTTCCTTTGGAATAACCTGCTGATTAGGCAATTAGGACTCAAAGTTTCTAAAAGGTTTTTGCTTTTGAAACTGTCGAGGATTTGATCAGCACATATCGCATATCAATTGCAAAAGTGACTCCACAAAAAATACAAATTTTACAAGAGAGGTAAAACAAGCTTCATACTACTGTAATATCGTTTATGATATCGTAATATAATTTATACTATTGTAATATAGTTTATGCTATTGTTATATAATTTGTGCTATTCTAATGTAATTTAAACTATTGTAATATAATCTATAAAATAGCATTATTTTTTAAATAATAGAAATATGTATGTGAGTATATGTGATGGGTTCAGATTATAGCAATATGGTTCACACTATAACAATATTGTTTACACTACAGCAATGGAGTAAATATTACTATGTAATATAATTCACATTATAGTAGTCTATGGCTTACAAAATTACACATGGCGCTACATGGCGAGCAGGTTGGAGTTATATTTGTATAAACTTTTTTCTGACGAAATCACATTTTCTACAAAATAAAGTCATAACAAAGGCGAATCGAATGAGGGCGGAGGGGGCGTTTGTCTCCCATCACGGTTCAATTGGAAAAAAATAAAGACGATGAAGAATATTTTATGTATTGTTTGTTACGACTGTAATAAATAAAAGTCTTACACTGGTGTCCAAAGTCTCTAAGTCTTGGAGAAATGCGATCAAGACGTTTTTCCACGAATCTTCAAGCTACTCGTCTTTCAAACTACGTTTTCAGTAGGTGTTGCTTCAGCAAAACGTAGTTTTTTATCGTTGAAGCGCCGTCAAACTTGGCTTCGAACGCGGATGACAGAAGAGACTTTTAATACACACCCACAGAGACATTCATATTGATGTAAATAAAGTGATTGACAAATTTTCAAAGAAACCAAGATGGCTTGACTTTGCACTATAAACGTCAAGTTTTTTAAAAAGTTGCTTGTAATAAAAAAAGTAAAATAATTACAATGTTTTTGTAATTTAAATTTAAGCACTACGATTCATATGATATCACTACGCCACCATACGGTAGTGGAACTATATTTTCCCGGAAAATTTTGAATCCCCTAAGATCCAAGGAAGCAACCGCTGGACTACAGTTTGTAGTTAGTCAACATGCATTTTTTTACCACTGAAAGTCGAATCTGGATTAATGGATAGTAGTAATTCCACAGCAGGCTTTAAAACGGCAGGCGTTCTACCATACCACTGAGAGTCGAACTCGGATTAATTCCACAATAGACGAATCACTATGAATCATACGACGCCACCATACGGTAATGGTACTAAATTTTTCCGGAAAAATCTAAACCACTTAAGATCCAAGAAAGCAATCGCTGGATTACAGTAAGTAGTTAGTCGATAAGCGTTTTTTTTACTGTTGAAAGTCGAATCCGGATTAACGGACCGTTAGATACACGCATTACCTCTACGCAACTCCAGGGCCGTTTACGTTGAGTAATTGAATAAATTTGGGGGTGAGGGGGTGGGTGAGATTAATTACAAGGATTAGGCTTAGTATTTCAGAATTGGATTCGACGACGACTTATGCTTTGATTCGCAATGTTTCTCGGAGAAAATACAGAACATCGACTATATACTCGGCGTATGTCGAACCAGTAATTGTTCAACTACCATTTCAGTGTTTTGAACGCCAAGCCATTAAATGAAACACCGTGCGTAGTCTTTTCACCATTATGTACGTCTGTAAATATAGGGTCATTATAAGTAATTTAAGAGATGGTGAAAGGATCAATTATTAGAATTATAGATAAACATTCATGCCAAAGAAAGAATTGTGAAAGTTTATGAACTATAATTTGCCTCATAGTTAAACTGGTTTTTCCCTTTTGGTAAAGTCCTTTATGACACCAATTCCAGAGACAATGCTTCAAGAGATAAACTCTACGATATTTACTGGTATATGTATGCAGTTATGACGATAATATATGCAATACTTTCTAGTAGCAAATGATAATGCGAGGATAATGAATATTAATGTTATTTGATATCGTTGCTGCCATAAAATAGTAATAGATATCCATACAGAGAAATTATAGTATGTCAGTCCCGTGATTCGTTCTGATACTAAGGATGCCCTCAATTTGTGAAACTGAATAGAGAGAGATACGTATGTCAATATGAAACTCCTCAGAGGATTAAGTAATTGTTGATACTGATTAACTAATACTGACAATGAGTTTTGTGAATTTAGCTGATCTAACTCGCTTGTCGTATGATCCTGGAATTGACTTGATAATGACATTTCAATGAGAATTGGAAGGTTCTGCATGATGGCGCCCTCTTCAATTTTAAAATTTCTATACTTAGCAGTTTACAATTAGGTGTAATTCAAGTTTTTCATATCTTGAGATATCCCTTTTATGATATTTAATATGCTTTTAATGTTTATTCCAAGTTCCTTCCTTCCTTCCTTCCTTCCTTCCTTCCTTCCTTCCTTCCTTCCTATCTACCTACCTACTTATCTACCTGTCAAATTTAACCTTCTGATGCACGAGTGGGGTTTAATTGATCCCAATACGTCATCAAAGCTTAAGATATATTTTCAAAATACGTTGGTATACGTTTCTGACATCAAAGATTAATCTTTTTGTGCCTGTATTTCGTCGACGTCATTTTTTTAAACAATACCAAATTTTTTTATATGCTATTTACAACTTCTACCCCACTAATGCATGACTGAAGTCAATTTGACCCCAATTTAAAATACATGAAAAAATCAATATTTGCCTTTTTGTGTTCCCTTTAACGATTGCTTTTGTTTGTTTGTTTTCTTTTTATTTGTTTTTATCTGAAGGAAACAACTTTACGCATATCTTTCGGCCAAGTAAAGTCAAGCCACTTTCAAGAAATACGTGCTTGAAAAGATGTTTCGTACTTTTGTTGTTTGGTTGGCGTTATTTTTGTCCATTTGTTTCTGGGTTTCACATCGTTTATGTTTTTCTGTTTGGGTTCTTACAAATGATAGTGATTCATATGTTGTAGGTGATCAGTTGTTTTTGCTTTACTGTTATACCTAAATAGCTTATTCACATTTTGCGTTATCTGAAGAAGAAATTGCCGATTTATTAGTTCAAGATGGCGAAAGCTTGTTATCCATGAGCGAAGATGAAGAAATGGATGACGCATAAGAACCTCAGACGATGAGCAGTGATTCAGTTTCAGATATATAATCTGATAATGATGGTAAAAATGACGAATGAGATAATATGACCTAACGAACTGATTAAAGTTCAAGTATGAGTTCAAAATCGGGAATGCTATGGAATGTTTCACCTCCATTAGCTCAATGTCAACCACTTCGTTGTAATGTTATTTCGTTTCACAGTTGTCTAGCTAGTGGTGTATGCACCTAAACTCCAATAAGCGCTTACTTCTTTCTTTAAATATTCTTGATGAAATCTGTCTGTGTACAAACAATGAAGGAAGGCGAATTGCTCAAGAAAAACTGAAAATGTAGAGGGATGTGGAAAAAGAAGAACTAAATGCCTTTCTCTGTTTTATTCTTCTTCTTCTTGAAGACGTTGAAAAAAATTGGGATGTTCTTGTAAGAGAGTTTGTTGTTTGGGCAAGAATCAAATCATAATTATTGAGCTGCATTTTTCAGTTCTCGTTTTGAGTATATTTGACGTTTTATATGTTTCGATGATTAACGAACCAGGTCATTCCGTCTAGAGAATGATAAACTTGCAACATTCAGATATATTTGGAATATTTTTACTTCAATCTGTAACAAAAAATATATTCCAAGCGAATGTGTTACAACTGATGAGCGATTGGTTCGTTTTCGTGGACGCTGCCCATTTACGCAGCACATGCCGTATAAACCATAGAAATACGGGATTTAAATCTTTTGGATGGCTGATGCTAAAAATGCATATACCATTGATGAGTAAATATATATCGGAAAGGAAATCAATGTCTCAACCTAAAAAAAAGTGGGTTTTCAAGTAATTGATGATTGATAACTTTTATTGTTAACAATGGAAGAAATATAACGATAGATACTTTTTTTAGAAGTGTGCCATTAGCTAATTACGTGCTAATAAATCGCTTAACATTATACACTTCGGAAAAATAAGGTGGAAATTCCTGAGTGCATGAAATTACTGAGAAATAGAAATTTACATTCGAGTATGTTTGGTTTTACTAATCATCTCACAATGGTGAGTTATAAAGCAAAAAAAAAGTGTGTAATTTTTCAAGTTCCATGCATTATACTAATGCCATTCAAGAAGGAATGAAGTCCAAACCTGATATTGTTTTTTTACTATAATGCAACCAAGTCAGCGTAGACACATTTGATAAATTAACTCGTAATTATAGCTGCAAACGACGAACGATTGGACGGCCAATGATTTTTTTGCAGTATGCTAGATATTGCAGTAATCAATGCGAAGGTTTTATTTCTAATACATCATCCAACATCATAATGATGTAAGTCACATAAGAAGGTTATTTTTAAAAGAATTAGTGCAACAACTGATGCGGCCTCACATACTAACAAGAAGCAGCTGTTATGCTTTACAACTGTCAATCAGACAAATTATGATGATGATGAATGGTATAAATTTCAAAACATCAAAATCGAGCGAAAATGTTTCTAGAAAACGAAAAGGATGAGATATTTGCTTTAGAAAAATGGATGAAAAGACTTCTTTCTATAATTCCGAAAATGCAGAAAATTTATTTGCAAAGAACATTCATCAATTGCATACGAAATTTTTTTGTAAACGTACATTTTTGAAAAATGTTCACATTAGTTTGATACACATTATAAATCAAAATTGTGATCCTATTAAAAAATGCAAAAATTTTCTTTCCTTCCATTAATAAAGATGATTATTTGATATATTTCCATATTTCTTCAATTCCTTATGAAAAAATATAGTAGAAATTCAATTTCCCCTTTTATTCTCAATTGGGGTTAAATTGATCTCAGTCGTGTATTTGTGTGTGTGTGTGTTTTGGGTCGTGCATAAGAGAGTTAAATACATTATATTTTACTAAAATATAACCATAACCTTAGAAATTAACGCAAAGCCTTAGAACTCTACACATATTCACGAAGCAGTCCTCTATTATTTTCAAATGAGTGGTATTTGAACGCCCGTTTGAGTTCACTGATGATCTCAGACGAACAGTACAGTGTAGAGAAATCTCAAGAAATGAATTGCCACAAGATTGTGCTAAAATTCCCACCAAAATTCTTACAATGATACTTAAAGAAAGTTGAAAAATTTACCTGGTTATGAGTATGAACGACTCGTGAATATATATATGATCAGCACAAACGTTTTAAAGGTGGCACTTACGGAGTTAAGAGTAAAAAAAAAAATAATTTGAAAAGATATACAGAGAGAAGAAACGAAAAATAAAAAAAAAATCCCGGCGGCAATTCCCAAGAATCAATAAATTACGGACATTGAGTTCACTGAGGAGTAAGATATTGGTTTTGGATCAATTAACTTACACTTGACAAATGATTTGGGGTTGAGATGAGTGTCTGTGGACTTTGTCCCAAATTCTTATCAGTTGTGTAGAAAGAAGCACGTTTGTCTTTTGCTCACAAGTAACCGGAATGTGCTAACAGGACAATGAGGTCATGAAACAAATTAATACTAGTGATAAAGTGGTGAGTTTATGAGCAGGATGAAAACCTAAATGGTGATCTGATAGTGAAAGACTGTAAACTCTCAGAGACCAAAACCATTCACCGTATCCGGAGGAATGTAAAGACAATGCTATTTATATTACCAGCAGTGCATTTTCCAACATAAAAACGCGACACTTAAAGTCACTTCGCTGCCTCAGAGTTACAGGGTTCTATGTGTGTCTCTATCTTTATTTGTAAAAAGGACCTCAAGCATTTCAAAAATTTTACTATTTACCCTATTGTATTTAGAATAAAAATGTTTGGCATAGGAGCCTTCCAATATTTATTGCATAAAAAGAAAATTTTTGAGACCGACGGTGATTCATCTAGGGGGTTATAGTGGAGACCCCCAAATATTAGATAGAACCTTGTCACACCAAGTTACACAATAAAATTGAGTATTACAAAGTCGAACAATTTTTTTTGAAAAAACACTGAAATCATAGATATTAATTCTAATTGGTTTTGTGACAATAAAATATAGTTTAATACAAATACAAAAACAATACAACACTATACAAGGCACAATAAAAAAACAATACAATCAATTACTCTCTCAATTCGTGCATAGTTAAGAAGCCCATAAGCTTTCGTTGGCTATAAAAATATATGTGAGCAACACATGCAGTGAAAATCGGTTATAACGACCTTCAAAGGACCGTACAAATTCGGTCGTTATAACCGATAGTCGTTATAAACGATATTTTTTAAAATCATGGTCCAGTAATACATGTTAGAGTTTTATAGATTGTTTTGATAGCAAAAATTATAAAAACTTGTTGGTTTTAAAATAAAATTTTAATTAGTTATAATAAATTTAATTACTGTATACTATATTGAAATATACTGATAGCCACACCATACACCTGCACAAAAGTTTAGACACAGAGGCAAATTATAAATAAAAGCGAGAATTTGCATTGAACTTCGCCGATATTGTATCTAAATAATCCTAGAACCAATAATAAATTGTGCAACTTAAAAGATTACCAAAAGTACTGAAACAAAATATCCCAACACCGTAATATTGGAATCTGCATGCCACAAATGTTTAGGCACATATGTCAGATTTATGCAAATTAACGGCGCGAAGTTCCCAAGTGATCGAAGGGGCGTTTCCCAGAGTTGTTATATAAGGCCTGAAATAATTTAGAATGCTTAGAACGATGCCGAAGTCAAAGCAATTTACGAATGACGAGATTTTGAAGATTTGGAGGCTGAAAACTAAAGGTAAATCTGTTACTCAAATTTCTGTTGCATTGAACCGTTCAAAGCGAGGCATTTATCGAGTGTTATCCCGGGGTGATCAGTATCAACCAAAATCACGATCTGGGAGGCCTCGAGTGACCAGCATTCGGGATGATAGACAAATACGAAGATTGGCTTCAAATGAAAGCCTGTCTGCAAATCAAATAAAAAACACGTTAGCAATGCGAGTGTCAAGAGAAACCATACGTAGAAGGATTGTAGAATGCAGGCATTTGAGATATGCAAAAATGCGCCGCAAGCCCTGCTTGCAATTACATCATAAACAAGCACGACTACAATGGGCAAGGCAGCACATATCATACAGTGACGAATGGCTGCAGGTGTTATTTAGTGATGAAAAAAAGTGGAACTTAGATGGTCCCGATGGCCTTTCGCACTACTGGCACGATCTTCGAAAACGCCCCTTAAGTCGGTTCAGCAGACGTCAAGGAGGAGGTTCAGTCATGGTTTGGGGAGCCTTTAGCTTCAATGGACAGACTTCTTTGGCGTTTTTGAATGGAAAACAAGATTCCAAGGCATACCAGGCAACTCTTGAAAGTCACCTATTACCTTTTGGCGAACTTTTATGTGGACGAAACTGGGTTTTCCAACAAGATAATGCGTCCATCCACACATCCAGGTCAACAAAAGAATGGATGAGCGCTAAAAATATTACAGTTCTCGATTGGCCTGCTCTTAGTCCTGACTGTAATCCCATCGAAAATGTATGGGGCATACTAACGAATGTTGTGTATGCCAATGGAAAGCAATATCCGTCCGTTTTAGAACTTAAAAAGGCTATAGAAGAAGCGTGGTTTAATTTTGAACCAGAAACCTTTCAAAATCTTGTGCTTTCAATGAACGACCGCGTATTTAATCTAATACGAAGTAATGGTGGCTACATTGATTATTAAAATTGTTCATTTCCTTATGCAAGTGCTAAAATTTATGTTTGTGCCTAAACTTTTGTGCCACATATTTTACTTATTTTAAGTTATATATTGCAGCAAGTTCGCTACTGATGTGATTTCTGTTCTCAAATTTTTAATTTGCATATTACATGTGTTCATACTTCGTAATATTAAAGTTCCTACTTCTTCAGTTTTAATAGTATTTTGTTATACTCAAATTTGTGTTGTGTCTAAACTTTTGTGCAGGCCTGTATATGTGTAATGAATTTTTTTAAACGAAAAAATTGAAGAAAATATAACAGTATATATTATAAAAAACAAATGACCAATAAAACATTACGTAAACTTTCTTTCAGAGCAATAAGCATAGTATTATCTTCATAATTTTAATGACTTCCGAAAAAATCGGTAATTTTCCTTTGCTTTCTCGGGTACTTTTTTAAAAATCGATTTCCTAACTTGGTTTTCAATAAAATTTAAAGAAGCCTTAACATATATTGGCATCTCATGGTGCAAATATAATGAACGAACGATTGCCATTGCGGGTAATGCTTTTGAAATTGTTGGTTGTGTGAAGGGAATTTGCAGTTTTCGTTTTTTTTTTAAATATAGAAATGCCGTTAATACAGTCTTGGGAAACCAATCTCCTACCATTCGCCTATTTGGCATGTGTAGATAGTTTTGTTTATGTGTTTATTAACTGTTGCAACAGGAGCAATCTGGCGCTACAACTTTTAGTTGCTTTGGTTGCTATGTGAAAGGAAAAGAATGCGTTGTAATTGATAATTCGTGGAAGCAATAGCTCTCGCGCGTGCATTGCAAAGGATACAAACACCCTCTTTGCTATGCATTTAGCATTAGCGGTTTGAAGAGAAATAAAATTGAGATCAACTTGGATCGAACAAAGCGTTCGACTTCTTTTTTGAACGGAACAGTATTATCCCAGTGTTGCTTCGAACTCACGTCGTTTCGATGAATGAATGATTGTCAAGTCGCGTCGTTATATCCAATACAGATTTCCCTACTTGGGACAAAATTGCCTTCGTTATATACGATGTCGTTATAACCGATATATTTAGTTAAGAATAGAATAGGAAACCAAACTTCTTGTAAAAATTCTGTACTTTACAGGCGATTTTCACTGCATTTTAAATATTTATAACAAAAACAATTTTTGACGACCAGAGCAAATAAACAAAACCATTAAAATTTGCCGTGTAACTATTGTATAAAAACCGAGCTATATTCAAACATCATTTCATTAACACAATAGAGATATCGGAAAAATAAAGAAAGAAATATCGGCCCAATCTTACAAATACTTCTTCAATAAACCCAATACCTTAAAAATACACTTTTCATTTTTTATTCTGTTTGGTAAGAGGTTAAAAGCCCTAGGACCAAGGCAAGTGAAATGCTTTCTAGCTATTTTTTTTAATTATGGATACAGAATAGTATCAATCATTTCTGAGTTAATAACTTCGTTTATCAACAGGCATGAAGTCAGGCTGACGAAAAATACATTTCAAAATACCAAACAATATAATCTTCTTAACGTTAAAATACCAATTTCTCGATATATTTCTTCCAAATTCTTATTTTTTACATACAAAATCCAAACGTATAATCTTATTTTACGCGTTAATTATCTTAGCAATGTTCGTTATACAGGGTCTTTATAATTAAAGTTCCACTTTCAAATGGCCATAAAATGAAAACTACTGGACCAAATATTATCAAACTTGGTAATGGCTCATAGGAGGTCATGGGATTTTATTCTCCTCAAAAAAAGTTCAAAAATCACCACCAGCTGGAATTGCGCTACATGCAATATTGTTAAACGAAATAAAAAAAATGAAGACATCGGTTTAAAACGTTTTTAATCGTTTCTAAAACGAAACCGTTTTTGGGGGGTTATGCAAATTGTTTATGGTGATAACATAAACAATTTGGCGGAATTGAAAGATGCGATACACCGACATGTCCGCAACATTCCTCCTGATATGCTAAGAGCTGCTGTTGAGAACGCAGTAATGCGATTTAACTTGCTTTCAGAAAATGGTGGACGCCACATTCAACATGCTTTGTAACACGTTTTAGAAACGATTAAAAACGTTTTAAAACGATGTCTTCATGTCTTATTTCGTTTAACAATATTGCATACAGTGCCATTCCTGCTGGTGGTGATTTTTTAACTTTTATTTTTATACTTTTTTTAGTTTATTTTATTTTATTTTTTTTACGGAAAATAAAATCTCATGACCACTTGTCCAGTAGTTTTCATTTTATGGCCATTTCAAAGTGAACTTTATAATCACTACTCCAAATCCCTATCTCGTACTGCAAAGCGGATTGTACCCAAGAATAATATAAAATCTTCAAAAACCATGGTCAACAAATTTTTTTAAATAAACTATTTTCAGCAAGATGTATTTAAGCCTTTGCAAAACCATTTTAACTTGTAATTTCTACTGTAATTATTTAATTTTAATTATTTATCTATTTTAATTATTCATCTATTTTAATTATTTATTATCAATCCAGAGACCCGGGTATCTCATTGTGTGTACCTGAAATATTGGTTCGCATGAACAAGCAGTAACTCTCGGTCTACAACAAACATGATATTTAATTTCAAAGTTTGTCTGATGTGTTTTTAAATTAAAGAGAATAAATTTGTTTTGTTTTAATATTTATTTGCAATAAATTAACTCTAAACTAATTCTCCAATATTTTCATATCGGAATCAATCTTACCCATAAGAATATCGTAATCCTCCTCAACATAAATAATATCAGTATCATCAGCGTAAGACACCATGTTTTCCTTGAATTTCAAGTCACAAAAATCATTAATGTAAATTGAAAATAAAACAGGACCAAGAATTGATCCTTGAGGTGCCCCAGATTTAACCGTTAGGTATCTACTCTCTATACCATTTATTACTGTAAACTGTTTTCTGTGTTCAAGGTAAGATCTAAACCAATTATAACTGTTTCCCCGATCCCAATCCTATGTAATTTTTTCAATAAAACTGAGTGATCAACAGTTTCAAAAGCTTTGATTATATCTAAAAAATAGCCAAAGTAATTCTCCTCCGGTTTATACCCCCATAAATCAGATCAGAAAACCTCTGCAGTGCATCCTCAGACCCCATTCCCTCTCAAAATCCAAACCGATTTCTTGAAAAAAAAAAGTCAGTGTTATTCAAATAGTTCATTAATCTCTTTCTCATAACCAACTCAATCACCTTAGAAATGAAAGCAAAGAAATCGGCGTATAATTAGAAGTCTCTGATTTGGAACCAGATTTATGTATAGGAATCATATTTGCAAGTTTTAGATCATCCGGAAAGCAGCCTGTTTCAAAAGACCTATTAATCAAATAGTACAAAAAATCACAATAAAAATCATTCTTAATTCATATACAGTAAGTCCATCAGCACCACTTGCTTTTCTTGTATCGAGACCCTGAGTGACACGAATTAATTTCACTTTATCTACTGGAGTTAAAAAATAGGAATCTCTAGTAAATGGTACGTTTCGTAAATCAACAGAATTATAATCACTAACATCGGTCGTATGCACATTTACAAAAAAAATCATTAAAACTATTAACAATAGTCGGTATGTTGGCCTAGACTAGGGGCCATGGTTTCTGGTGTGTCAACATAATGGAGGAATTAGCCATAATTTCACCACGCTGGCTAGACGGGTTGGTGAATTAGCCCTCCCCTTCCGCCTTTCTATCCGTGCAGCAAATATTAATTTGCCTCATAAATAGAAAGCCCAGCCTGCACCACTTGAAGGCGGGGTAGGACACTAGGTTACTGGCCTGGCCGGTTCCACACATTGTCACATGCGTCCAGTGTGTGGATCTACTTCCAGTTAGATACCAGCAACCCTTTTGCAGGCCAATCCATCCATATAACTCAGCATTAGTTCACCTCATTTACTCAACAAAAACGCACATCCAATTTCCGACAGGTAACAGGAAAACTCATTTAAATTACTCAGTACTAGTGTTGTAAACAAACGTTAGGCCTCATTATTGACGGAGCTCTCTCTCTCTCTCTGCCACGTCCTACCTAAATGGCGCCGTGTTGCCAAATTTAATAAATACTTTATAATTTACCAATAACATTAAATATAAGATTCTAAAGGCGATATCTTATTACCATGAAAACTCTATTTAAAAGTTCAGTTTACTTTTTCTTCAAAATGGTGGAGTAATGGAACTGAAAACTTCATTTCAATGCTTACAGTGATTGGATGATTCCCCAGAAAGTTTGTTATGGCAAAAGGTATGTAGGGG
>QLNU02014802.1:42863617-42887779 GCA_006491805.2 Dysdera silvatica
TTTACGGGCCTTACAGGATATTGTCACAAAGAGTATTACAAGTACAATTTTAACAATCGGTAACTATACAGATTCCTATTTTGTATTTTACAATGACTGTAGCTTCTTTAGGTTTTTTTATATTTGAAAACAATTTAGAAAATCCTTTCGGGATTCTGGAAGTAGATTCGGTTCTGGTTTAGATAATAACGCTTATACACGCTACGTTTTAGAGAGTCACGACGTGTGATATTCTTAATTTAAAACCTGTTTTAAATTAAGCTTTTCTTACCTAGTTTAAAAATAATCTAGTTTTAAATAAATGTTTTTTCTAGCACATTCCTGGCTTCCTGCAATTAACTGTGGCTTCTATTCAAGCCCGTAGCTAAACGCTTTGTTGCAAGGTGTGTGTGTGTGTGTGTGGGGGGCTCTGAAAGTTTCAGGGAGGTTCAAGAAAGATACAGAGGCTTAAATTTCACAAATGTTTTGATGTATTTTTTATTAATATATTTAATAATACTAGATATATAAACAAACTAATATATTGAACGTTAATAAATAAATTTCTTAACACAAATTTTACATAAAAAACTTATAAATTTTAGTATACTTCTCAATAATTTCCCTCTATTCTTACTCTAAAGTGTGTGAAGACTCAAACCCCTGTAAGATCTACTGTAGAAAGCTATTTTGAATATATTTTTAACGTCAAAGAACAATTTCCATTGTCATGTACAATTTCGTACGAGGAAAAAAATTTGAAATAAAATTTTACAATATTTGAGTTTCGAGAAAAAATATTTTCCAGGGGACTCAGCCCCCTATAGCCCCAGCCTGGCTACGGCTCTGCTTCTACTATGCGCATGGAAGGTCAATTTCATTTAAAGTGAGAAATGTATATGTTTCGTACAACGGCTTCTATAAATTTACATCTATAATAGATGATATAGAGATAATGAACATTCTATGGAAATAAATATGATTTTAGAAGTATTCTATGAGAAAATCACACATTACATTAGTGTGAAGCACGCTTTAATACTACTAATATATATACTACAAAATATATCACATAATTATACATATTATTGCATACTCATTATTTTTCTATGCGTACACGCATAGAAAAGTAGGGTTCACAAATGTATATATATATATATATATATATATTTGTGAATTGTATATATATATACAATTGGAATAACAAGGGAATAAAATAAATGTTGAATATTTAAATCATCTGCGGTTTGCTGATGACATTGTTATTTTTTCAACGGACCCATTAGAACTCCAAGACATGGTACAAGAGCTCTCAACTAGAAGTGAAGAAGTTGGACTCAAGATGAACCTACAAAAAACTAAGATCATGTTCAATAATTTTGTAGAGGAAACAAAAATACAAGTTGACAACACTGAGCTAGAAATTGCTGATTCATATATTTACCTTGGCCAGCTGATTTCAATGGATGGCAACATTATGAAAGAACTCAACAGACGTATTAAACTTGGCTGGAGTGCATTTGGAAGAAACAGTTTTATCCTGAAGGGGAAATTGCCTTTGTGTCTAAAAAGAAAGGTCTTCAACCAGTGTGTATTGCCAGTCCTCTCTTATGGATCAGAGACATGGAGTCTAACAGTTGGAGCAATACGAAAGTTACAGACAACGCAAAGGAGCATGGAGAGGTGCATGCTTGGAATAACTAGGAGAGATCGAAAAAGAAACACTTGGGTGAGAGAGCAAACTAGAGTAGAGGACATCATTGTTAAAGTAAAAGGACTGAAATGGCGATGGGCTGGGCATATTGCAAGAAGAACTGATCAACGATGGACAACAGAAATTCTGAACTGGATTCCAAGAGACCACCGAAGACCTAGAAAACGTCCTCAAACTAGATGGGTGGATGAAATAAGAAAAGAGGTTGGGGTGACGTGGAAACGAATGGCCCAGGATAGACTTGTGTGGAAAGCATTTGGAGAGACCTTCATCCAGCAGTGGATAGATAATGGTTGAATATGATGATGATGATATATATATATATATATATATAGTATATTGACAAATGTATACATACATTTGTGAACACACGTCTTTACTACGCAAACATATATGTGTTGTTTCTTTTCGATATAAATTTTCAAATACTTTTGACTACACCATGAAAATCTCCATTATCATCAAGAAGCAATTCTCCAGCTCATGCTCCATTGCAATCTATTCTTCATATTCTCCTCCTCCTTTTTGATTCCTTAGTACTCATTGTCGTTTAGCCAATACGGACTCGTATCAGCAGCCACCGTCGGACAAATTTGCTGTGCAAATAGTTGTTAGAATGCACTTAGGAAAATTGTCCACTCTCTCGTAACTTTCTCAAACAGAGCTATTTGGTGTTCGACGAGCAGTTTGCAGACAGGGTGAAAAAGAACTTGTAGTGTAATTTGTCTAACCATGAAACAGACCTGTTTGTTTGAATAAGAAAGCACATTACGCTGCATTTGGGAAGATTAGGCATGAGAAACTGAAAACAAATCGAGTGGAATAGTGTGGGAATTGACCGTTTGGCTTAGCTGAAGTCTGAATGGAACTGCCAACTTCGACATGGACATGTACGAGTAGGCATTTGAACAGTTTAAATATATTAATGGATTGAAATATAAACATTTAAACATAATACTGAACTAAACACTGTAAACTCTCCCATAAACGATCTTCAAGGTACGAAGGAAAAACGTTGTTAAAAAGAGAAGGACGTTAACCAGAATCTATGTAATTCTATGGAATATTTAACGGAATAGCAAAGTGTTGTTGTTAAATAGAAATAGTCATCAACTGGAACAACGTTATTTAGAGTTTCTCACTGCTTGTCGCTTTTTCTTTTAAAACTACTACTATAATTAATATCGATGGTGTAGGGTGACTTCAGACAGTTGCTAATCTTATACAGGGTGGTCCTGAACTCTACCGACAAAATAAGAGGAGTTGTTGTGAACACCAAATAAGGCATATTTGCCCATATCCCCGTGTCCGCAAAGGGGCCGGTTTGGCTGTAGAGCGTAACTACTGTTTATGTCCATGTCTTTGCTACGTAGCCAATTACATGCATTAAATGCAATTTTTGATACATAATTTAAGTGAATGAGCTAATAATACAGTAGAGACAAAGAAATCCGGAATTCCGTTTTCTGATTTTGATCTGTGTTACTGTTTAGTGAAAATAAGCCTAAAACTGCCTTTTTTAACACACTGGAAAAGAGTTGGGAACTGCCAAGTATGTGTAACAGGTGAAGAACATCAAAATAAACATTTTTTGTTCAGTGAATTTTTTTCAAAAATTAGCCGTTCGGGCACTACAGTGAATTTAGTATTTGCATCCACCACATTCAAGGTTTCCACAAACGGCTACAATGCGCCATTTCAAGAATTTTTAAAATTATTTAATGTCAACGGACGTCGGGCTCACTCAGGCAACTTTCTAAAACCAGTTAAATTCACCAGAATTGTATGTGTAGAATCCGCCCCTTTAGTTGCAACCATGGTTCGTTAAAGATAAATTTGTGGTCATTTTCCCAACAGTGGACAGTAATGGAAAACTTTTGAAATTCGGCCTTTTTTATGTAGTTTTGGTAGTAAAATATAATTATATTTTTATGAAAAATATTTGTTTTATGGATTCATCGTTTATGAAACACTGCATAAATTTAAATAGAAATAAAACGCGAACATATACTTACTGTTCATTCACGAAAAGAAAACCAATGGAACTGTTAGAAATAATGGGAGTGTGATGCTACAAATAGGCTAGTTCATTGCAGCAGAGGAGGATTACAATTTCAGAACTGGTTTTTGGTGAACGATTGTTGACGTCGTACATACAGTACATTGAAATAAATGTATAGTCGAACGCCTTTATAATGGGCATGAAGGAGCCGGTACTTTTGCTAGTTATCTCTGGGTACTTGTTAAAACCAGATATATCCAGAATGTTTGCAACTCGTATCCCAAGTCAGTGGCAATATCTTCAGAAGTAGAAATATCGGATGTCATAATCTTAGAGAAAACAAAAATTTCCTTCCTGTTCTTCATTTCTTTAAAAGGGGGGATTTTTCTTTTCTCTATCCTTAATTTTTGTTTTCCAAAAAGGTTTTAAATCTCTATTTTTAGACTTGACATACAAATTGAGAGAAAGCTAATGGAATGTTTCTAGATATAACAGATGTACTCTCGCAAAAGTTTTTTCTTATCCTCTGTATTTTGAACGTAACAAAACAAATGCCTTATTTTCTCTTGTTATAAATGAAATTGCTATAACCGGACTCGAATGTAATTTAACATACAGTAAACTTTCTTAATAACGTCTTTTAATTAACGACCCCCCAATTACGGTGTTTTGCTGTTCCGGCAAATGTTTTATAGAATTAATGATAATTAATATATACATGATAATTAATGAATATGAGCAGCGGTTCTTTAACTTTCCTAGACCGCGGACCCCACTTTAAAGATCACTCGCCCTCGTGAACACCCAAGAATTAACACAAAGTTTGAAGCCAGGAATTTTCATCATAAATATTTATTTCCAGTGTTTCATCATTCATTTACAAAAGACCGTATCCAGAATTTAATTTCGTGGGGGGGGGGCGTTAAAATTTTACATCGTATTGATGCAATCACAGTATGCAAGGCCGTAGCCAATTTCCATTAAAGAGGTGTTAGTTTCAGGGGGGACCGGTCTCTGAGTTTCCCCTCTGTATCTACTGGGCATGGATTTTCACCATTTGGGGAAGGAATTTTTCGTTCCCTCGCGGTTATTCTTAGCATTAAAATGGAAATGTTCTTGTATTAGTATTTTTGTGAACCATTGTGGAAACTGGGAGGGTCTCGCGGACTCGTAGGGCCCACCACCCCCCGGGGTCCGTGGTCCACAGTTAAGAATCGTTGGATTATTCTATGCATGCATTATTGTAACCTTCTATTTAATGATGTTTTTACATGGCCCCTTAGAAGTTGCTAATGCGAGAGTTTATAGTATTGAATTTAATACACTGGCATTTAATATTGTATTTGATTTAAGTAGACATACAATTGTAAAAAAATGTTCCGGATTTCAAAATGCAAACAAATGTAAAAACAAATTCGATTTTAAAACATATTTATCTACAAAAACCATTTCATTGTAAAAGTTTATTCAATTGCAAAATTTCATTTGATTACAAAATATACATGTTCGTAAAAAACGAATTTAAATAATGCCTGGTTTTTGTTGAAAATGAACTTTTAACATTCTTTTGGAAATTTTTTAACGTCTTGTTTCTTGCAACATAATGTAAGTTTTTTTAAGACGTTATGATTCAAAATTCTGCCTTCGGAAAACCTCATAATAACTAAAATCTATGAGTTGTTCTTACAACGTATACGATAGCTTTTAAATAAAATTAGTAAAGAAATACATTTGGGAAATTTAGATTTTCAGCATTTGCGTCCCATGCATTAAATTACACTCGCGGCAAAGCTAACCTGGTACACTGACAAAACTGTACAATTTCGCCAATGGGATATAATTCGCCTTCTATTAAGTTAAAAGAGTTAATAGAAGATACATTTTGTACATAAAACATTAAAATAATGCTCAAATACATAAAACATAGGCATGTTTGTGTAATTAAAATCTGGTATTTATTAAATTTAGGAAAAAGACTCATTATAGCAAGCGCTGACGTCATTCAAGTAACTGACCACTCAGAGGACTTTGTTCGCTTGGCGGGAAATTTGTCGCGTGGAAGTTTGGCAACCGCGTTTTTCTGCATTCCAAATTAGGCGATAAATAGCCTAATAACGTTGAGGGTTACCTCATTTTTCGCCAATTTTCGAACGAATACTTGTTGCATCGGCGTGAATAGGTCGCCCTAACCCTAACAGTGTACAAGATTTGCTTTGCCGCAAGTACAGAATCCTTGACACACATATATTGCAAATTGTTGAGATTATGTCTTTTCTTGGGGACAGCACAACGATCACAAAAGTATTAGTACACTCAGTAGAACCTCAACGGGCTGATTATATGAAGATAAGGTGTCGTCTGTTGTGTCTCAGTGTTCTTGTTGGCAAGATGCTTGAACTCTAACCAAGATGTCACCAGTCCCAGTTCAGCTTGAGACTGCCCCTTTTCCCGACCCTCACAAACAAACTGTCAACTGAGGTTGTGCTGCTTTCGAGAATAGCGATAATACATACATTTATAATAAAGTCATCGCTCTCAATAAAATCCTTCTAATTAATGATTATTTCCTTTTAAAGACATTATGTTTTAGGTCCACGGAAGTATTTCATGATACTCTATGCATCCCGATTCGTGTTTTTTCTTGTTTAATGACGTATATTTTTCGTCCTTTGAAAGCTTTTGATGGAAGAGCGGATCAAGTGCTCGAATCTCAGCGCTTGGTCCAAAGAAAACCTCCACGTCAAAAGACCCTTCAAAAAAAAATGTAATATAGAATGCAACAGGAAATTCAAAAACTCAGAATCGCTTGTTTGTAGCAAAAAAAGCTTGAAATGCAAATGCTTACACCAAGGATCGCGACAGGGGCAAGATATGTAGTTTGATAAGAGATATCTTCTTAGAAATTCGTAAGTCGGGTGGCTGGAAAGGAAACTGAAAGCAAGAAAATGCGTGTTTGGTAACAACCGTGGATTGGTTTAGATAAAACTAAACCACTAGAAAGAAATTTAATTATGAAGTACGTGTCTGAAAAGAAAAAAAAACGTGATGATGGCTATTCAAGTTTGTTGGGATAATTATGGTTGGGAGTAAAATGCCCGTTTAAGCTTTTTTGAATAATTGTGGAATAGCAGACGAAAGGATCACCTTGCATACTAACAGACTTAAAAGTTTTGGTGAGTTGGTTTCGTAAAGAAGAAGAAGAAGAAGAAGAAGAAACAACGGACCCTCTCCTTCCTCGCTGATATTAACTGATGGATTTTTCTGTACTCTTTGCTTGATTTTGATTGTAATTTAATGATAAATGGTACATTCCACGTGACCTCATTTAGAAATTGACGATGTCAAATGTCATTCCACTGAAAAAATTTCTGAGAGTCTTTTTCCTAATTCATTTCAATTTTTTTTATAATGCAATGCTTCTTCACAAGTCCTCTGGTATAGAATTCCGTAATAATGGGCCAGAATATCCCACGCGCCTCCGCCTGAGACCAATACGAGAAGTTAATGGTAATGGTTTAGCATTATTTGAGGTTGGGTATCGGTGGGTAGGGTCAGGAAGAGGTATTAATTGTAAGTATTCGTTATAAATAATTCTGTCAAACATTATTACAAGTATTTTCTATTTAGGCAATATTTTCAAGATGAGTACGTCAAAACGTTCTTGAGGGCCGGTAAGATGCGTCTACGAAGGATTTCGTGTTAAAAGCTCCAGAATTCAATAATTCGAAATACATACATCTAATATACAACATTAATATGCACGACACACACCTAACATAGAATATTTTTTTCTTAGACATCTCAAACTTTCAGTTATATTTTACTTTTTGTCATATTCGGTAAACTTGGTAAACACAGCATTTTCAGTCGAAGCGTGATATATGTATATATATAATATATAGTTTATAGTATAATATATAGTTTATAGTATAATATATAGTTTATAGTATAATATATATATAAGCTTTGGCAAAGTACATAAGGCTTAGTTATAAACTTGGGATTTCTGGTTCAACGAAGTACATTTATTTTTAAAGATTCGCTAATTGGTAAAAACGGATATATTAGACAAATAAGCTCTAATAGATACTGCTTCGTAAACTGTCACCTCGTCTATTTGAAAAACTGAACTTAGAAATATTCGTTTGGCAAAAAATGGTAAGAAGAAATATGTTTTCAATATACTTTACATTTTTGAAAAGTTTAAGATATTGGAAAATAAACGCAGATCGTAATTTTCCAAACCTCTTCAAGGGAAAAGACAGAAATTTCTTTTTTCCAGAAGGGTTTTAATTAAGGTTGGCTATATTGACTCTCTCGCCCCCTTTTTTATTCAGAAGTTTATCGTTCACATTTTTAAGAACTTCGGCGGTTGTAACTTTTCGCGTCGGTTTCTCTCGTCAATTTCATTAAAGAATGAACTGGTTAACTATTTAAGGCGTTTCAAAATATCCATATTTTATTTAAAGGCATTTTTAACTTTTGTGCGAGGAAAAAGCATGATATGATAATTATATAGCATGATATCATGATAATTATGGTAACCGGGAATGCCAGAAAAATTTATGAATTGTGGTAGAGAGAATAAAATTTATTTGGTTGTCAAAATTTCATAAACTCTTTCGTTTCCAGTTTTTGAACATCTCTCAAAGAAGAAATTTTTAATTCATATTAATTCAATTATAAAATTATAGAGTGTGCATATTAATTATATAATTGAGTTTGCCTACGTGTCGGAAAAAAGCCGCAGGATTCCTACTAAAAGCGTTCTTTATTATGCAAAGTAGCCCGCGAGAAGGAAATATGCAGACGAATTATAAATTATGCATACAGATATTTCCGTGTGAATTTTTTTTCCTTTTTTTCTTTTCAGAGATTCTTACAACACTGTTTCCTTGGGGACTATCACAAAGAAGACTTCAAAAGAATAAAATATACTCTTCTTTGATAAAATGCAAAAGAATTCAATATCTCACTGCATTGCCTTTCTGTATTCTTTTTTTTTTATGATAAATTTGAGTGGGGTTTAATTTGCACTAGACATTGCTCTTGCCTTAGTTTATTAAACCTAAATTTATTTCCTAGTGTCAAGATTTAAGCTAACAAGAATGATCAGGATTTTTTTATATATTCATGCGCTCAAATGAGGTCTGTTATTTTAGCAGTGATTGTCAGTGAGTTTTTTTGTAATTTTTCCCATGAATGATGGCTTCAGTACGGAAGTTGAAAAGGTAATTACTTTATAAGGGAACAGAAGATTACGGTGAAATAATTCAAGAAATTTTTTACAAGGTTTGAATTCCACAGCACGTTTTAACTGCAAGTAAATTTTAACTTGGCCGTTGTAATGTTTTCTAATGATTAATCCAAACTTGTGTCAATCGGCATAACTTTGTGTTAAATGGGTGGAGTTAATGTTTTGTGAGATTTGACACAAGTTGAGATAAATCAAATATTTACTTAGATTGAACATTCACTGTGCAGCAATATTAATAACAAATAGTTTGAATTAAGAGTTTTAAAATATTTAATAAACTGCTGAAAGATGATTTCGTAGTCATCGTCGTTAGAATGACAACTGAACTATTCTGTAATATTATTTATACGAACGTTATTAATTTTCTCAAAACTAATATCGTTGTCGTTAGTTAAACATAATGATAGCCGCAATTAAACTTTTGAACTATGATCAGTTCTTCATTTATTCGAAAGAATTTGTTGAACAAGAGCACTTTTTCTAGTTGTTCGTTTGAATGTATAATGATTGCAAACATTCTGTAAAATTATGGGAGGACTGGGCAACAGGCCCCTCTGCCCCCGGGTTGTTGTGCCCTCATGGGCGATAAGATTCGCTCCTCCGAATGGGCAAGGACTCGCGCCCTCCGAAAATCCAAGGTATGCGCCCTTTGAGAGGACCCAGTCCGCCCCTGTGTAGAATTAGACTTCGAATTTTGAGAAACCTTCTTTTCTTTGCGGATATTTAATCATATAATATCACCTCACATCATCGGACGAGAATTACTCGAATAATTACGTTCGTTTTGCTTTTCGGACGTTTGACTTCTTTGACTTGTTGCCTTGTTTTAAAAAGACGTCAAAGTCCTGCACCATTTTGTGAGAACTCGTCTGTAGTGAACGCCTTATATACGCTTGTAGGGGAGTGGGGAATGATTGACGCTTGTAGCTTAATGGGTAGAACACTTGACAAGCAATCAAGACAATGTGGGTTCAGATCCCACCAGACTCCGGAAAGTCATCCCTTTCTTTGCGAGAATTTTGGTGCAATCACATCATAAAGTATGATGAGAATTATTCGAAAAATATTTTGTAGAATGTCCTGTAGGCAGATATGGGGTGATTGATATAGATTCTGTATTTCTTTATTACTCATGTTTCGGCCGAGGGTGTACAACTTCGGATAATAAATTGAATTTGCATGCTAGAAACCCAACACCACAAATCCTGAAGATATAGTCTAAGCACATATATGTTATTGTATACTTTTTTGTAGGCCTACACATATACGTCTGTGCACATATTCCCTTAAAATTTACACATGTGTTCCTTGTTTCCATTGGACATAGTTTTCCAAATATTTTTATTTAGATAAAGCGATATCGAATTATCAAATTAAGAGACATTCTTCCCGCCTTGTGGTTCATTACGATCTAATCCAATAGTTCCCATCCTTTTTCAAGTCGCGACCCTCTTTCACAGTGATAAAAAGGTTTGCGACCCCCTATACCCGCTGCCGCCACATTTGCATAATAAAAGCATTTTTAACAGAGTAAAGAAAACACAAAATATAAAATTATATTATATTAATTTTGTCTATTTTATGTATTATATTAATTATGTATATTTTATACATTATGTTAATTATGTATATTTTATACATTATGTTAATTATGTATATTTTATATTAATCATGTATATTATATTATATTAGTATGCATATTATATTATATTAATTATACATATTACATTATTTATGTATATTATATTAATTATTATGCATATTATATTATATTAATTATGCATATTATATTAGTAATTATGCATATTATATTATATTAATTATGCATATATTATATTAATTATGCATATTATATCATATTATTATGCGCAATACATATTATATTAATTATGCATATTATATTATATTAATTATATATATTAATGTATATTATAGATATAAAGTTAACAACCGTTAGTAGAATATTGCAATGTGTAGCCATGTTGAAATATAAAAGCGTTGGAAACAGTATGACATTCCTTATAAAAATAATTGCAACTGAAAATAGCAGCGGCGATTTGCGAAAACCAGTTTATGACCCCCAAATTGGGAACAACTGATCTATTTATTTATTTATTTATTTGTTTGATGTTTGACACTGATCTATTCTTTTTATTCGTATTTTTGTTTTACACTCGTTAGCACTCGGTATCGTGTGGTAATAGCAAAATTCATCTTTGCATTAGTAGTCATGTCGGGCATGTTTGCTGGGCAAATAGTTGCTAGAATGCACTTAGTAAGGCTGTTTCTTTCACCACGTTCTTTAAGAGAGCTATCTGGCGTTCAATGAACCGTTCACAGACATTGTGGAAAAGGACCTGTGCAGTCATTTGTTTGGCCACAGAAGGGGTCTTTTACTTCGGATAAGAAAGCACATTACTTTCCTTTGGACAGATTGGGCGTAAGAAATTGAGAACAAATTGGGCTGAGTATTGTACAATTACATTAGACTTTATTGGCGTTTAGTTAGAAGAATGTTCTTTGTTATATGCAGGTCTGTATCCAGGATGTATGGGCAACTGAGGCAAGGCAAAGGTCATATGGGGCACAAGGCATATTGATTTCTCTCTCTCTTTCTTTCTTTCTTTCTCTCTCTCTCTATATATATCTAGCCTGATGGGGCAACTGGGGCTCAGACCCCTGCTGGCCCCGGCTTGGCTATAGGCTTGCTTGTATGTATAAATATATATAAGAATGGTGTGGTTGAAGAGCTTAATTTTAGCATCAGAGAAATATTTTGATACTGAACTAGATATATTCCCTTTTTCCTTTAATATTACTGTAATTAATAATATTTGTTACTCTTTTATATATGCTGTACATTACTATGTATAAGCTAAGTTTTTTTATCACCATTGTGAATCGAAGATATAGGGAAACAGCCTCTATACTACATACAGTTTGTATACAGATGATGTCTTTTTACCACCGTTGTTAATTGAAGACATAAGGAACCTATCTGTATAAAAGAGTTTGCATACAGATGGTAAGTTTTTTTTTTACCATCACTGTGAATCGAGGATATGGGGAACCTATCTTTATACAATAGTTTGCATACAAATGATAAATTTTTTACCACCGTTGTGAATTGAGAGACCAGTGAACCAATCTCTATGAAACAGTGTGCATACATATGGTAAGTTATTTTTACAACCGACCATTGTGAATCGAATCTGGGTCGACGGTTTAGCGAAAGCGTTACCGCTGCAGGGCTTTTTAGAAATTCACAGCACTAAACGCTAGTTCGCTGATAAAAGAGTGTAAGAATTTCCATTAACTCATTTCGGTTTCTTCACTGTATTACTTTTCCATTTTTTTTACGGTTGACTATAAGCGATGGATTTTTTTAGCAAAGTACATAGAATTTTCGATCAATAAGGAAGGATTAGTCCTCGTATAAACAAATATAGACTTAACTTCAAGCTTTGAGGAATATCGGAAACGCTAGCTTTTGCATGGAAGAGCAACAAAATTAAAGGACGAGGGTACGAAGCTGACAGTTAAAAAATCTAGTAATCTTCTACAGCAACGTAAGTGCAAACAATTGTAATTAACATTTTTGATAGGATAATTCGTGGGATAAACAGCACAAGACATGAGATGGGTTACTGATGGCTAGCCCCCCAAGAAAAATCACCAGATTGTGCATAAACTAAAACCAAGGTTATGGTTTAATTAAACTAAGAGAGATTAAGGTTTTTACGGGCCATAGGCTGGGAGGATGGAACAGTCCTTTGAAGAATGAGGTTCTGGCGATATCTAGTCAGTAAATCCTGTACTTTTCATTGAATCTCATGGCCATCGATATTCAGGTTTGTTGATATTGAAAACTTCCCCCCATGACCATCGATATTCGGTTTCGTTGATATTGAAAATTTCCCTCATGGTTATCAATATTTAGATTTGTTGATGCTGAAAATTTCCCTCATGGTCGTCGACATTGATAATTTGATAAAAAAGAGGATTAAAATAATGATTAAACATGTAACACCAGACATATTCATGTTACAAAAGGTGCTTCAAAACTGCAGTAAAATAGGGCTGAGGATCTTTATCCGTTTCGTAAATAAGCTAATTTTGTAACAACACATGGAACGTGATTATTAGATAATATTAAACATCTCCCGAAATTTTTTCCGAGTGGAAATTTTTTGTTTTCAAAATATTTCAATTTTATTTAAATGGCGGTTAGATGGATGAAAAGAAAGGACTGTATGATTCCGTAATGCCACTTGTCAGTTAAACTCGAACTAAGATATAAGAAAATAGGTCATTGCTCTTTAAATATAGTTCAAAATCTAAATCGATATGAAGCTAATTAATATTAATCCAGCATTCCACTTCAATTTTTTACTTTTCCAGCACCCTTAAAATAGCATTCAAATTCAAAAGAAACCCTACCTAAAAACTCTTACATATCATCATTAATATCTTTCTTCGTTATTCATAAATTTAACATTCATGCGGAAAATACAATCTATTTTTCGGATAGCTGGTTTGGTAAAAAAAAAAGTCAAAATATTTTATAAAAATATTATCGACACTATAAAAATAAACTGGATCCAAACTAACTATTTTAAAGACCTTAAATGAAGGCTTTCATTCTCACACATGCACACACAAAAACCCCTCACGCTTGCAAACACAAAAGAGTAAAATACATGAATAAATATCTGTGATAAGAAATTGTTGCCTTTGAAGCAAATTCATAAAGTGAAACTTGTGCTTGTTTTTTGGTACACATCGAAGCCCACGGAAACCTCGAGCGAAGTCTCGCAGAACCCCGAGCGAAGCCTCGTGGAGCTCCTAGCGAAGCCTTGCGGAGTCTTGATTGAGCAGCACTGTCTTAATCTATATACATTCCCGTTAGAGAACGTTTTATCCAAAGCTTAATATTCAAGGGAAAAAGTAAATATGGAGTTTTGAAAAACTGTCGCAACCCCAAAGTTTAATTAGATACGTAGGTTGGCTTCACAAGCATGTTTCTGCTTTTGTCGGGGTTGGAGCGAAATTATTGTCACAAGTGGTGAAGAAATAATTCTAATTTGATGAAATGTGAGATATCCAAATGGTTAAGAAATTTCGTTGATAACTAAGGGAGGCAAATACAACTAAAATTTGGTTTTGCGATGGTGCTATAGTACACTGCTGGACAAAATTATAAGTTCAGTAGTTTTTCTGTCATGAGCGGAATAGTGAAGTATTTACGTCAATGAGATATGTAAAGGATTGTCTTATGGTGACTTGCAAAGTATTATAAACATCCACGAGCTTTTATGATTACGTAATTTAAATTTATTTAAAAAAACATTATGAATGGCAAGACCAGAATTATAAGTTCATAAAGGTTTTTTTTCCAGTAGAAAGTTTTATACTGTATGCAAATTACTTTCACTGATGATGTAACGTCATTTACTGATAAGAGAATAAAAAAGAGGTGCGTAACTAAAATTTTAAGCTAGTCGTTTAAATTCCAAGAGCTAAGAAATTTCGTGATTGTGAAATTCGACAAATCTGGGAATTACATGGCAGCGGTATGTTTCAGAACAAAATTGCTGGGACTATTGGACGCTCTTAGTGTGCCGTCTCGAATGTTCTAAGAGGGGAATTGAAAGAACAGCGGAAAAACGTTCAGGTCGGAAACTATGTCTTCAATTGAAGGGCAAGCACAGAATTAACGGACTTGCAACGGTAATGAAATTATCCACGACAAAAATAAAGGACAATCTAAATGTCTAGTGTTGAAGAAAGAAAATTTCCATAATTTTGCAGAATTCTCCGGTTACCATATATATATATATAATATATATATATATACACATATGTCGAAAACCACCACTAATTTCAAAACATAAAAATGATCTTCCGAGTTTTGCCAGAAAGACGATGAGTTGGATTCTTGAATGCTATTTCGTTATACACTGGCGGAAAATACAATCCCAACACCAAGAAGCAATGAGTTCAGAGGAATGAAATTTAAGCAAAGCAGCTGTCTAGGTAACATATTTATTTGATTAAAGTTTCAGGGTTACAGGTTAAAGTGTGCGCGAGAAGATCCATTTCAAATGTGAAATAGTGGTACATTAATAACCGTGATAGTCGTCAAGATTTTGAAAGCAAACATGCAAACGTGCATTCATTGTGTCGTACAGGTGCCGTAGGTCATTTTGTGGTATGGAGTTCTATTCCTGTTGCACGTGGTCAGTTAAACTAGCAACGCTTAATGCTGATTGTGGATGACGCTGGATTTGTCTTCCAATAATGTCCCATATGTGCTTGATGGGAGAAAGATCTGGTGATCTGGTAAGCCAAGGTGATATGTCGACACTCCGTAGAGCACGTTGGGCGACAGCAGCGGTATGAGGACGAGCGTTATCCTGTTGGAAAACACCTCCTTGTATACTGCTCATGAATGGCAACGCAACCGGCTCAATCATCAGTCTGATCTACATATTTGCTGCAAGGTGCTTGGGATAGC
Source organism: Dysdera silvatica (assembly GCA_006491805.2). Taxonomy (NCBI): domain Eukaryota; kingdom Metazoa; phylum Arthropoda; class Arachnida; order Araneae; family Dysderidae; genus Dysdera; species Dysdera silvatica. The sequence goes on from QLNU02014802.1 coordinate 42,879,087, forward strand.
GACAAGAATGCTCCTGCTGTTATAGGAAATCGCTTCCCAGAACGTAACTCTTGGTGTAGGTCCAGTGTTTCTACGCCGCAGACAGCTTGGTTCCAAGTGCTCACCTCGTCTCTTTCTGACCAACCTTCGACCATCAATGACACCAAGACAGAAACGGCTCTCATCTGAAAACACAACAGATCTCCACTCCGCCCTCCAATGAGCTCTAGCTTGACACCACTGACGTCACATATGGCAGTGATTCGGAGTTAGTGACATGAATGCTATAGGCCGTCTGGCTCAGAGCTGTCCGTTAAGTAATCGATTTGTTACAGTTCGCTGTGTGTCACTCTGGAGCCAACAGAAGCTCTAATTTCTGCTGTAGATGCAATACGATGCGCCATAGCCATGCAGTGAATACGGGGGTTTTCTCTCTCAGTAGTAGCCCGTGTGCGGCCGGACCCGGGTCTGCTTGAGATTAGTGCCTCCCCGTAACCACTGTTGCCAACAATCATGCACAGTGGATACATTCCTGCCGAGTCTTTCTGCAATATCGCGGAAAGAAAACTCACCTTCTCGTAGCCCTATTAGATGGCCTCGTTCAAACTCAGTAAGCTACTGATACTGCCTTCTTCGTCTGTTTAAAGGCACTCTTGACTCAAACCTAGCTCACAGCGTCCAATCCGGACGATAAATAACGCTCATGAAGTTTATATCGCGTATTTAGAGCAAACGCGATTTGCATGATTATAGTGGCGCTACTAGCGCCATTCTTATTCGTCTAGAGTGAAATTTGAATAAGCGTCATCTTTCAGACGTGCAAACACGCTTCCCAAATTTTGTTTATCTGGCACAACTTCTTCTTAGTGTTGCGATTTTGTTTTCCGCCAGTGTATTTTCTGATGGAAAAAAAAAAATTAAATTTAGATGGACCGGATGAACGCAATATGTGCTGGCATGATTTAAGATTCGAATATGAAATGCAAATGACCTGGCAAATGAGATGCAGTTTGGTCATGATTTTGGCAAGATTTTCTGCTCAAGGAAAAACTAATATTGTGTTTCTGAACACACGAATAAAATCTCAACAATACGTCACAGTGCATAAAAATCAATTACATGCTTATGGTAAAATTTTAGGTGGTGAAAATGACAAATTTCAGCAGCACGATGCATCTGTTCATCGTTTAGTGTGTACAACGGATTGGCTTAAAGAACAGAATTTTGACGGAATTGCCTGGCATTTACCTTCAGCGGATTTTAAACCCACAGAAAACTTATGGGGCATATCTTCAAAGGAAATACATAAAGATGGGAGACAATTTTCTACGATTGACGAACTCAAATTTGCAATCAGAGAAGGATGGGAACACATTCCATGTTAGACTTTTTTAAACTTATAAGATTTTAGTTAAATCAGTGCCAAATCGAATTTTTGATGTAATAAAGAATCATGAAAGTTCTATAAAGCATTAAAATTATGTAAGTTGTTTGCTTCTTTTTACAAAAATTTATGTGAACTCATAATTCTGTCCATATTCATAATATGTTTTTCTTGTATAGGTTTGCAGCAAGTCACTGAATATTTGTGTAAAATTGTGAGAAATGCTGTCAAACATATTAAAATAAATGCCCATTCTTTACATTTGAAGGATACATTTTTTCCGTAAGTTTTTAATAAATTTCAGTTGAACTTACAATTTTGTATAGCAGTGTAATACGTTCGCCTAGAGCATCGTTACCACAGGTTCGACCCCCCGTGGTGATTAAAAAAAAAAAAAGAGAACGCTTAATCACTAATTGTTCACTGTAGTTCGGGGTTAGTTCCCTAGGCTACACGTAGTTCGGATCCTTAGGAAAACTGTAGGTTCTTTCGCAGCATAACCATCGTTATTCTTGCGCCTAGAAGTCACAAGCAACGATTTTTTCTATTTTTCTAGGGAGAATATCAATTATCCATTAGCGTATCGAAGCAAGGCATTTTTGTGTGTCATTAATGTTTTGGATCCATGGAAGATTTAGAATGTGTAGCGTACGATTCTTGTTAATGTAAATAATCGTTATCGTAATCGTATCGCGTTTCCCCTCAGTGGCGCTGGGGAGTTAGATGAATTGTAAAAGTCGCGCATGCGTAATGCGTTAGCGTGTTCTACATAAAAGTTAGCTATGCAGAGATTGAGGTTCTTGATGTTTTGCTTTCGTTAGTAATAGTAACTGGCTCGAGTGAATGCTAGTCATTTTCTGTGATATTTATCTAATAAGTTGTTTTAGTTACGTTAATAAATTCTGTTAGTTATTTAAAGAGTATTCATTTGCCGAATGCTTGTACAGCAACATCTTCAAACATTGCAGTTTTAAATCATCCAGCATTGCAGCCCGTGGATAAATAATTGGAGTTAGATGCAACTGTTATTTACCAAATCCGTAGTATGTAGGTTGGAAGCTGGTAATAGCTACGGTGTCGCTGTACTTCGCAGCAGCTAGGACATTGTATATGATATCGGTATTGTCTACCTTGCCACATTGATAACTCGTCCCTACTATAAATGTTTTAAAGAAGTTGAAATACATTGGAGATTTTCACATTTCATTTGATAATTGAGAAGAGAAGTTCGCGACTTAATTCCCAGATACAATTTCCCATTGCCGAATTTCACAACTCTTAGTCTCAGACCTATCAAGGCCCTCTTTAAGTTAAGGACGAAGTTTACTACGATCAATATAAATTAAACCACACTCGCGCGAACACTAGTGTAGATTTTCGGGTTTTCCGGAACCAGAAATAATCTCCTTTAATTCTGAAATACCAGTCCTCTTAATGGGTTTGAAGACGATTCGAAACATGAACTTAGAAAAGCTTGAAAAACTAACAGCGGCACTTTTTACGACGAGGGGAGAAAAGAATTTGAATTTGGAAGATAACGATTATGAAGAAGCAAATTTAAAGGCGCGAGACTTGCACGAGATAAAATGAACATGTTTCTAGAATTGTGGATCCCCAAAAAGGAATATGATGGAAGACATTTATATATAGAGAGAGTATGATATAGGAAATAAGTCACTGGAAAAATCAGGTCATTCATCGACTTCAAATACTTTCTTTCCTTGCTGGAAAATATCCTATCACCCTGAGGAAGGCAGTTCTTTACCTTGTTATCATAATGGCTAATATATGTCCTACAGCCATGAGGTTAGTTCAATTTCTTGTGAGATCAAAGACTTGTTCAATTTCTGTAAAGATGGCACATATTTGCTTTCTTACCATGATAGGAGAAAGAGTATTTGATTTATTTCGTAAACATAAAGGGAACAAAATTAGGAATATTCGGTTGATTTGGATAAAAGTTCATTTTAAGGGCATGTTGGTGGTGTAATAGCAGTATCTATAATACCTAATTTGTGCTGCTCAAATCATATTATAAGAAAAAAGTTAAAAAGTCTCCGCTGTTTTCACACTTGAAAAAGAGAAGAGGCGGTTGAAACACGAAAAGCTACGTTTTAAAACCTTTTACTAGCGACAAAAGAACATTCACTATAGAATTTCTTGGTAAACATTTTACCTTGTTTTTCTAAAAGTTTACTTTTCACCTTATAATTCAAACAACCTATTACATTTGCGGATCTAAAGTCAAATATTACCCAAACGAATTTTTTGTAAATACTGCGTATTTCAAAGATCATGATAGCTATCTATCGTTTTATGGTGTCACGGGCTAAGCTGATTTCTCAAAAAGATAAATATGATGAAATATAACTAATACTAAAAATAATCAATGATTATTTATAAAATTATCTTAAAACAGAAGCTTTAAAAATATTATTGATAGGTCTACCTTCGGAACGTCGTTCATAAATTAAATTTATTTATCATAATACACTCACGGACAATGAAATTTGCGCACCAAGAACGAAGCATATGATTGACCTGAAATTTTATTAATGGAAGGATATAGATGACTGATATACATGACCACAAAAGCAGCAGAAGAACAATTACAGAGGGAGTTGTGGTACATAGTACGATCATTCTCAATAACTCGTTACACTGCCTTGTGTTTCTATATAAGCAGCATTGACGTCTTAGCATAGTGTGAAATAGACTTCTAATGGTGTCCTGCGTTAGCCTTGTCAACACCTGTTGGACGTTATGTTCCAAATCTCAGGGATTGCGGCAACGAGGTAGCTGGCGTTTCAACTGGTCTCACGCATGCTCGATAGGGGAAAGGTCTGGGGATCGGGCTGGCCATGGAAGTGTCTGGACATGATGTACATAGGCCTGGGCAATCTGAACCGTGTGCGGTTGAGCATTATCCTGCTGAAATAGCACGCCTAGTTTCGCAGCCACGAATATCAGCACATGGGTCCGTAGAATCTCATTGGCGTACCGTTGACCAGCCAACATTCCAGGTACCATTACGAGAGTGGATCGGCTGTCGTAGTCCATGGTTGCTCAGACAATGATGCCTGCAGTGCGGCTAATGTGTCGCTCGATACCGAGGTTGGAATTGGGGTGTAGTTCAGGGGTACCCTAAACCAGGCACGATGATCTCCCAAAACGAAGTGGCATTCATCGTTAAACACCACACGGTGCTAATCTGTGACGTTTCATGTTTCTCTGGCCTGGCCGCACTGTAAACGTTAACTCCGATGTTCTCGCGTTAAAAGCAGTACACGTAAGGTATGCTGGGATCAAGGGCTGACACAAGGGGAGGTCACAGGGGTCATGATCCCCCAAAATATATTTTTTCACTGTAAAAAATTCCAACTTTCATGATAAATGAAGGGTGTTATTCCAAGACCATGGCAAATTCTGTCCTTGACCCCCCAAATGAAAGTCTGTGTCCGCCATTGGCTGGGACCACAGGTTCGCTTCCTCGAGGCGCGTATATATGGTTCGTAGACAAAAAGGAGCCCTTAATTGTGACTGTATACCGGATCGCGTTACCGTTGGCTCTATACATGACTGATGGGTCACCATTCAACCTTCCCTACTCTTCTTTATCTACGGTCCTTCCACAGTCGATCCTCCGTGACTGAGTAGCGTCATGTGACCCATGATCCCAAAGCAGTCAGAAGGTGTAGTGGTACGATCAGAACGATCCACCAAACGGGTTACCCGACGTTGATCAACCTGCGGTTTTTAGATCGATGATCAGGCCTCTCTCGAATCCGTTAGTTGCGTATATCGACGTTTCTGGCGTTTACCTACAGCCCATAGAAATATAGGTCGGTGAATGAGTCGTCATTTTCTGGTCTACTTCCGGTTTCATAACACAACGTTTACCATTGGAAAATTAATAATCCATTTTCTTCTCACAGAATCTGTTGCGAATCAACACATTCTATATTTATTCCTCGAATAATTAGAACAATTCTTAGCGATACACCCACACATTTCACCGTATTTCATTAAAAATTACACACTTGTAAATCACTAAACTTTAACAAAGCAGTGAATAGGATCACGTGACACGATGGTAAGAAAATGGCGAATATATGCCAGCTCTCTTTTCTAGGAGCCTTGCATTTACCCATCATTCTTTTCACTCCGTACTCGTGCTTGAGTTGGATAAAGCTTCTCGCATTAATGGGGCGTCGACCACAGGTCAGTTAATAAGGCCGCTGATTTATGTTTTCAGCGCCATTCACGGGTGCACGGTCATACGCAATCTCACGAGACTAAGATCATTTGCATACCAGCCCGCCCTTTAGCTATTTACATAATTTCACGATTGTAGAAGGTTTTCTTCTTGGTGTGCAATTTCCATTGTCCATTAGTTTATATGAAGCAAACGATGTGCATATTTTAGAGACATTTAAACATTGTTCATTTTTTAATTGTGAAAAATAAATAAAATAACCAAATTGAATTTAAAATTAAGTTATATAAATTTAATAACTGAACTTAGGATTGTATCAACTAATTTTCAACGTGAATCAACCTATTTTAATATGCGTTTATATGTAATTAGAAACAAAAATAATTTATAAAATTTCCCATGGAATTAAGTGAGTTGAAAGGGCAAAGTCATTTTTAAAAGCAGGTTTAACAATGCAGGATAAAGAATATTTTAAATTTAATGCATAAAATAAAATATTCCCATCGATAATTTTGAAATATTTTAAAATTTAACAAAATTTAAATCAAGGCTTTTTAGTTAGATTTCTATGAATGCAGGCATCGTTTCCTATATAAATGACTCAGTTTTTAATTATGATTGTTTTAAATTACAGTCCCAAGACTATCATCACAGTCTTCAAAGGGAGAGAAAGAGAGAAAGAGAAAGAGAGAAAGAGAGAGACAGAGAGACAGAGAGAAAGAGGGAGAGAGAGAGAGAGAGAGATACTCCTCCCAAAAAAATCTGCAGTTTCTTTTAGCAGCTTGAGCTCTGGATCAGTAGCGTAGCAGTTAAAAAATTATGGGTGTACTCAAGTATTTTTAAAGAAGATCATGTGATGCGTCGTTAAAGAAAATATAATTTGTGGGGGGTTGAGTCCCTCCGTCTAAGGCACTGTTTCGGACTATTGATACGGGAATATACATACGATAGCACTTGCCTATATGTGGTTTTACGGAACAGCAAACTTAGCAACATAATTAGTTCATAATTTCCATCCAAAAATATATTTGCAAATAGGTAAATTAAATCTATATTATGTAATTATAAAAAGATATATAGAATGTGAAATATCCATGCTAAAGATTAAGTAGATGTACTTTAGTTTCAGTTTCATATATATATATATATATATATGTATGTAGGGCCATACCAAGGGAAACAACATATCAAGCTCATCATGGGGGATTTTAATGCAAGAATTAGACAACAGGAACAAGGAGAGACATCGGTTGGTAAATATGGATATGGGGAAACGAATGAACGTGGCGATCAACTCATAGAATTTGCCGAAGCTGAAAATCTTAGCATCATGAATTCATTTTTTAAGAAGAAACTACAAAGAAAATGGACATGGAAACACCCCAATGGAGGAACCAGCGAAATTGACTATATACTGGCAAACAAGAAATCAATTATTGAAGATTGCAGCGTACTGAACAGATTTAATACTGGAAGTGATCATCGAATGGTGAGATGTAAAATGCACTTAAATACTAAATTAGAAAGACAGAAGCTCATTAGGAAACAAGTATGTAAGAGGGTGGATTTAAAGAAATTAAAAGAAAATACTGAGGCATTCAAGTTGGAATTAAAAAATCGCTTTTCTGCACTGGAAGGACTTATTCAAGAAGTTGATATCTCAGAAGCAAATGAAAACATTGTTAAGACAATAATTGAAACTGCCGGAGAAATTCGTGTTGGCATATGTAAAAAGCACAATAATAAATTATCTGAGAAGACGAAACAACTCATTAAAAGGCAAAAAGATATGAAGGTGGCCAATCAAAATACCAGTTCCAGGATTGAGTACATATAACTTTGTAAAACTCTGCGCAAAAACATGAAAGAAGACATAAGAAAACTCAACTGTGAGTTAGTAAGGGAAGATATTGAAAACAACAAGAGCCTTAGGGTTGTTAAAGTAAGTTTGTCTGTTGGGAAGAAACACATCATTGCATTAAAAGGAGAGGATGGCACCGTAACAAGAAATAAGGAAGAAATACTTAGAAGAGTTGAAGAATTCTATAAAAAACTGTACGGAAGTAACAGTGAATTAAATGAAGACACTGAAATAGTTGAAGGAACAGCTCCTAAAATCTTAAAAAAAGAAGTTTCATTTGTAATAAAAAGTATGAAGAAAGGAGAGGCCCTGGTGTATGATGGTATTACATTAGATATCCTAAAGAAGTGGAGAATATGTAGAGAACATACTTGCAAAATTCTTTACCACATGTCTAACAGCGGTAGCATACCAAAACGATGGTATTCTGCAACAGTAATTTTTTTACATAAAAAATGTGATAAAGAGTATTTGGAAAAATACCGACCAATTAGATTGTTACCTGCTATTTATAAAATCTTCACAAAAGTGCTAACACATCGCCTGCAGAAAAAATTAGATGCAGCTCAACCAAGAGAACAAGCTGGATTTCGAAGTGGATTCAGTACAGTGGACCATATTCAAGTATTAAGAGAATTAATTGAAAGAACACATGAATATGAACTTCCATTGTGTGTGGCATTTATTGACTATGAGAAGGCCTTTGACTCTATTAAAACATCAGCAGTCATCAACTCTTTAAGATCAGCAGACATCGAGGATGTGTACATTGACATGGTGAAATGTGTGTATAAAAATGCAAGTGCAAAATTTCGGTTACATAAAGATATCGAAACTATCAAACTTGGCAAAGGGGTGAGGCAGGGAGATACCATTTCTCCAAAGCTTTTTACTTCAGCTTTGCATATGATTTTTCAGCTGATAAATTGGAATGACAAAGGAATAAAAATAAATGGTGAATATTTAAATCATCTGCGGTTTGCTGATGACATTGTTATTTTTTCAACGAACCCATCAGAACTCCAAGACATGGTACAGGAGCTCTCAACTAGAAGTAGAGAAGTTGGACTGAAGATGAACCTACAAGAAACTAAAATCATGTTCAATAATTTCGTAGAGAAAACAAAAATACAAGTTGACAACATCGAGCTAGAAATTGCTGATTCATATATTTACTTTGGTCCACTGATTTCAATGGATGGCAACATTATGAAAGGAACTCAACAGACGTGTTAAACTTGGCTGGAGTGCAT
>QLNU02014802.1:42887879-42905641 GCA_006491805.2 Dysdera silvatica
GGGTACTATTACAAATAGTTTTTATGTTACAACTACCAAATGTTCAGGGCCGGACATTAGCTGAAGCCATTCCTCTCTCCCCCAAAACCGAGCAGTTTTTAAACACAAAAAGATATACTACTACTGCTAGGTTGTACGAAAAGTGCGCATGAACTTACTTTACAACTTTGTAATAATTTTATGAAAGACGCTGATTGGAGCGGAGCTTGCCTACCCTCTACCCACAAAAAAAATAAAATTAATTGATGAGCTTCGGAACCATTGATTAGTTGTAATATCATCAATCAGATAATAACAATTATTAACGCTGTATTAGGGTAAAAGGTCACTAAATTAAAAATTTACAGGACGGTGCATAAGCATTCCCAGAAAGTGGAAGGGGGTGAGGTTTATTTCAACCCACAATCCAGAATATTAACCATGTTAAAAAAATGCGTGTTAAAACTTAGGCGATGGAGGTCAAACCCACCAACCCAAACAAACAACAAAAGGATAGGCAAATGGGACGATGTCTAAATGTTCTCTAGTGCATAATATTTAAAAACTGAGGTTTTTTATATTTATTAATTAGGGAGAGATTTAAGAAATAGCGATATGCCGCCAATTCTAATAAACTGATCATTCTCGCGCGTAAGAATATTGTAAATTTTATTTTCGTTGTTCATAACACGGTGAAGATAACTTGTAAAGTCGCCAAATTGGGCTTACCCTTTTGCTGATAGTATAGAACCAATGAAAAGGGTATCTCGGAAAAAATAAACAACCCAGCATTTATTCGTTAGCGCTTATTGGTGAAATTAGTCCAATCAGTGAACAGATGACTATTTCAAAAATGTGTTTCTAGTTCCATGGATTGAACTCACCCTGCATACGTTACATTGCTATAATATTTATACGGAGACGGAATTAGTTCATATGGCACCTGGTGTGAAACCAAAATTTGGCTCCCCCATTTCTACTAAGTATTAATTATTTTTAAAATGATTCTTTTTGTGGAGTATTATCAATGAATGAAATATTATAAGTGTTCAATAAATCATAATCCTCCAATATTTTATTGTTACTTAATTTTTTTTCTTCAGAACTGTATATCGTATTGTAATAGTTTAGAAAACGATATTCAAATTTTACGTATGTATTAAATTTTTCGACAGAGCACAAAACAACTATTTCATTCAATATTTAATAGTTGAGTTTAGATTCTAAAATGAGAATTACGCTCGTAGAATCGAAATAGTCGGTGATTATGATATCATAGGCCACTGTGCATGCTATCTTTTATGTCGTGTAATAGGCCCACAGTCGCGAATGCCATCTAGTGCAAAATGGCACTTATGTGTCCGTTGATTTTTCGGAGTTGGCTCACCTGTCTATCTCGCATCATGCTTACAGGCACAGAGATGTAACAGAGATTTTGGCGTTTTTGTTTAATTTTTAATTTGAAGCCCCTGGCGGTTATTTCCAATTCATCTTTTTTTCAAGTATTCGCAAATTTGGCGTCTTGTAGAGCCTCGCTCAAGGCGGCACCGATGGCAGTTTTCCCTTTGTCAATGCCTAGGCACGCCTTTGAACATTACAATACAAAATTAATTATTCAATTAGTTACCGAAAAATTCATCCCCGCCTTTGCAAACTTTTCATCCAAAATTAGCCGCTGTAAACTGCAGCCTACTAACCTAGTGGTAAACCGGTCACTGACTGCAGCAAATACACTGATGAACAAAATTATAAGTTCAGTAGTTTTTCTGTCATGAGAAGGATAATAAAGTATTTGCATGAATGGAATATGCAAAGATTCGATCTATGGTGACTTGCAAAGTATTTTAAACATACACAAGCTTTCATAATTACGTCATCTAAAGTTATTCAAAAAATATTATAAATAACTTGGTCACAATTATAAATTCATAAAGTGTGTTTCTAATGAAAAGTTTTAAACTGTATGCAAATAACTTTTGCCGGTGATATGATGTAATTTACTAGTAGGAGAATAAAAAGAGGTGCGTAATCAAAATTTTGAGTTAGTCGCAAAAATACCAAGAGCTAAGCAATTTCATGCGTGTGAAATTCGACAAATTTGGAAATTATATGGCAGCGGTATATCTCAGAGGAAAATTGCTGGCACGATCGGACGCTCTCAATGTGCCGTTTCGAATATGCTTAAAAGGGGAATTGCAGATACAGCGGAAAAACGTTCGGGTCGCAAATCTTGTCTTCCATTAAAAAAGCAGGCGCAGAATTAATAGGCTTTCAACAATGACGAATTTATCCACCGTAAAAATAAAGGACAATTCCCACAATTTTTCAGAATTCTCCGGATATTATATATATATATACAAAATTATGTCAAAAACCACCACTAACTTCGAAATATAAAAATGATTATTTGAGTTTTGCCAGAAAGACGATGTCTTGGACCTATAAATGGTATTCCGTTATATTTTCTGATGAAAAAAATTCAATTTGGATGGGCTGGAAAACTATAATATATGCTGGCATGGTTTATGATTCGAACATGAAATGCAAATGACCTGGCAAATGGGAGGTGGTTCGGTCATGATTTGGGCAGGATTTCCTGCTCAAGGAAAAACTGATATTGTGTTTCTGAATACACGAATTAAATCTCAACAATATGTCACAATACTTAAAAACCAATTACATGCTTATACTGAAATTTTAAGTGGCGAGAATGACAAATTTCAACAGGACAATGCATCTGTCCATCGTTCAGTGTATACGAAAGAGTGGTTTAAAGAACAGAATTCTGATGTAATTGCATGGCCTTCACATGCACCAGATATTATCCCCATGAAAAATTTGAGGTATACTTGCAAGGGAGATATATAAAGATGGAGACAATTTTATACGATTGACGAACTTAAATTAGCAACCACAGAAGAATGGAAGTACATTTCATATGAGACACTTTTAAACTTAGTTGAATCCATGCTAAATCGTATTTTTGAAGCAATAAAGAATTATGGACCAAATATTAAAATTACGTAAAATTTTTTTTTCATAAAAATGTGTGTGAACTTATAATTTTGTCCATATTAGTAATATGGTTTTCTTGTGTAATTTGCAGCAAGTTGCTGAAAATATTTGGGATATTGTGAGCAATACTATCGAACGTATTAAAGCAGTTATTGGGTCTTTACATTTGCGGGACACATTTTTTCCTTAAGTTTTTAACAAGTTTAAAGTGAACTTATATTGTTGTCTACAGTGTATGAATGAAATGACAAAGCTATTGTGCTTTCGTTGCAGCGTAATTGGCGGGTTTCGGGACTTCTAACAACACACAGAAGTAGCTTCATACGTTGAAGGCGTATATGTAATAAATTTATTTGGGAGCCCACACTACACAGTTTGCATCAGGGTCCACTTTTCCTAACCGCACATCACGGATTCCATTTGAACTCCCACCTTTCCGTAAGACCTTTCAGCCGTTTGCAAGAGTGATCGAATTAAAAAGGCTTATGGTACAAATATGCATCACAGGCGTACGCAAAAAGTTCATAAGGGAGTTATAGATCTAGAACTTAATGTATTCCTATGTTAAATATACAAAATTTCATTGCAATGTGGGGTTACAACCCCCATCAACACCCTCTGGTAAGCCAGTGCTAGTGCTGAACAATATTATAGGTTGATGAACACGAAAATGTCAATCTGAATCATAAAGTTATTTAAACTTTAGCTATTCATCTAAAAACTGAGAAATGAAAATGATTTATACTCAATAATTTTAACACCTACGTTTGATCTAAATTACACTGCTGGACAAAATTATAAGTTCAGTAGTTTTTCTGTCATGAGCGGAATAGTGAAGTATTTACGTCAATGAGATATGTAAAGGATTGTCTTATGGTGACTTGCAAAGTATTATAAACATCCACGAGCTTTTATGATTACGTAATTTAAATTTATTTAAAAAAACATTATGAATGGCAAGACCAGAATTACAAGTTCATAAAGTTTTTTTCCAGTGGAAAGTTTTAAACTGTATGCAAATTACTTTCACTGGTGATGTGACGTCATTTACTGATAAGAGAATAAAAAGAGGTGCATAACTGAAATTTTGAGCTAGTCGTTTAAATTCCAAGAGCTAAGAAATTTCGTGATTGTGAAATTCGACAAATCTGGGAATTACATGGCAGCGGTATGTTTCAGAACAAAATTGCTGGGACTATTGGACGCTCTTAGTGTGCCGTCTCGAATGTTCTAAGAGGGGAATTGAAAGAACAGCGGAAAAACGTTCAGGTCGGAAACTATGTCTTCAATTGAAGGGCAAGCACAGAATTAACGGACTTGCAACGGTAATGAAATTATCCACGATAAAAATAAAGGACAATCTAAATGTCTTATGTTCAAGTAGGACAATTTCCAGAATTTTGGAGAATTCTCCGGTTACCATATATATATATATATAAATATATATATACACATATGTCGAAAACCACCACTAATTTCAAAACATAAAAATGATCTTCCGAGTTTTGCCAGAAAGACGATGAGTTGGATTCTTGAATGCTATTTCGTTATACACTGGCGGAAAATACAATCCCAACACCAAGAAGCAATGAGTTTAGAGGAATGAAATTTAGGCAAAGCAGTTGTCTAGGTAACATATTTATTTGATTAAAGTTTCAAGGTTACCGGTAAAAGTATGCGCAAGAAGATCCATTTCAAATGCGAAATGGTGGTACATTAATAACCGTGATAGTCGTCAAGATTTTGAAAGCAAACATGCAAACGTGCATTCATTGTGTCGTACAGGTGCCGTAGGTCATTTTGTGGTATGGAGTTCTATTCCTGTTGCACGTGGTCAGTTAAACTAGCAACGCTTAATGCTGATTGTGGATGACGCCGGATTTGTCTTCCAATAATGTCCCATTCGATGGGAGAAAGATCGGGTGATCTCGCAAGCCAAGGCAACATGTCGACACTCTGTACAGCACGTTGGGTGAGAGTACTGGTATGAGGACGAGCGTTATCCTGCTAGAAAACACCTCCTTGTATACTGCTCATGAATGGCAACGCAACCGGTTCAATCATCAGTCTGACCTACATATTTGCTGTCAAGGTGCTTGGGATAACGATGAGAGTGATCCTGCTGTCATAGGAAATCGCTCCCTAGACCGTAACTCCTGGTGTAGGTCCAGTGTGTCTACGCCGCAGACAGCTTGGTTCCAAGTGCTCACCTCGTCTCTTTCTGACCAACCTTCGACCATCACTGGCACCAAGACAGAAACGGCTTTCATCTGAGAACATAACAGATCTCCACTCCGCCCTCAAATGAGCTCTAGCTTGACACCACTGACGTCGCAGATGGCAGTGATTCGTAGTGCCATAAACGCTAATGGCCGTCAGGCTCGGTGCTGTTCCTCAAGTAATCGATTTGTTACAGTTTGCTGTGTCACTCTGAAGCCAACAGAAGCTCTAATTTCTGCTGTAGATGCAATACGATGCGCCATAGCCATGTAGTGAATACGGGGGTTTTCTCTTTCAGTAGTAGCCCGTGTGCGACCGGACCCGGGTCTGCTTGAGATTAGTGCCTCCCCGTGACCACTGCTGCCAACACTCATACACAGTGGATACATCATTGCCAAGTCTTTCTGCAATATCGTGGGAAGAAAACTCACCTTCTCATAGCCCTATTAGATGACCTCGTTCAAACTCAGTAAGCTACTGATACTGCCTTCTTCGTCTCTTTAAAGGCACTCTTGGCTCAAAACTAGCTCACAGCGTCCAATCCGGACGATAAATAACGCTCATTTTCAAGTTTATATCGCGTATTTAGAGCAAACGCGATTTGCATGATTATAGTGGCGCTACTAGCGCCATTCTTATTCGTCTAGAGTGAAATTTGAATAAGCGTCATCTTTCAGACGTGCAAACACGCTTCCCAAATTTTGTTTATCTGGCACAACTTCTTCTTGGTGTTGGGATTTTGTTTTCCGCCAGTGTATTTCCTGATGGAAAAAAAAAATTAAATTTAGATGGACCGGATAAACGCAATATGTGCTAGCATGATTTAAGATTCGAATATGAAATGCAAATGACCTGGCAAATGAGATGCAGTTTGGTCATGATTTTGGCAAGATTTTCTGCTCAAGGAAAAACTAATATTGTGTTTCTGAACACACGAATAAAATCTCAACAATACGTCACAGTACATAAAAATCAATTACATGCTTGTGGTGAAATTTTAGGTGGTGAAAATGACAAATTTCAGCAGCACGATGCATCTGTTCATCGTTTAGTGTATACAACGGATTGGCTTAAAGAATAGAATTTTGACGGAATTGCCTGGCATTTACCTTCATCGGATTTTAAACCCACAGAAAACTTATGGGGCATATCTTCAAAGGAAATATATAAAGATGGGAGACAATTTTCTACGATTGACGAACTCAAATTAGCAATCAGAGAAGGATGGGAGAACACATTCCATGTTAGACTTTTTTAAACTTATAAGATTTTAGTTAAATCAGTGCCAAATCGAATTTTTTGATGTAATAAAGAATCATGAAAGTTCTATAAAGCATTAAAATTATGTAAGTTGTTTGCTTCTTTTTACAAAAATTTATGTGAACTCATAATTCTGTCCATATTCATAATATGTTTTTCTTGTATAGGTTTGCAGCAAGTCACTGAATATTTGTGTAAAATTGTGAGAAATGCTGTCAAACATATTAAAATAAATGCCCATTCTTTACATTTGAAGGATACATTTTTTCCGTAAGTTTTTAATAAATTTCAGTTGAACTTACAATTTTGTATAGCAGTGTAATACGTTCGCCTAGAGCATCGTTACCACAGGTTCGACCCCCCGTGGTGATTAAAAAAAAAAAAAGAGAACGCTTAATCACTAATTGTTCACTGTAGTTCGGGGTTAGTTCCCTAGGCTACACGTAGTTCGGATCCTTAGGAAAACTGTAGGTTCTTTCGCAGCATAACCATCGTTATTCTTGCGCCTAGAAGTCACAAGCAACGATTTTTTCTATTTTTCTAGGGAGAATATCAATTATCCATTAGCGTATCGAAGCAAGGCATTTTTGTGTGTCATTAATGTTTTGGATCCATGGAAGATTTAGAATGTGTAGCGTACGATTCTTGTTAATGTAAATAATCGTTATCGTAATCGTATCGCGTTTCCCCTCAGTGGCGCTGGGGAGTTAGATGAATTGTAAAAGTCGCGCATGCGTAATGCGTTAGCGTGTTCTACATAAAAGTTAGCTATGCAGAGATTGAGGTTCTTGATGTTTTGCTTTCGTTAGTAATAGTAACTGGCTCGAGTGAATGCTAGTCATTTTCTGTGATATTTATCTAATAAGTTGTTTTAGTTACGTTAATAAATTCTGTTAGTTATTTAAAGAGTATTCATTTGCCGAATGCTTGTACAGCAACATCTTCAAACATTGCAGTTTTAAATCATCCAGCATTGCAGCCCGTGGATAAATAATTGGAGTTAGATGCAACTGTTATTTACCAAATCCGTAGTATGTAGGTTGGAAGCTGGTAATAGCTACGGTGTCGCTGTACTTCGCAGCAGCTAGGACATTGTATATGATATCGGTATTGTCTACCTTGCCACATTGATAACTCGTCCCTACTATAAATGTTTTAAAGAAGTTGAAATACATTGGAGATTTTCACATTTCATTTGATAATTGAGAAGAGAAGTTCGCGACTTAATTCCCAGATACAATTTCCCATTGCCGAATTTCACAACTCTTAGTCTCAGACCTATCAAGGCCCTCTTTAAGTTAAGGACGAAGTTTACTACGATCAATATAAATTAAACCACACTCGCGCGAACACTAGTGTAGATTTTCGGGTTTTCCGGAACCAGAAATAATCTCCTTTAATTCTGAAATACCAGTCCTCTTAATGGGTTTGAAGACGATTCGAAACATGAACTTAGAAAAGCTTGAAAAACTAACAGCGGCACTTTTTACGACGAGGGGAGAAAAGAATTTGAATTTGGAAGATAACGATTATGAAGAAGCAAATTTAAAGGCGCGAGACTTGCACGAGATAAAATGAACATGTTTCTAGAATTGTGGATCCCCAAAAAGGAATATGATGGAAGACATTTATATATAGAGAGAGTATGATATAGGAAATAAGTCACTGGAAAAATCAGGTCATTCATCGACTTCAAATTCTTTCTTTCCTTGCTGGAAAATATCCTATCACCCTGAGGAAGGCAGTTCTTTATCTTATTATCATAATGGCTAATATATGTCCTACAGCCATGAGGTTAGTTCAATTTCTTGTGAGATCAAAGACTTGTTCAATTTCTGTAAAGATGGCACATATTTGCTTTCTTACCATGATAGGAGAAAGAGTATTTGATTTATTTCGTAAACATAAAGGGAACAAAATTAGGAATATTCGGTTGATTTGGATAAAAGTTCATTTTAAGGGCATGTTGGTGGTGTAATAGTAGTATCTATAATACCTAATTTGTGCTGCTCGAATCATATTATAAGAAAAATGTTAAAAAGTCTACGCTGTTTTCACACTTGAAAAAGAGAAGAAGCGGTTGAAACACGAAAAGCTACGTTTTAAAACCTTTTACTAGCGACAAAAGAACATTCACTATAGAATTTCTTGGTAAACATTTTACCTTGTTTTTCTAAAAGTTTACTTTTCACCTTATAATTCAAACAACCTATTACATTTGCGGATCTAAAGTCAAATATTACCCAAACGAATTTTTTGTAAATACTGCGTATTTCAAAGATCATGATAGCTATCTATCGTTTTATGGTGTCACGGGCTAAGCTGATTTCTCAAAAAGATAAATATGATGAAATATAACTAATACTAAAAATAATCAATGATTATTTATAAAATTATCTTAAAACAGAAGCTTTAAAAATATTATTGATAGGTCTACCTTCGGAACGTCGTTCATAAATTAAATTTATTTATCATAATACACTCACGGACAATGAAATTTGCGCACCAAGAACGAAGCATATGATTGACCTGAAATTTTATTAATGGAAGGATATAGATGACTGATATACATGACCACAAAAGCAGCAGAAGAACAATTACAGAGGGAGTTGTGGTACATAGTACGATCATTCTCAATAACTCGTTACACTGCCTTGTGTTTCTATATAAGCAGCATTGACGTCTTAGCATAGTGTGAAATAGACTTCTAATGGTGTCCTGCGTTAGCCTTGTCAACACCTGTTGGACGTTATGTTCCAAATCTCAGGGATTGCGGCAACGAGGTAGCTGGCGTTTCAACTGGTCTCACGCATGCTCGATAGGGGAAAGGTCTGGGGATCGGGCTGGCCATGGAAGTGTCTGGACATGATGTACATAGGCCTGGGCAATCTGAACCGTGTGCGGTTGAGCATTATCCTGCTGAAATAGCACGCCTAGTTTCGCAGCCACGAATATCAGCACATGGGTCCGTAGAATCTCATTGGCGTACCGTTGACCAGCCAACATTCCAGGTACCATTACGAGAGTGGATCGGCTGTCGTAGTCCATGGTTGCTCAGACAATGATGCCTGCAGTGCGGCTAATGTGTCGCTCGATACCGAGGTTGGAATTGGGGTGTAGTTCAGGGGTACCCTAAACCAGGCACGATGATCTCCCAAAACGAAGTGGCATTCATCGTTAAACACCACACGGTGCTAATCTGTGACGTTTCATGTTTCTCTGGCCTGGCCGCACTGTAAACGTTAACTCCGATGTTCTCGCGTTAAAAGCAGTACACGTAAGGTATGCTGGGATCAAGGGCAGACACAAGGGGAGGTCACAGGGATCCTGATCACCCAAAATATATTTTTTCACTGTAAAAAATTCCAACTTTCATGATAAATGAAGGGTGTTATTCCAAGACCATGGCAAATTCTGTCCTTGAACCCCTCAAAATGAAAGTCTGTATCCGCCATTGGCTGGGACCACAGGTTCGCTTCCTCGAGGCGCGTATATATGGTTCGTAGACAAAAAGGAGCCCTTAATTGTGACTGTATACCGGATCGCGTTACCGTTGGCTCTATACATGACTGATGGGTCACCATTCAACCTTCCCTACTCTTCTTTATCTACGGTCCTTCCACAGTCGATCCTCCGTGACTGAGTAGCGTCATGTGACCCATGATCCCAAAGCAGTCAGAAGGTGTAGTGGTACGATCAGAACGATCCACCAAACGGGTTACCCGACGTTGATCAACCTGCGGTTTTTAGATCGATGATCAGGCCTCTCTCGAATCCGTTAGTTGCGTATATCGACGTTTCTGGCGTTTACCTACAGCCCATAGAAATATAGGTCGGTGAATGAGTCGTCATTTTCTGGTCTACTTCCGGTTTCATAACACAACGTTTACCATTTGAAAATTAATAATCCATTTTCTTCTTCTTACGGGATATGTTGCAAATCCAAACATTCTATGTTTATTTCTCGAATGATTAGAAACATTCCCAGCGGAACACTCACCCATTTCACCTTATTTTATTAAAAATAACACACTTGGAAATCACTCAACTTTAACGCAGCAGTGAATGGGATGACGTGATACAATGGCAAAAATATGGCGGATATGCGCCAGCTCTCTTTTCTAGGAGCCTTGCATTTACCCATCATTCTTTTCACTCCGTACTCGTGCTTGAGTTGGATAAAGCTTCTCGCATTAATGGGGCGTCGACCACAGGTCAGTTAATAAGGCCGCTGATTTATGTTTTCAGCGCCATTCACGGGTGCACGGTCATACGCAATCTCACGAGACTAAGATCATTTGCATACCAGCCCGCCCTTTAGCTATTTACATAATTTCACGATTGTAGAAGGTTTTCTTCTTGGTGTGCAATTTCCATTGTCCATTAGTTTATATGAAGCAAACGATGTGCATATTTTAGAGACATTTAAACATTGTTCATTTTTTAATTGTGAAAAATAAATAAAATAACCAAATTGAATTTAAAATTAAGTTATATAAATTTAATAACTGAACTTAGGATTGTATCAACTAATTTTCAACGTGAATCAACCTATTTTAATATGCGTTTATATGTAATTAGAAACAAAAATAATTTATAAAATTTCCCATGGAATTAAGTGAGTTGAAAGGGCAAAGTCATTTTTAAAAGCAGGTTTAACAATGCAGGATAAAGAATATTTTAAATTTAATGCATAAAATAAAATATTCCCATCGATAATTTTGAAATATTTTAAAATTTAACAAAATTTAAATCAAGGCTTTTTAGTTAGATTTCTATGAATGCAGGCATCGTTTCCTATATAAATGACTCAGTTTTTAATTATGATTGTTTTAAATTACAGTCCCAAGACTATCATCACAGTCTTCAAAGGGAGAGAGAGAGAGAGAGAGACAGAGAGAAAGAGAGAGACAGAGAGACAGAGAGACAGAGGGAGAGAGAGAGAGAGAGAGATACTCCTCCCAAAAAAATCTGCAGTTTCTTTTAGCAGCTTGAGCTCTGGATCAGTAGCGTAGCAGTTAAAAAATTATGGGTGTACTCAAGTATTTTTAAAGAAGATCATGTGATGCGTCGTTAAAGAAAATATAATTTGTGGGGGGTTGAGTCCCTCCGTCTAAGGCACTGTTTCGGACTATTGATACGGGAATATACATACGATAGCACTTGCCTATATGTGGTTTTACGGAACAGCAAACTTAGCAACATAATTAGTTCATAATTTCCATCCAAAAATATATTTGCAAATAGGTAAATTAAATCTATATTATGTAATTATAAAAAGATATATAGAATGTGAAATATCCATGCTAAAGATTAAGTAGATGTACTTTAGTTTCAGTTTCATATATATATATATATATATATGTATGTAGGGCCATACCATAAAACAACATTGTCCTCATCATGGGAGATTTCAATGCAAGAATTGGACAACGGGAACAAGGAGAGACATCGGTTGGTAAATACGGATATGGGGAAAGGAATGAACGTGGCGATCAACTCATCGAATTTGCAGAAGCTGAAAATCTTAGCATCATGAATTCATTTTTTAAGAAGAAACCGCAAAGAAAATGGACATGGAAACACCCAAATGGGGGAACTAGCGAAATTGACTATATCCTGGCAAACAAGAAATCAATTATTGAAGATTGCAGCGTACTGAACAGATTTAATACTGGAAGTGATCATCGAATGGTGAGATGTAAAGTGTGCTTAAATACTAAATTAGAAAGACAGAAGCTCATTAGGAAACAAGTAAGTAAGAGGGTGGATTTAATGAAACTGAAAGCAAATACCGAGGCATTCAAGTTGGAATTAAAAAATCGCTTTTCTGCACTGGAAGGACTTATTGAAGAAATTGATATCTCAGAAGCAAATGAAAACATTGTTAAGACAATAGTTGAAACTGCTGGGGAAATTGGTGGTGTAACCTGTAAAAAGCACAATAGCAAATTATCTGAGAAGACGAAACAGCTCATGAAAAGGCGAAGAGATATGAAGGTGGACAATCGAAATACCAGTTCCAGGATTGAGTACATAGAACTTTGTAAAACTCTGCGCAAAAGCATGAAAGAAGACATAAGAAAATTCAACTGTGAGCTAGTAAGGAAAGCCATTGAAAATAACAAGAGCCTTAGGGTTGTTAAAGGAAGTTTATCTGTTGGGAAGAAACACATCATTGCATTAAAAGGAGAGGATGGCACCGTAACAAGAAATAGGGAAGAAATACTTAGAAGAGTTGAAGAATTCTACAAAAATCTATACGAAAGTAACAGTGAATTAAACGAAGACATTGAAATAGTCGAAGGAACAGCTCCTAAAATCTTAAAAGAAGAAGTTTCATTTGCAATAAAAAGCATGAAGAAAGGAAGAGCCCCTGGTGATGATGGTATTACATTAGATATCCTAAAAGAAGCTGGAGAATATGTAGAAGACATACTTGCAAAATTCTTTACCAAATGTCTTAACAGCGGTAACATACCAAACCAATGGGATTCTGCAACAGTAATTCTTTTGCATAAAAAAGGTGATAAAGAGGATTTGAAAAATTACCGACCAATTAGCTTGTTACCTGCTATTTATAAAATCTTCACAAAAGTTCTAACACATCGCCTGCAGAAAAAATTAGATGCAGCTCAACCAAGAGAACAAGCTGGATTTCGAAGTGGATTCAGTACAGTGGACCATATTCAAGTATTAAGAGAATTAATTGAAAGAACACATGAATATGAACTTCCATTGTGTGTTGCATTTATTGACTATGAGAAGGCCTTTGACTCTATAAAAACATCAGCAGTCATCAACTCTTTAAGATCAACAGACATTGAGGATGTGTACATTGACATGGTGAAACGTGTGTATAAAAATGCAAGTGCAAAATTTCGGTTACATAAAGATACCAAAACTATCAAACTTGGCAAAGGTGTGAGGCAGGGAGATACCATTTCTCCAGAACTTTTTACTTAAGCCTTACAGATTTTTAGCTGATAAATTGGAATAACAAAGGAATAAAAATGGTGAATATTTAAATCATCTGCGGTTTGCTGATGACATCATTTTTTTTTCAACGGACCCATTAGAATCCCAAGACATGGTACAAGAGCTCTCAACTAGATGTAAAGAAGTTGGACTAAAGATGAACTTACAAAAAACTAAGATCATGTTCCATAATTTCGTAGAGAAAATAAAAATACAAGTTGACAACATGGAGCTAGAAATTGCTGTTTCATATATTTACCTGGGCCAGTTGATTTCAATGGATAGCAACATTATGAAAGAACTCAACAGACGTATTAAACTTGGCTGGAGTGCATTTGGAAGAAATTGTTTTATCCTGAAGGGGAATTTGCCTTTGTGTCTGAAAAGAAAGGCCTTCAACCAGTGTGTATTGCCAGTCCTCTCTTATGGATCAGAGACATGGAGTCTAACAGTTGGAGCAATACGAAAGTTACAGACAGCTCAAAGGAGCATGGAGAGGTGAATGCTTGGAATAACTAGGAGAGATCGAAAAAGAAACACTTGGGTGAGAGAGCAAACTGGAGTAGAGGATATTATTGTTAAAGTAAAAAGACTGAAATGGCGATGGTCTTGGCATATCGCAAAAGAACTGATCAACGATAGACAACGCAAAATCTCAACTGGATTCCAAGGGACCACCTAAGACCTAGAAAACTTCCTGAAACTAGATGGTTGGATGAAAGAAGAAAAGAGTTTGGTGTGACGTGGAAACGAATGGCCCAGGATAGACTTGTGTGGAAAGTATTTGGAGAGACCTTCATTCAGCAGTGGATAGATAATGGTTGAATATGATGATGATGGGATTATATATATATATATGTCGAGCCCAGCTATAACGAACCTCTAGGGACAGAATTTTAGGTTCGCTATATCCGGAGCTTCGTTATATTGGATCCGATAAAAATAATGGATGAGTGGATGGGACCAGCAAATTCGTTCGTTACTTACCTGGATTCGTTATACGCTGAGTTTGGTCTCTCTTTCCAACCAGCAGCACCACTGCTAGATGATCTTGTGTCCTTGGCAGAACCATCCAGTTTGCGCCCCCTAACCACGGACATGTTCTCACCTGTGGACTATTTCAACCAATTTTACGCTCTTCTTCGTCTGCGGGGGCCTTCCACGCCACCCTTTAGCTACGGCCTTTTCAGTAACATGCCGAATCCTCTACCATGATATACATTGGGTTTCTTTCTTTTGAGGTTTATATAGACATTCATGCTCAAGGAAATAGGAGTGGAAATATATTTTGGAATAAACCGCTATGTCTGCTATAATTCTCAAATGTAACTTTATATAGTGAAATTAATATACCTATAACATTAATTCTCTACACATCTCAGCTGTTCTTTTTCAGAAGTGGAACTTCCACACCCTATTCGTTGCTATAGAAGAACTGTGCACACGGTCCTGGTGGAATACCTCCAGTGCATTTACCCGTCTTCCTCAACCTTCCCTTCCGTTTCCTTTGAAAAATTTTAATTGCATCTGAATATATGTCGTGATTTTCCAGAAAGGAGGAATTCTGTTATTTGCCCAATCAGAAGGCCAAAGAACTCTGGAACTGAATTAGCCTCTTAGAAATCGATTTCCTCTTCCTCTTGCGTGTTGAAACTTTCCGAACGGATGGTACATGAAAAATTGAGCTGTTTCTTGGAAATTAATTCGGTTTTTCTGACTACTCCACTAGTTTTAGATATAATCGCTCGATTTCCCGGGACCTAGTGCATCCCTCATCATTGTTCAAGTCAAGCAAGGAGCTGGGACTTCATTCTGCAATCTTTTTTGTTAACTTGGAGGCAACTTTTGACACCGCATCTGCACCATTCTACAATCCTTTTGAAACTTTCTTCGCTTTGTTTGGATGGGTATATCATGGCATTCATATAGTCTTACCTTACCAAGAGAACAGCGCAACTTCGTGTTGGGAACACTCTTTCATCGTTTTCGGCTCATGAAAGGGGTGTTCCCCAGGGAGGAGTCCTCAGTCCATTTCTCTTCAATGTCCTTCTTGCCGACCTCCCTTCGTATCTTTCAAATTTTGTCAATAATCATCATTTCGTCATATCATCCCAAAATTCCTCTGATCTCCAACGAAATATTCAGGATGCTGTAGACTTCTTGTGGACTTCTGCAACACTTGGGATCCCTCCATTTCCCCCGACTAAAACGGTTATTATCCCTGTCTTCAATCGTCTAGACATTGCGCATCGCATTAACTTAGCTATTGTAAACAACACCATTGTTGTTGTTCTCAAGCACAGATTCCTGGGGGAAGAATCTCGGCGTAGGTAAGAGGCGCTTTTGTGCATAGTCAGATTTCGGTACCCCCATAAAATGGAACTTGCAAATTTAAATGAAATTAATTTCAAGAAATTTTTATTTCTTTAATATGCAAATACAATATATACGTATGCATACCTAAAAATATAACATCTCCACTAATTTTTTCTCAACTATTACAAAACAATTGCAATATAATTTTTTTTTTTTACCCCTTGGCAATGACCGTATTTGGAAACGTATCGGTTAATTTATATTCAGAAAAATGAAAACACCGTGAGAAGCCACTTCTCCCTTTTTTAAAACATCACAAGATCTTTAATTCCTCACAGTCAAGTACCCCGGCTGTCAACAGTTTTATTATCGCTTATTTTATGCGTAGATCTTTGCAATATTTAATGACTGTTTATCATTCCATTCCTTTAATTCGATTATGTCGTTAATAAATTTGAAGTTTTCATTGTTTCAACTAAAGCAATGATAAACGCAAAAATTAAAACAACAAAAATTAAGTTAAAAGTTCGAGCCACCCTTATCTCTCTGCAACATTTACATTTTAAAGAGTTATTTCTATGAAAAAATAAATTGTTGTATTTTGGAAGCAACCCGTCCACGTCATTCGGAAAACCCGCATGGGTGACCATGGCTCGGTCTTCTGTAGTCTTCGTTCAATTGTGCCTTCAAGGCCTGTAGCCGGAATGGAGGGGCAACTGGCCAAGTCAAAGGGCACATAGAGCACATGGTACTCGGGAACCATTCTATATATATATATAGATGGAGCAACTGGGGGCCCATGCTCCTGCTGGCCCCGACTTGGCTACAAGCCTGGTGTTGCCATCATCATTTAGTGGTAATTGGTGGTTCTAGTGCACTGAATATGATCAAACTTGTTTTGATATACAATCAGACCTGGGTTTATGGAATAGTGGTGCGTTGGGGAAATGTTCAGTATTCAAAATTTTGAAAGGCAGCGGAATTTGTTTTTAGTCGTCTACCGCAAAATTGTATAAACCCTTCCAGAGCCGATTGTTAGCGGCCCTGGGCAAAGGAAGTTTTAGCGACCCTTAAAAATGTTTTGACACAACACAACGATAAAAAGATTTACCAGGGTTTAGCATTACAAAATAAAGTCCTTCACTGATCTAAACGCTGTGCTTAAAGATAAAGAGGAGAGAAGTTAAATTGAAAACAAGAGATAAAAAGTAATTAAAACACAAATATTTGCAATTTATTATCACTATAATTATAACGAATTAATGAAAAGCTAACTCAATGAACAAAGCCGCTTTTATTATACTATTAGAACTTACAAAGTAATATTTTGACCTTGCTTGGAGCAGAATGACCATTGTTTCCATTGAGCCGTAAAAATACAATCAACCAACTAAACAATCTAGTTTTTTGTGCAGCCGGGTGTCGGAAAGAAAGAGTTTCTGCAGTGGCCAAATGGCCACCACAGTAAACCTAATAACGTATAGGCTACGTATTCTAATACATAATGATACGCATATTTATTTTGACCACCATTTAGAAGCTGCATTATGAGAAGTATGACGTCAAATGCAAAAGGCCAATTGACCAAATGCCCTGTTGAAAGTATATGGGGCGAAAAAAAATGATTTCTTGGTATTTGCACTACAAATTTTTGCGGCCCTGGGCGGCCGCCCAGCTCGCACCCCCCTAAGCACGGCTCTGGATCCTTCTCCCTCCAGGGAAGCGCCCCAGGAAAGAGATTTCGTCGTCAAATATGATACATTTTTTCATGCAAATATCGTTATTTTATCTTACGATAATTCACATGATGTAATCATGAATGCCTCATTCCCCACCTTATATTTCAGGATTTTCAGTCGCACTTGAGAAGGCGGATCAACAAAATTTCCCTTATTTCTATTGGCAAAAAGTTCTCAGTAAGGGCTGTCTCTTTATATATTATCCACTTTACCACAAATGGTAACCTCGCATGAACGCATAGGCGTAAAGCAGTA
>QLNU02014802.1:42905741-42935678 GCA_006491805.2 Dysdera silvatica
TGCACCTGGAATTGATAAAGTACATGGTTTTTGGCTTAAACACCAGCCTCCATAAGAGAATTGCTGCCCATTTCAATACTATCCTCCACACAGCTAAAATAGAAAACTGGCTCACGACGGGTAAAACATACCTCATCATAAAGGAGAAAGCAAAAGGCCCCATTCCTAGCAACTTCCGTCCAATTCCTTGTCTACCTACAACCTATAAACTTCTTACTAGTACTATTGCCAACTCAATCCATGAATACTTGTGGAAACATGAACTCTCCCCATTGGAACAAAAAGATAATTACAAAAACTCGCGTGGAACTAAAGACCAATTGCTTATAGATAAAATGATTCTCAAAAATGTTAAAACGAGGAAAAGAAACATCTCCCTTGGCATGGATTGATTACAGAAAAGCACGCTACTCACTCTCACATAGCTGGATTACAAAATCCTTAGAAATGCTTAGAATTAGCTCCAGTGTTGTGAAATTAGTAAGCAAAACCATTAATAAATGGAAAACAACTTTGTATGCAAGCAATGAACTCATAGGGGAGGTAAAGATCCAAAAAAGGTATATTCCAGGGGGAATCTTTATCACCCCTTTTATTCACACTTGCATTGATCCCATTAACAACAATCCTGAACAATACAAGAATGGGATATGAAATATCAAAACAAAATGGGGAAAATTTCACACACTTACTGTATATGGATGATCTAAAACTATTTGGAAAATCCAGAAAGGAAATAAAGCCTTTATTAAACACGGTGAGAATTTTTAGTGAAGATATCAAGACGGAATTTGGCCTTGACAAATGTGCCACGATCACAATAAAAAAATGAAAGATAGAAATACACAGAGGATATAACTCTTGGCAACGAGCAAGTAATCAAACAACTTTCCAATGAAGAGCATTACAAGAACTCGGGCATGTTAGAACTAGATGAAATCCTTCACAGTAATATGAAAGCCATCACATGCTCAGAGTACATGAAACGCATACGAAAAATTTTGAAATCAAAATTGAATGGCGGAAACACCATTAGAGCCATAAACAGCTGGGCCATACCTGTAATAAGATACACGGCAGGGATTATTGATTGGACATCAATCGACTTGGATAACTTAGACCGAAAAACACACAAACAAATGACCATAAACCATGATCTTCGTCCACGGAGTGACATAGATAGACTGTACTTACCGAGGAGAGAAGGAAGAAGAAGCCTCTTACAAATTAAACAAACTGTTGAAGAGGAAATAAGAGACCTCAATGAATATTTAAATAAAAGTAAGGAGAAGCTCCTAATGGAAGTGGCTTCAAGAAAGCTAATAAAGGTTTCAGACTCAAAGAAGTCCTTCAAACTAAATGAACTTCAAAAACGTCGCACAAATTGGCAAAACAAACCCCCCTCCATGGGCAATGTTTGAAAGAAATTGAGGAAAAAAGTCGATCGTCAGCATAACTGGAGATAGTTGCAATTGTGAACTTTAAAAAAAGAAACCGAAGTCATGATCTTTGCTGCACAAGAGTAAGCACTGCAAACAAACGTGATGCCATCAAAAATCCAAAGGCAAAATAAGAACTGTAAATGCAGGCTGTGAAAGACATGACAGAGTGGCTACCCTGATTTACTGGAATATCTGCAGAAATTATGAGATCACGGTAACCAAGAACTACTGGGAACATGAAGCAAAAAAGTGACAGAAAACGACTAAATAAAAATCCTGTGGGACTTTCGGCTTTAAACAGGAATTTGGAACACAATATACCAGACATAACATTGGTGAAGGAAAAACAGGTATTTATCATCGACATTGCAATACCAGGTGACAGCAGAATTAAAGAGAAGGAATTCGAAAAAATCTCCAAATATCGTGACCTTGCAATAGAAATTAATAGACTCTGGAAAAAACAAGTAACAGTCATCCCGATTGTGATAGGTGCACTGGGGGCCATCACACCTAATTTAAAGAACTTCCTAGAAAAACTGGACATTACTGACATAACGACAACAGACCTACAAAAAACTGCCTTACTGGGCACCGCCTATATATTAAGAAGATATATGGACAGTTCTCAGGTTTCTGGGTGAGACTTGAACTGAACCAAGAACTCCAGATCAAAAGGATAGTGATTATCTCCTTGATGCTGTGTAACACAACAATGTATAACGGTCATAATAATAATAATAATAATAATAATAATAACTACAAATACGAACCAGAAACAATACTAGAGAACAAAACACGCAAATTGTACTGGGATAGGGCTATTATGAGGGACAAAACGACACCACACAACAGACCAGAAATAATCCTAATTGACAAAACCAGCACAACCACACACCTCATAGACATAGAGATACTCAACACAAACAACGTACAAAGCATATACACGACAAAAATGAATAAATACTAAGACTTAAAGCAGGAAATCAAAGACATGTGGTACATGGATAAGGTAAACGTTATCCCTCTTGTCTTATCAGCAACAGGTATAATACCAACCACACTCCAAAAGAACTTGGAGACACTTGAAATTGACCCCAACACATACATACAGATGCAAAAAGCAACAATACTAAACACCTGCCGAACAGTCAGAAAATTTTTAAACCTGGCACCAGAATGAAACATACAAAAATATTTTCACACTGAAGGTAGACTTGAGAACTTGGCACCGCCCGTCTTAAGCCTAATCCGCCAAGTCGAGAACACACACAAAAAAATAATAATAATACTTTTTATTTATCATTTAGATTATTAAATCAGGATGTCAATACACAAAGGTAAATGTTTAACGACCAACACAATGTAGAAGGACCGGAGAAAATACATAATATAACCTGTTCTTGACCTGAGGTTGCGACAATAGCGAAAATGAACAAATCCTGCAGTGATAAATTTGGAAAAGAAATTCAGTACGTGAAGGAATATTGTGTTTTGTGACGGATAGCTTTCGCCGACAGACGAAGTTAAGAATTAAAGAAAAAGAGATTGGGCAGTGCCAAATGACAAAAGCGACCATAAGTCAAGTACAAGACAAACGGGACAGCCAATTCCACGACATAAAGGAAATGAAATGCGAAAGGCTTGTCCCAGACAAACAATTCTGCTCGTTGCTTCCTTGATTTGCAATAAATTCTTATGACCGCTTTCTATGATGGTGATAGATTTTCTCGTAGATGTTTTGTTTTTAAACACTGAATGTCTCTCCTTAGTCTCTATCGATGTTTTTCGTAGTCAATATAATTCTAATTTTTCCGATTCAGATATCATCCAGACTACTATATAATTAATATAATTAATAATTATTAATTAATAATTAATATAATTATAATTAATCGGATTTCGATCATTTATTTGGAAGGTTACTTGACCTGTTTAAAATAACCATCTATTTACGTTTTGGAACATTGGGGGATAGATATATTTTGTCACTATTTTCGTACGTAGCATGCAAGGGCGGCCACAGGGGTCATGACCCCCAAAATATATTTTTTCACTGTAAAAAATTCCAACTTTCATGATAAATGAAGGGTGTTATTCCAAGACCATGGCAAATTCTGTCCTTGACTCCCCCCAAAATGAAAGTCTATGTCCTCCATTGGTAGCATGGAGTACATGTTTAGCTCTATTAACTATATGTATAGCATAGATGAATATAATATAATCATATTAATGCATCGCTGTCAGGCTTTTTCGATTTATGGTCAAAGGTTTTTGGTAATTGTCGTGTTAGCTTACTACAACCACTTACCTTTACTTCTGATAATTTGGTATGCCCTGGTCTCATTTTGTCCTCGAAATAGAAATTCCGCTGTATTTATCCACTTCATAAACCATACAAAAATTGTGCATTCCTGTTCTATTTATTTACCTTATAACCATACGCGCCATTTTGTGATTAGTCTACCTGTATTCGTTAACTTTTGGCAGGAAAATCTTGAATGCTATGGTTGCGAATATAGTTAAGTAGTTCTGAAACAAAACAAAAAAAAAATATCTAATTTTCGCAGGGTCATAAAAATAGACCATTAATAAAATGGTAACATCTCAGTAGTCTGTAAAATAGTAAATGGTGTTTACTATAAAAATATCGCGTAAACAGAGAGAGAGAGGGAGAGAGAAAGAGAGAGTGAGTGAGTGTGTAAGTGACCTTTTATGTCCGCATCGTAGGTGGTCTTAAATTAGTAAACTTCAAGAATTTAAAGTTGGATAAGCGTTGTTTTACCTAGTGAAATATAACCTTGTGAATGATCAAAATAGTACGCCGTTTTTTAGCAGGCTTGGTCCACCCTGCTACCCACCACGGCCACCCTTTTCACATTGACGTCAACAAACAGGCCGGGTAACAGCACTTTCAAGAAGTGGCAACACTGTTTTGTTTACAAATTTCCGAAGAAGATCAGTGAAGCTTGGTTGAAATGTGCATTGTGCAATTAAATTATCGTTTTATACGCAAATATAACGTTGTTTTGAATGTCTTTTATTTAATTTCGCTTATTTTTGACAGAATATATTCATGTAAGCGTAGCTTTATTTAAACCAAATCATGGTCTTCAAAAATATGATTGAACGTTAGTTAAATGCAAGTTTAGATTAAGGCAAAGCGTAAACGGCTAATTATCTCGAGTTACGAAAACGAAACAGAAGAATCCTTTTTTTTACTTAATATGTAGCCTGTCAGCACCAGAAAAGAAGCACATACAATTGGACCGCAGTATATGACGTTACGAAATACGAATATGACACACATCATGTTAAAATTTAGACGTATTTTTTGTAAGGTTTCTAAAAAGAGTTTTGGTAATTAGTAAAGAAAAATTATTAAAGTTGGTGACCAAAAAATTTAATTTTAGAAAATGGAGCACGTTTTTTTTTATCTTGAAAACACAATTTTTAAAAGTAAAGAGTTAACAACTAAAAGATATCAAATAGTCTAAGGATTATTATCGTCGGCATTGCAGATAATAATATAAAATCTAAGAATATGTGATGCACAGTTCCAGTATATGGGCTGAGTGTTAAGAGAAGAACTGAGAGGATAATGTTATCAATAAATATTTTCCTAAATATAAATTAAATAAACTTTTAATCCAAATTTAATTATTTAGTGTGTGTAAATAAAACTTTTTGGAATTAAAACATTTCATGTAAGACCTAATTTTTTTCAGTTTGATTAAGCTGTGTAACTTTTTCAATTTTCGACAGCATTTGTTTGCATACTAAATGATAAAAAAAAAGGAGAGTGCTCTTACCATTCACATGTATAGATAGATAAGATGTCCACAGGCGTCCTCTGCCAAGAATACCGGCACTCGGCAGAGCGCCGATTCGATACAGCTCAGATAGCGCTCACCCCATAGGCGAGTGATACGACGAATCCCGCCTCAGCGCACGACTTCGGCTGTGGTGACCGAAGTCCAGAACCTTTGTTAAACTGTGGGTCCAGCTTATCAACACGTCTGACCAACGCGCGGAGCTCAAGGCCGCTTTCTCCGTATTTCTTTCACCCTACTACGTGCATGCTTGATAATAGAGAGCCCTCTATCCTGCAGTGGATTGAAAATGGTTGATAATGATATATAAAATGCAGTTTTCATTAAATAATCCTGAGGGAAGAGTTTCGTAAACCACCGGGATACGAACCTGGGTCTTAGCCGAATGCTCTAACAATGATCTATACTCGACTCATGTCTCTTTTAAAGCTTATAAAGACTCACATACACACACACACGAGTGCGCACGGAAGAACATACATACGTATATAAAATATACATCTTGGACTGAGTGCCAACGTTTACTACAATTCTCAAGTGTGCGTGTGTACATATATATATGTGTGTGTGTGTATGTGTGTGTGTTAGAATTATTCTCATATTAAGAAAATAATTAATATAATGTTTTATGAAAACGGATTTTTTTACAGAAAAAATTAAAATTTTCATAGAAATAATTATTTGTCTTACGGAGAGATCAATAGAAAATAACGGAAATATTATTTAAAACTAACCGAAAGATCCGGGTTCTTATCCAGGCGGTTTACAGATTTTTCCTTTTCTCTTTACATTCATTTAATAAAAACTACATAATATATAAATTGGCAGTTGGAATTTCAGCAGACATTTGAAGCTGGTTTCGTGTCGTAATTACTACTTTCGTAAAGAATTTGATAATTTGTTTCCGTAAATAAATTAGAGTAATCATTTCCCTAAATAAATTAGACTAATTATTTCCTTAAATAAATTAGAGTAATTTTTTCCGTAACTAAATTAGAGTAATTATTTCCGTAAATAAATTAGAGTAATTATTTCCGTAAAAAAATATCTTAATTATTTCCGCAATATGAGATAATTCCAAACCATGTTTTCTATATGCGTGTGTATGTCCTTCTCCATGTGTGTATGCATGAATATGTGAGTCTTTCTAAGCTTTAAAAGAGAGAGAGAGAGAGAAGTCTAGTGTAGATCATTACTTGGTTGGTAGAGCATTTGGTATGCAACCGAAAGACTTAAAACATAAATGTTTAGAAAGTGATATTTTTCAAACATCCGTGCTACTGTTGTGACGTTGACATCGATGTTTAGACAGATAGTTTTCAAATATAGATGTTTAGAGACAGATATTTTTCAAACATCGGTGTTTAGAGACAGACATTTTTCAAACATCGATGTTTAAAGACAGATATTTTTCAAACATCGATGTTTTGCCAGTGATGTTCAATTGATTAATGCAAATAGAGTACTTGGTATATGTTGCTTAATTTTAATGGAATATATCTGTGGTCACAGGGAGTAATTGGTAAGTATAAAATCGCAATTTTTTGGGGCGGCACTTTTTTGCCTTAGAACTTTTTCTGTATATAAAGTTTTTGAAAAAAAAAAGGATTTGGTTGTCATCAGTGGGACTCGCATAACGTTCTGAATTTAAAGGTTTGAAAAATAATTAATTTGCTGGAACCCTATGTACTTAAATCACAGTGCACTTATTTTTGCCATTTTTTGACTTAACCACTTTTTCACTGTGACCATAGATATATAATATCCATTTTAGGAAATTATTCAATACCGGATGAAACGTCGTAAGTGGTTTTAATGGGAACACGCATCAGTAAATATTAATAACATTGTCCTAGAAATAGCAGTAGTTATTGTTTTTCGCGTTTTGAATTTTAAGATGTTAGCATATATTTTCTGGCAGCCAGGTTTCAAAGTGAAAATTTACGTTCCTCAAATGAAAAGAAGCTGGAGATAAAAGAAATATGCATTCTTGGCATTTGTGGAAGAATTTGCAATATCTTTTCCAGGACGACGACGACACATTTATTTATTCCGTGTTCGGGAAAATTGAAACAGGGTCTTTGATGTCCCTGGAGCAAAGCAAAGTCGACTTTAGATTACATCTTATCGTTTTCGTAGGTTTTGCTTCCAAGCATACGACGTCGAAAAAACATCTTTCCTTTTTTTTTGGTTCACAAAAGCTTACATGCGACACAAACTCTGGAAAATGGTTTGAAATGATTCGTTGCAACAGAGTTGCTAGGAAGGCGACTAAAAGAAAGTTTTCCGTGTTCTCTCAAATTCATACATCCAAGAGAATATCTTTGGATGAAATTTTATGCTAAAGTCAAAATTTGGTTGTCGAAATCATTGAATAAAATGTAGTAAAATTTTTATTACCATTATAGACGACAATATTTTCATTAGATGTTAAATTAATCGTAAAGAAAAGGATAATTTTCCGGCGTCTGTTATCACCCGAACCCACGACCACTTGATTGCCAGTTAAGGTCTCTACCAACTAAGCTGCAGGCGTCAATCATTTCCTCCCTTACGAGCATATATAAGGCTTTCTATGGACAAGTTCGCTATTAGTGTGGCAGTGCTGTGACTACTTTGTAACCAAAACGACAAGATAAGAGGTTGTGGGATCGCGTCTCACCAGTCGCCGGAAAATCATTCTTTTCTTTATAAGTAATTCAATACCTACCGTTACTACATCATCGGCTAATATGAAAAAATTGTTGATTTAATAATATTTTCATTTATAAGCATCTTACATAATATTTTCATTGTTTACGATGTCCGCTTGTAGCAATTTCTCTTTCCACGTGTTGAAATATGATTATGTAATTATATAACAATTTTTAAAAATATTTCAGTGCGTCAAAATGTATACTATTTAGTTAAATGTAAAGATCATTTGGTGATTTGAAATATTGGAATTCATGCATTTTTTGCTAAAAATTCTATATTTTATAGGAGAATAATTTTGTAATAATAGTGTGTGTTGTTCTTTAAAACATTTTTATAAGTTTATGTGTTATATATTATTTTATATCGTACATCATTCATATGTTATACCTATATTGAACGTTATAGAGAAAATGTGAATTTTAAAGAGGATTGGCAAGGCACATTTTGCTATTAAAAGAATGGAAATCCTATTGGTTTATAATACATATTAAGTGCAATTTTCCGAAATTGCAATAAACATGTCTTGTTTGAAATACGTTTGTTACAATTTCGTTTATTACAATTCTATAATTAAGGGTAACGCCCCCTTTTGATAGTCAATAATGTCGTTACAACGACTTGTCTGGTAAATACATTTTTTTAGTTTCTCTAACAATACGTTACTTTTTTTTCACTGTCCTTTCATATGTAAATTTGCTTCATTTATCACAAATTTTTACAGTTCTATATTTGTAAAATATATATTTTAAAACTAATAATTTATATAGTCCCCTCAGTGGATTTACAGTTCTCTACTACTGAAAGTGGGAGATAATTTGTCAGATGCGGCGCAAGATATTTTTGTCTATTGTATGAAAACGATATCTTTGCTGAAGGAAGTTGAAATAAATCTCTCTTATTATATTGAGTTGTGATAAAAAAATCATATTTAGATTGGGGATAATATATGCACACTTTTTTATACAGTATTTTTTTAAGACTAAGTTTTAAAATATGTGTCCGCTTTACACTTTCTTTATGACAAAAAATAAATACACATGTTATTTTAATAGGCCTACTATATAAAATGATGGATGTTTTGCTAGGTTAATTTCTGATGATAAAGTATCACAAGTTACCGGTCGAAGCAAAAGAAATCGCTTTAAGGAAGTGAATAATTTATCCTTTGAATTTAAATATAATTTGATAAATTTTATGAAAATTGGAAGAAAATTCTTAGAAGAAAAAGTAGTAGATAAAAGTAGTTTGATTGAATATGTTTTGATTTATATTTACATTTTTGCTAAATTTAAGAAACAATTTAGAAAATTCGTTGCAGTTTTTATTCAAAGCTTTGAATATATTTTTTATTTCTCATAGTTGCTGCCACAAACATGCTGCAATTTGAAAAATAAATCACATTAGGATATAACTTCGACAAGCTTTTGCAAAACACTAAAATTTTTTTCTTGTAAAATAAATAGAACGAATGGTTGGTTTAGTGGAAGATGTGGAGTATTTGAAAGCAATTTATTTGAAATTAAGGTAACTTTAGGCCACATATGGCTTTGGAAAAATGCATTTGAAGAAAGAAAGCTGGAATTGTTGGAAAGCAACAGCTATTTTTCCATTTTAGATAGTCATAAAAAAGCTATTGCTATTGTATTATACGGATGAACAATATCGGAATTGACGTTTTGAGAAAAGAAGCGGCTTTTTGGACAAAGAGGTTATTTTATCCCTTTCAGGTTAGGCAGAGTAAAAGTTTCTTACAATTGGAACATTATTTTTCGTATATGAACAAATTATCATAGTAATTTATCATAGTAAATTATCATCATAGTAATTAAAAATTATTAAAATTATTTAAAATTACATTGAAACATCTGTTGTTATTATTATTTACTATTTTTATTTTATTTGTTTTTATATTATAATTTTATATTATTATTTAATTGAGTTAAAATTGATAAAATTAAAAATTATTAAAATAAAAACAGTTAAAATTACAAAACAAAATTATAAAAATATTTAAATTATCAGTATTAAAATTACTTAATTACTGGTCTAAAAATTACTTTAACTGATTATAGAATAAAAAATTATTTCAATTACTGGTAATTAAAAATTATTATAGTAATTTATCATAGTAATAACAAATTATCATAGTAGTTCGTATATTAACAAATTATCATAGTAGTTCGTACATTAACAAATTATCATAGTAGTTCGTATATTAACAAATTATCATAGTTCGTATATTAACAAATTATCATGGTAGTTCGTATATTAACAAATTATCATAGTAGTTCGTATATTAACAAATTATCATAGTAGTTCGTATATTAACAAATTATCATAGTAGTTCGTATATTAACAAATTACCATAGTAGCAATGGGTTCCTTGTAAATTGTTCAAGGAGTAATATAATGTTCCTTAATAAGGAATAAGACGATACTCTTTAACAAGGAGTAATACAATACATTTAATTTTAGTGCGATTTAGTAAATATAGCAAACTTTTTAAAGTCATCGTTGTGAGCATTTTATAATATGGTAGGATAACTTTCCTATTATTTAAAACGAAACATACAATTTTTAACCGATTATTGCTATAGAAAATATTATA
The DNA here is from genome assembly GCA_006491805.2 of Dysdera silvatica. Classification (NCBI taxonomy): domain Eukaryota; kingdom Metazoa; phylum Arthropoda; class Arachnida; order Araneae; family Dysderidae; genus Dysdera; species Dysdera silvatica. Next base: position 42,916,322 of record QLNU02014802.1, read on the forward strand.
TACTTAAAAGTCCAATAAATCTATAATTCCACTGACACATAAGAATGGTATATTAAATATAAAAGGAATACATACATTTAAATTATTATACATGATATTTTTCAGAATAATTGAGGGAAACTATATTGTTATTGACATTATGGTAAAACCCAATTCCAAACATACAAGATCGGATGAGTTATATAAATTGACGAATATCAGAACTGAAATGGGAGCTAAAAATATAAATTACTAGGGTGTTAAAATGTGGAATGAATTACCCACAGATATAAAGAATATACAAAGAAAATGGGAAGTTAAGAAATGTTTAAAACACTGCTAATAAATAAGCAACTGACAGATCATGCATCGGGGAGTAGGAAACATTTCATTCACTAATTTTACTCTTCTTGGCCCGTGTTCTGTGTGGCATGGAAATAAAAATTTTGATTGATTGATATATACGTGAAGTTGCACCTGATATTTCCGTTTGATATTAAAACTACTTATTAATCTTTATTTAAACTGTTCAGTATAGCTTTTAGTTTCTTCCATCGTATTAATGATATATATTATTAAGAGTGCTTGAAGTAAAGAAATAAATTACTCAAAATTTACAATGCAACAAAGATGTACGACTCATTGCGCGTAAACAATTAGATAATATAAAAACGTAATTGCAGTTTAAAGTTCAGAACCAGGTTCTTCTTCAGGTTCAGTTTTCTTCAGAATCTGGTACTTCTTCAGTACCCTAACCTGGTCTACATGTCAAGACGTCAAGCGATGCTAGAATCACAAACGATGCCAAACTTCATTCGTCCCATAGCAAGAGACGCGGCTACGGACCCACAACTGGTTTACCCGAACTAATTTATGGCTACCATGTTGGCATGGATAGATCTTTTAGCATGTGGACCACATTAGGGTTCTGAAGAAGGAAGCCTAAACGCGCTTCCGAAATAGCTATAAACCCCTTTATTAATTTAAACTGTGATTATGTGTTTTATTTTATATAACTCATAATACAGTTTATCATTATATTTTATTCCAATTGTCTATTCCATAATTTAAACATTTGCATAACAAGATTTTTTTAATGTGAACAACAGATAAGTACACTGTCACCAGCGAAGTGAAAAGATGGAGCCAGACTATCTTCGTGTTGATTTATTGTTATTAATTACCATTCCTCCATGTTTCTGTTATGCTACTGCTTATTGCTTATGCCAGGATAATGTCCTTTTATTATTAATTCTTTGCTACCTTTAAACCCATCGCCTATTTTATATGATTTTTATGTACAATTGAAAGGCATTACATGTATAGAGATCCATTTAAATTTTTCACTTGTGGAAAACGTATTGGTAAAACATGGTTCCCTGAGAAATGCAACATTTCAGGGCAGATTCATACATAAATTATTAAAATTAATTTGTAATGAACAAGCTGCTGGCTCAATTTCGAGTTTAAAGGAAGATATAGGATTTCTAAATGAAGTCGTATACTGATTGTCGGCACAAATTGCCTTTAAACTGAATAAATTGTAGGCTAATTATTCGAAAGTATTGGAAACATTCAATTGTCCGCTTGTGACGTAATACGAAAGACTAATTTTGACCAGGACGATATTCTAATTCCATATATTCTCTCAGAATTTAAAGTTTCTCGCTTTAGATAATTTCATTCGTTGGAGGCGAGGAAAAAAACATTTCTGTGATGTATTAGATTGTTTGTAATAATAGGAATTGAAGCTTTTTCTGTGTGATCTGCCATTCTCGATTTTATTTTTTTCTTCCTAACTTGCCTTCAACTTCAACTGTTTGTCTAAGATGATTTTTCTTGATTTTTATTAGCCCCCTACGAAAGATCAATGCACGCAATCGATATACAGCAATCAGAGTGCAATAATACGGAGGAGAAAAAATTATTCAGAAAGCGCATTTAAAAAACATTTTCCTTTTAAATTGTTATTGATGGGTAGGTTCAATTAATGTGTGCTATATACCTAATGAGTATAATAAGTGTGCTATGTACCTAATGAGTATAATAAGTGTGCTATGTACCTAATGTGTATAATTACCTAATGGTTGCAGTTTACAACTGTCTAATTTTCGGTATTCCCAGTTGTGCAGTATTCGATATATATACAGCTATTCAATATTCGTTTCGTTCAGGTAAAAAATAGTGAATAGTAATGGTGAGCGATTATAAAATATTTTTACAATTGATAAAATTGCAATCGACTTAAATTTGCATTCGAATCAACAATTCATTCGTCCTTGAACTTAACAATCGAGATGTTCAATTGAAATCGCGTCAGCTGACCAATCACACTGCGCATGCTTGTGAACTCGGCGTCCTCGTCAATTTAGTGAGTAAATAATTAGGTCTAGCCGCATTTTAAGATATTTAGGCAAAAGAGTTAAAGAATTTTGTCTATAGAATTGTTATATGGGTTTTAGAGAGCCTATTGAGTAAAACCCTGATTTAACGAAATCCAACGAACCTGCATTTATTTTCTTTATTTATGCAAGCATTTAATTTCTATTCTATTTCCTTTTTTTGTTATTGTAAATACACAAGAACATTTTTGAATTCATCATATGTATATAACTAAAAATTATCGATTTATTACTTCTGTACAGATTTTATATGAGAATTTTATATGATTTTATATGAGAATCATAGAAAATTATGGTACACGACATCGCATCCAGTGACACAAAAATGGACTCTCTGGTATTTTAAGCTGCATTTAGTCTTAAAGTTATTTATAAAAATATTTAAATTGTTTTTGCCGTTATAAGAAAAGCACGGTATATATGACATAGAATTTATATTCAAGAGCATAGCTGATAAAAGAGTCAATTACAATTTTGTTTTATCATTCAAAACAAACACTGGCCAAATATAATATATAAGTAAATAGAAATGGTAATCGAAGTTTTATAACTTTTTTTATTTACGGTTCCGCCATGTATCTAGTCAGGTTGAAAAACCATCGAGAAGTTTAGAAACCATTGAGAAGTTTAGAGATGTTCGAATAATCAAAACAATCGACTAAAACATCTCACAGTCGCACACCACTAGTGAATAGCTTCGTGCGAAACAGTGTCCTTTGAAAATCATAGAACAAATTAAGAGAGGTATTTGTAGCAGTATAGTATGATAAGGCTGTTTGTGTCGCACCAATTCACGACATAGAGAACATTCGTAACAGGATATTCACGACCCAATGTTCTTGAAGCATGGTAATTCAGTTTATGGGACACGATAAATCAATCGCAGAGTTGAATGTCTTTCTCCCGACAGTTCTAATTACAGCAATGGCAGAAAATACCTGAGCATAGTAACACTGGATAGTTCCCATAATGGGGTTAATGTGAGCACTTTGGAGTGAGTGGTAGATACAGCATTAAGAACGTTATGTGACTTGAGCATTGAAATTGGTATTAAAGAGTTCATCTCAGATATTTATTAAATTAATTAAATACCGTAGGGGCCCCTATATGAATGGGAGATTGAGATAAATGAAAATACTTGTTATATCTGATTCTCGGTAGCAATTTGTTTTGGAATTTAAAATTCCAGTCTTTGGAAATAAAGTCTGTGTACGTAACATATGAGCATGTAATATGATTACAATAATATGAATTTGCTAATGAATAAACTTGCATAAAATTTAAGGAACATCGTATTATTATCAACAGGCTGCGGGTATATTTGCATCATTTCTTACAGTTTTCTATTAAAAGTTTGTCAATTTACATACAAAAGGTTAAACACTGGTAAAATAGCAATGAAAAAGATCACCCAAGCTTTCGGACGCGTCAACAGCAGTCCTTCATCAGGAGTAATGACGATGTTATGTTTCTGTCTCTTTTTATACTTGAAATTTCTGGAAAAAAACCGTCATCAGAGTAGTCCCGCAGAATGGAAAAATTCAGTGGGAACCACCGGCAGGCCTCCAATATAAATTATGGAAAAACCCAATGGGAACAAATGGGAAACCTGTGCTGAGGGACACCTAATGCTGGGGAAGCCACATACATTTCAGATTAAGGGTTGTTTGTAAGTTTCTGGAAGTGATTATGACGTATTACTGACATTCCCATGTAGTTTGTAAGTTCCCACGATTTTAAGAAGAGTTTACTATTTTTGTTTGTGATGTAGCAGAAACTATTAAATCTTCGTCTAAGCAAACGAACTCGTTGGATTTCATATTTCTCATTATTGCTAATCCAAGAACGCCATCTAGCTCTTCCCCATCATTATTTCTATCTATATTTTCAGGTTCATCAAGTGAGAAAAATTCTGCAATTAAAAAATATTTTAATTGCCGGATTTTTGATATAAAGTTTTTTGATCGACAGTTGGAAAGCCACTCTAATGGCAATGTGCATGCGCACATTAACGCACGGACTAAAGCAAATTTATGGATTGCTTATATTTAATATTGCGTTGGTCCGCACGTTGAACGTATGTGAAAATGTGTGGTACCGGCCAGCCTAGTAACCTAGTGTCTTACCCCGCCTTCAAGTGGTGCAGGCTGGGCTTTCTATTTATGAGGCAAATTAATATTTGCTGCACGGATAGAAAGGCGGAAGGGGAGGGCTAATTCACCAACCCGTCTAGCCAGCGTGGTGAAATTATGGCTAATTCCTCCATTATGTTGACACACCAGAAACCATGGCCCCTAGTCTCCAGGTGCTGGAGTGCTCCTGATCAAGGCAGCGGTCAGTGTGGCATGAAAGCAGGGGGTGCTAAGAATCACTGGAATGGCCCAGGCTGCCGTTTGTTATTGACCTTGGCTACGTTTAATGGACGATCCCTTGCTTCTGAAGCAAAACTTCAAGAATTGGAAGAAGAACTTGACAAGATCAAATGGGACATTGTAGGACTCAGTGAAGTTAGAAGAAAAGGTGAAGAGTTGGTGGAACTTAAAAGCGGACATTTGTTTTATTATAGAGGAACGGAAACTGGAAGAACAAGTGGTGTTGGCTTCTTAATCAACAAAAGAATTAAAGACTACCTTCTTGAAGTCGAAAGCACGTCAGATCGAGCAGCGAGGCTCGTTGTTCAACTAACCCAGCGATACCAACTTCAGATAGTACAGGCATATGCACCAACATCAAGCCATACCGACGAGGAGGTTGAGGAATTCTATGAAGAAATCAAACAGCTACACACCAAGGGGAAACAACACATCAAGCTCATCATGGGGGATTTTAATGCAAGAATTGGACAACAGGAACAAGGAGAGACATCGGTTGATAAATACGGATACAGAGAAAGGAATGAACGTGGCGATTAACTCATAGAATTTGCCGAAATATATATAGGATATATATATAAATATATATAGGACTCAGTGAAATTAGAAGAAAAGGTGAAGAGTTGGTGGAACTTAAAAGCGGACATTTGTTTTACTATAGAGGAACGGAAACTGGAAGAACAAGTGGTGTTGGCTTCTTAATCAACAAAAGAATTAAAGACTGTCTTCTGGAAGTTGAAAGTACATCAGATCGAGCAGCGAGGCTTGTTGTTCAACTAACCCAGCGATACCAACTTCAAATAGTACAGGTATATGCACCAACATCAAGCCATACCGACGAAGAGGTTGAAGAATTTTATGAAGAAATCAAAGAGTTACACACCAAAGGGAAACAACATATCAAGCTCATCATGGGGGATTTCAATGCAAGAATTGGACAACAGGAACAAGGAGAGACATCGGTTGGTAAATACGGATATGGGGAAAGGAATGAACGTGGCGATCAACTCATCGAATTTGCAGAAGCTGAAAACCTTAGCATCATGAATTCATTTTTTAAGAAGAAACCGCAAAGAAAATGGACATGGAAACACCCAAATGGGGGAACTAGTGAAATTGACTATATCCTGGCAAACAAGAAATCAATTATTGAAGATTGCAGTGTACTGAACAGATTTAATACTGGAAGTGATCATCGAATGGTGAGATGTAAAGTGCACTTAAATACTAAATTAGAACGACAGAAGCTCATTAGGAAACAAGTAAGTAAGAGGGTGGATCTAATGAAACTGAAAGTAAATACCGAGGCATTCAAGTTGGAATTAAAAAATCGCTTTTCTGCACTGGAAGGACTTATTGATGAAAGTGATATCTCAGAAGCAAATGAAAACATTGTTAAGACAATAGTTGAAACTGCTGGGGAAATTGGTGGTGTAACCTGTAAAAAGCACAATAGCAAATTATCTGAGAAGACGAAACAGCTCATGAAAAGGCGAAGAGATATGAAGGTGGACAATCGAAATACCAGTTCCAGGATTGAGTACATAGAACTTTGTAAAACTCTGCGCAAAAGCATGAAAGAAGACATAAGAAAATTCAACTGTGAGCTAGTAAGGAAAGCCATTGAAAATAACAAGAGCCTTAGGGTTGTTAAAGGAAGTTTATCTGTTGGGAAGAAACACATCATTGCATTAAAAGGAGAGGATGGCACCGTAACAAGAAATAGGGAAGAAATACTTAGAAGAGTTGAAGAATTCTACAAAAAACTATATGAAAGTAACAGTGGATTAAACGAAGACGCCGAAATAGTCGAAGGAACAGCTCCTAAAATCTTAAAAGAAGAAGTTTCATTTGCAATAAAAAATATGAAGAAAGGAAGAGCCCCTGGTGATGATGGTATTACATTAGATATCCTAAAAGAAGCTGGAGAATATGTAGAAGACATACTTGCAAAATTCTTTACCAAATGTCTTAACAGCGGTAACATACCAAACCAATGGGATTCTGCAACAGTAATTCTTTTGCATAAAAAAGGTGATAAAGAGGATTTGAAAAATTACCGACCAATTAGCTTGTTACCTGCTATTTATAAAATCTTCACAAAAGTGCTAACACATCGCCTGCAGAAAAAATTAGATGCAGCTCAACCAAGAGAACAAGCTGGATTTCGAAGTGGATTCAGTACAGTGGACCATATTCAAGTATTAAGAGAATTAATTGAAAGAACACATGAATATGAACTTCCATTGTGTGTTGCATTTATTGACTATGAGAAGGCCTTTGACTCTATAAAAACATCAGCAGTCATCAACTCTTTAAGATCAACAGACATTGAGGATGTGTACATTGACATGGTGAAACGTGTGTATAAAAATGCAAGTGCAAAATTTCGGTTACATAAAGATACCAAAACTATCAAACTTGGCAAAGGGGTGAGGCAGGGAGATACCATTTCTCCAAAACTTTTTACTTCTGCTTTACAGATGATTTTTCAGCTGATAAATTGGAATAACAAGGGAATAAAAATAAATGGTGAATATTTAAATCATCTGCGGTTTGCTGATGACATTGTTATTTTTTCAACGGACCCATTAGAACTCCAAGACATGGTACAAGAGCTCTCAACTAGAAGTGAAGAAGTTGGACTCAAGATGAACCTACAAAAAACTAAGATCATGTTCAATAATTTTGTAGAGGAAACAAAAATACAAGTTGACAACACTGAGCTAGAAATTGCTGATTCATATATTTACCTTGGCCAGCTGATTTCAATGGATGGCAACATTATGAAAGAACTCAACAGACGTATTAAACTTGGCTGGAGTGCATTTGGAAGAAACAGTTTTATCCTGAAGGGGAAATTGCCTTTGTGTCTAAAAAGAAAGGTCTTCAACCAGTGTGTATTGCCAGTCCTCTCTTATGGATCAGAGACATGGAGTCTAACAGTTGGAGCAATACGAAAGTTACAGACAACGCAAAGGAGCATGGAGAGGTGCATGCTTGGAATAACTAGGAGAGATCGAAAAAGAAACACTTGGGTGAGAGAGCAAACTAGAGTAGAGGACATCATTGTTAAAGTAAAAGGGCTGAAATGGCGATGGGCTGGGCATATTGCAAGAAGAACTGATCAACGATGGACAACAGAAATTCTGAACTGGATTCCAAGAGACCACCGAAGACCTAGAAAACGTCCTCAAACTAGATGGGTGGATGAAATAAGAAAAGAGGTTGGGGTGACGTGGAAACGAATGGCCCAGGATAGACTTGTGTGGAAAGCATTTGGAGAGACCTTCATCCAGCAGTGGATAGATAATGGTTGAATATGATGATGATGATGATGATATATAATACAATACTGCGTATATATAATGTAATATTGTATATCACTGGATGTGTATAGAGGCATGTATTTTTCTAATGGATGAATTTTGGAATGTACAATGTATCCCAAATTAAAATTTATCCGTTTAGAACATTGTAGCCGGCAAAATACCACCAAATTTGATTTGAATATAGTACTTTTGATAATAGGAAAAACGTAACAGCAATAAAAAAATTAGTTAAAAATACAATTCAATGCAAAAATGTTTATTCGGTAAAGCAAGTACAAATGTAATATATACATATAATATAATTTTGCTTGATACAGTCATAACTATTATACATATCCAGACTTACTTTATTTGAACCGATGTACCTGGGTGACGCGAGAAAACAGTGAGGTTGAAAAAGGTCACGCCACCCATGGGCTAAGCACAGTGATCTTCTCGTAAAAGTATATATAAAGAAAAAAAGCCTAAAATATACAGACAAAAAGAAAAGAAACAGGAAAATTAAGATGAAAGAAGTAAATATATCTTTATCTTCCTCTTAGGTTCTGAAACTGTATTGCAGTTCACCAAAGTCTCAGGCATTAAATTCCACTCCAAAGGACGAGCGTAGCCCACGCGTCTCTGTCCGAGAACCATTCGGCAAGATATTGGTATTAGTTTTGTATTATTAGTAGTAGGATGTACATCGATGAGTAGTATCGATGTAATATCGATGTACAGGAATCCTGAGGGGTATGAGATCATGATGCTTATTATGATTAATTCTATTAAATATTATCATAAGAATTTTATATCTGTGTATTTTCACCAAATCAGGAAGGCCATGTTGCAACTGCAGATAAAGTGTTGGTGATTGTGAGAAGTTAGGCGCCTGGAGGTTCCAAAATTTTTTCTGTAAGCGAATAAGTCTAGTTATATAATTGTTGGTTGTCGTAGCCCAAATAGGAGTACAATAAGATAGATATGAATGTACCATAGGATAATATAATTTCAAGGTAATGCGAGTTGGTAAAAGATAAGTGACTCTTCTGACAATGCCGATCTTTCTGCTAATCTTAGCACAAATTCTGTGAATATGATTGTCCCATCTAAAATTAGATTGTAAATTAATACATAGAAAGTCAGTATCAGAAGAAAGGAATAGATTTCTGTTATTCACAACAAATGAGAGATTAACAGGAATACTTTTTTTTAGAAAAGAATAGTACTATCGTTTTATTTGCGTTAAGCGTGAGTAAGTTGTTTGTGAAACAATCAATAAATATGGATAGTTGATCATTTATTTTGTAGAATATCAATTGAGGGGTTCTTGAAGTATCGTCTGCGAAGAGGATGATCTTAGAGGATGCTACAAGGGAAAAATGTCGTTAATGTAAAAACAAAATAAGAAAGGGCCAAGAATCGATCCCTGCGGATCATCGTAAGAAGTGGGTTGAAGACAACCCATCACCCAGTCTCACAGATTGTTTTCTCTCAGTCAAATAGTTCTTGAATAATAAATTTGCTGTCCCATGAATACCAACAGGGTGAAGTTTATGTAAAAGTCATTTATGATCTATTGTATCAAAAGTTTTGGTTAAATAAAAAAATCCCACCAATTACTGAATCTGAATTATCCAAGGCTGAATAAATATAATCAGTTGCGGTTAGTAAAGCGTGTTCAGTTGATTTATCTTACATGAAGCCAAATTGGTTCATAGAGATAATTTTGTGTAAAGAGAAGAACGATGGTAAACGAGTGTATAAGACGCTCTCAAAAATTCTGGCGAAAATTGAAAGTGTGGATATTGGCCTATAGTTAGTTATATAAGGTTTGTTTCCTTTTTTAAAAATAGGAATAATTATAGCAAAAAAAATTGCTGATGTAGGGGAAAAGTGGGGGTAATCAAAGGGTAATGGGAAGAAATATGCATATCGCGGAAGTCCTGGAATCGTTGTAAAAGGACGGTCCGTGGCTGTTCATTTTGTGAAATTCGCGAATTCGTCTTGACGACGTGAATGACGACGTCTTGAATGACGTGAATTCGTCTTGCTTGTAAAGCTCTTTCATCGTAATTCTGAATACACGGCGCAGCATTTTGCGATTGCAACGGATGAAAAGGATTGTGAGGGCGGATTATTGATTATTTGTATTGTAAATATAGTTAAACCATAGCTTGATTATAAAGAGAGGAAACAAACTCTCTTGTGTTTACACTAAAAATATACAGGACAAAAACACTTCATTGCGAAGTAACCTTATTATAGCGAATAATTAACACAATGATAAAGGAAAAGACCTGCATAGAATTGTATTATTCATTGATCTAATTTACCTAATATATTGTAATTATGTATGGGGAAACTTAGGCTTAGTGTTGAAAAACATAAATAAAAAAAGGTGAAATTACTTAACAGTGATGAAAATGAAAACTTATTATTAAAATACATCATATTACCAATGGAACGTTTATACGAATACAGTGTCTTGGTTAAAATGTGTGAAAGCGTAAGGGAAGGCAATCACATTGAACTTATAAGAAAAAAAATTAAATGAAAAAGATAGAAATATATATGTCTTATATACAATGACCTATTACTTCGAAAAATAAGGACCGAAGTAGGAAGGAATAATGTAAATTAAAAAGGTGCAAAACTTTGGAATGAACTACCAGAGGAATTCAAAAAATTGAAAAGTAAAGAAACATTTAAAAAAGTCTAAGAAAATATTTGATACAGGGTAATGGGAACTCAAAGACAAAAGAATTAGAAAACAATATATTAAAAAAAAATCGTAAGTGGAAGTAGATATATAAAAGGGTGAGTGATTCCCAATTGGTCATGTATCATTTTGAACAAGTGAACAATAATTTCTTTTGGTTCTTTATTTAACAGTTAGTAATAAAATTCAAGAATATGAAGTGTGCAGACAGAGATAGAAATGGAAAGATAAAGGTAAAAAGCAGGAAGGGATAGTAAATGACCTGGTAGTTTTTGAATTCATATCTTTGGAATCGAATTATAATTTTAAGGTCCCAGGTGTGTTATATCTTTGCTGATACTTTTTTGGGACTTGTAAGTCTTGTAGTCTCCTTGTAAAGTCTGATATGATGTACTTTTAATACATATTTGTCTTGTATTATTATTTATAGTTATGGGGTATATTGCTATTATGATTTTACAAATGAAGAATAAATAAAGTAGTCAGTTAAATAATATAGCAAATTATTCTTAATACGTCAGATCTAAAAATATATTTTCTAACGTTCTACACAGAAATTTACAAAGGAAAAACGAGGAAGCTTTTTTCCTTAAGTTATGATATCTGATATTCCTACTACTGAAGCTGTTGTCACTAGAGTACAAGCGGCAAACGATCCTAAATCGGATAGCGATTGTAATGATGACTTATTCGTCGATCCATCACCAAATTATTTACTTACTTTCCGTGTCCAGATTATATTTTACATTTCCAAAAATTTTCCACCATTACAGCCTTGTTATCGACCTGAAGCAAGTCGTCCATGGTACCTAGTTTCAGTAATTACTGACAGATCAGCAAGTGTGCTGGGCGCTGAATTTCTCCACAGTCGCACTTCATGTGTCTCTGTCAATTGACAGCTCACTTGGTCATGTTCGTCTTACATTTCGGTACTCCAACTCTTAGCCTATTCAATGTCCTCCACACTGTATAATGGAATTCATGACTGGTAGCTATTTCCTCCCTCGGTTCCATTTCTTTTCTGGTAAGTTCCTTCCTCCATTTAGCTAATAGACTTACTAGCAACTAGGTAACGGAATTAGAAAATGACGAAAATAAGTAAAATTCTGCTTTTTAAATATATGCTATATATGCATAATAATATTTGCGTTTTCGCTTTTCTGCCAGTTTTTCTATCATCTTTTTTTAAAAGTAACTCGGTTTTAAGGAGAATTTGTATATAACGAGGAAAAGTACTTACCCCTTCATGTTTATTAAAAACGGGTATGACTGTATATTTACCATAGACATAGAAATATGTATGTATGTTTCAAATTAGTAAAATAGTAATGTAATACATCTAGATGCGAAGTTTCGAAAGGTAAGCAGGTGGTCACCTTCAAAAAGACAAAGTCAAGTAAGTTTCAAATGAGAGGTTGAGATCCGATAAATTGGAAAGTATGAATTATATCAGAATCCGGAAAATTGGAATTCCATTGTCTACGGAAATTATTCATGTAATAAAGGCTGCAGAAAGTCATTCAGTTTCTAAAAGCGAAATGTTTACGAGGAAATCTCTCACCATTACAGGAAATGACCATAAGAATTTGCTACAAATCAAGAAAACAATGAGTAGAATTATTTGCCGCGTATAAGACCTTCACATATTATTTTTGTTGTTCATGTCGTGGAATTGGTTGTCCCGTCCGTCTTGTGTTTGACTTATTTATGGACGCTTTTGTCGCTTGGCTTTGGCCAAGTTTTCTTCCTTCAATTTTTAACTTAGTCTGTCCATGGGGATCCTATCCATTAACGAAACATTAACTATCCATTACGAAGCAAAACTCCCCTCCATGTATCGAATTTCTTTTTAAATTTATCATTACATGATTTATTTACTGATTATTTTTAAACTTCTTTTAAAATAAATTCGTACATGGGCTGAAATACTCTTTTGATTTGAAATCTTTCATGAATTCGCTTTCAATTACCAGTATCTTTATTGAAAGTCACGTATGGAATTGCAACTAAAAGCCATTTAGTTAAGTGGTTCAAGGTTCTTAAAATTTCGAAAAAAAGGGATTTTTTAAATGAAATTCTGAACAACATTCTTGAGATTATTTTATAATAAATCGTATTCAAATGTTCGAAAAATCATGAAAATGGTGATTTGAAAACTAATGAAAATTTATTCATACTTTTACTTTTGAGGATTTTAATCATGATTAATCCAAAGTGAACATTTTAACATGGTGCATAGAATAATTTTTATCTAATGGACATAAAATAAATTTTATGCTCCACAATTTCCTATAATATACTTTATATTCCTCGTGAACGTAGATAAATTATATGCATTTACCATGAAAGGACATATAATTCTCAATAAAATATAATGCCGTTTTAGTGATTAATAAAAAAGTAAATAATCAAAAAATATATTGAGTCATTCCACGTCAGGTAGTGCAATTTTAAAAACCGCCCACGCTCGGCACTCTACGAATTTTCTGAAATTCTAGACGAGTATTTAGACAGATTGTAAACAAGTGCAAGAAGTGAACATGTGCAAATTCTAGCCCGCAATATTAAATAGCAAGGGACATATGGCCACGTGTTTGAAGGACCTCTCCAAAAGCAGAGCCGAGCATCAAGTAACTGTTTAAAGTTTCGGTGTCCATAACTTGACAGCCAAAGTCGCTGTTGATCAGAAAATAAGCATTCCACTTTAGCTTCATGCCATAAATCAGAAAATATCATTCTTAAAACGTGAAAAATATTTCTCTCTTCGGAAAATGGCCCGAAAGTTTCAAAAAAGCTCCATTTTCTAATTGACGTCAAATTTCGAGGCTCATTATTTTTAGAAATGACAATTGGAGAAACATGCCATTTGGTATACTTAAGCCGAATATGTAACTTAGTGGATTATGAAATTAACAGCCTCATTATTTAATTAAATATGGAGATATTGCGCTACAAACATGCTATACGCACAAAATCCTCAAAAGTGACTTAGGTTCAGCCTCAAATATCGAAAAATGAGCCTTCTCAAATTCTAATTTTTTTAGCATCATTAGAAAGAGCAGATTTTGAACTACTTGAAAGAATTTTTTTCATTCTATAGACTGTTCTGCTAAGACATAAAACAAAGGGTTAAATATTCTTATGAAACATTCACCGTCGGAGTTCGCGCATATGGTTGCTTAATTCCAAACAGCGCTAAGTAACAATATTATTAATAAAAATCAATGTTATCAATAAGTAATAAAATATCATTATTAATAATTATTACTTCATCAAGTTTGATTTTTCTTCAATTATGAGCAAAACGATTTCTGCCAAGCCGTATTGGCTTGCTGTTGAAGTAATAGAGATGGAATCTTCACAATGATCTGCTGATTACTAATCCAGCAAGTATCAGGCCTTTTTGGCCAGTCAAATGATTACACACGTCAAAAAAATGCACAAAGATGATAAATCATCCTTTTCATTGAAGATGTCACACACGCTGCTAATGCATTGGTGATCGTCTTGAATACAGGCTCAATGTAGACCTGGGGTGAGGTTTATAATGGATGTAAAAGGAATATACCTTTCAACAGATTGATAGATCGAGGCAATAAAAAAAAGATTCGTCATCTGGTACACGGCTGATATGGATACACTTTGAATCAACAGGTACAAAATGCTGATTATCTTGTGTGCTACGAATTGTATGATAACCTTCAAACCGTTTTCTTGTGCTGCTCTTACTATTTTTATTTTTTTAGTTGACAAAAAGTAAAATTTGGTCAATGATCCAATATATAAGAAAATATTTCTCAAGCCTTCGTGATCTACTGTTCTCTTTATCAAGCGCAGTGTCCAAACAGTAAAAATGTTTTGTTTTCCTTCCCGAAACTAGGTTTTTACCCAAAGCAGTCCCGTACCAGGATTTTTCTCAAACTCTTACCTTAGATTTTCCCATCGTTTTGAACAAAACTTGTGTTATTCAGGAATAGATTTTGAGATATTGTCCGATTTGGTAATCGGAAATTTCACTGAAACTTATGAAAATTCTACAAGGGCAAGAAATAACATTTTTATACAGTAAATTTTGTAGCATTCTAATCAGGAACATGCCTTTTCTTTTAAGCATGGTCTACCAGAAGATTAGAGACCTCACACTTCTCCATAACACGATGATGTTCCTTTTTCCACTTACGAATAGTATTTTTGGTCTGTCCAACTGTCCATTCTTTTTCGTTTGGCAAGCGTGTGTTTTCTCATAGTCCTTACACAGTATTTGATAAATAGTTCCTGCCAATTATTCTGCTAGAACTCTGTCTTACACTCAAATATCACAACAAACTGATTATGGCAAGTAGTGGCTGTCTTGTAAAAGGCCTAAATTTCAGCTTTCCTCAACGCACGCGTAATCTCATTAAAAATCATCCCACATAGTATAAAATAGTAGTTTCTCTAGTCCAGTACTTCCCAACCTTCTTCAAGTCACGATATATTATAGTAACGATGTTTTATAGTAACCAAATAGTCTGCGACCTCCTCATCCGCCACCCGCCACATATTCACAATAAAAACATTTTTAACAAAGTAAAGGATATGCATTAAATATAAAATTATAATACATGAATTATATATTATATTAAGAATATATATTAATGTATATTATAAAGTAAACTACCCAATAGAATACTGCACAGCCCTATTGAAATATAAATATATATTTCCGTAAAGACTCTAATACTTCAGCCTTATTTGAAGACACTTTTCCCTAAACCCTTAGTAGAATTCTTTGCTCTTGGCATTTTCTTCCAGTCATTTAAATATTTACGTAAACAGGCGATCTCGATTGACAATCAAGAACACTATGCATTCTAGGTCTCCCTGGTGGTATCGAATTTTTGGGCAGAGATGATTAATTGGTTTAATTCTAACGCAACATTCTCTAATATTTCTAGGCAATTACAAACCTGTAAACGATTTAGAATTTTGTCGATTTTATTAACACATCAGCTCTGAAATCGACAAGTTTGCTATTTTAACGCTGAAGAGATCGCTTATCGAGGTGCAAGTGGAAACATTTTGCACATCGACTATAGAAACTTCAAAAGTAATCATTCTATGATCAGACCATGACTCAACATCCGGAATACAATTTTGAACAAATGCGAGAAGATTTTGTCCAATAATCGTTACATCAATTTAACTGCATTCCTATGTGGAACAAAAAGCTGGTTCACAATCTTTATTAATAACAAAAAAGCTGCCAGGTGCTCAGAAATTCACACAATTTAATTCCACTGGAATCACTGATTGGACTAAACCAAATGTATGATTTGCTATTTGAATCCACACCCCAGACCAACCGCTGTATGTTTTTCTTGAAAAAAAAAAACGAACTCGGGTAATTTTAGTAAGATCAGCGTCAATGTTAATAGGAAGTTCAAAATAGTATGAGAATAAAACGAAGTCAGAAGTTGCAGTAGAAAGATTTACAGTAACCATATTATCGTCAGAATTTTTTACATCTAGGAAGGCAGAAAAGGCACTTGAGCGAATAATGATTGCCGCTTTGATAACTTCAAATTCCGGACTAAAGAAAATTCTATAAGATAATGGTTGAATAAGCATTCTGTTAAAAAATACTCGGAGTACAATCGTAGAGTATATATTTTTCTATCCGGAGTCAGGCTGAAATGACAACACCGATCGTTTTTAGAAAAGCAGTTCTGTTACCAAATTTAAATGACTATTTTGGCAGCTTTAAGATATACAGCTTTATTACAAGACAATAGACATTAACAACTAAGTCATTTATAATGAAAACAAGGTCCGCATTTATGTAGCTATCAAGCTTGCATCCCATTTTTCTTGTATTTTGAAGTGATCATATTTGATAGTTTGACCGATATATTATTAGGTTTATGACATTTTTCATTCTATGCTGGTTAACAGGTCCTTAGAGGTAATCACATCTATAATTCATGTTTAAATCATTTCTCGAAAAAACAGTATAACAATTATAAATGACTCAAATGATGAAATAAAAGAGACTTGAAAGGAAGCTGTAAAAAACCTGACATCATCATTAGCTTCACAAGTTCCGGTCGACAAAGAAATATGACATTAATTGAGTAATTAGGCAGAAAAAAGTGGAGAAACATATATTTCACAAGCTAAAAATAATCGATTTTCTAAATTAAGTGCTGTGGAAGCGATAATATAATTATTCATAATTGCACATATGCATCCATTTAATTCCAGAGGAAAGTTGGTGTGTTATCTATTTTGTTCTTGATTACCCGAAAGACCATGATAAAATAGTTCGATTCATGTTGAAAAATATTTGATGTTACGTTAATTACAGTCATTAAACATAGATTATTAACTTGTAAGTTTCATTTTAGTTATTTTTCACAATTAAAACAAGTAACGTTGGAAAGTCACATTTTTAAAGTCTACACACACTTCGGTTTCTGCATATATTATCACGATTCAAGTCAATTAAATTTACTATAACTTTATTTTTATCTTTTTTTCAATATTAAACAACAGATGAAACACTCTAGAAGAAACACAATATGGATTAAGGTCAGTTCGCTTGATGTGCTTTGAATTTTGAACCGCTCTTAAAACGTAATGGTCTATTTTCTTATTTCATTAGCATATTCAACAAGTATTTTTCAACGTCTAAATGGAGGATGTTTTAAATTATTTTCATCGAGAGATCATCTTGGAAATATTGACAATGCAGAAATAAGCATTGAAGAAAATGCAGCAATTCCATCCATTTAAAATAATATTTATTAGCGTTTCAAATGTTTAAGTTTTTTATCATTATTACACGCCAAAAGATAATTAAATTACAATGCAACGTTAAAAGAAATTTGTACGCCTTTTTGGCGGAGCCTTCAACGATACGTGCCTACACGTTAATGGTAAACGGAAGACTGATTTGATTTTAGAATTCGGAAAACAATTATACACGTACTGCTGCCAAATATAAAAAATAAAAATATAATTATACAATATTTCTGTTGCCAGATACAGAAAATAAAATTATGTACAATTAGAAAACATCATGTAAAAGGAAACAAGTTGGAATTTTGCCAATTTTAGAAATTAAATTTGCTAAGTTTGCTTTCCCTGCGTTTTAAAGTGGCAAATAATGTTAGTTAATTAGTGGCAACCTTACCCCAAGCTGAAGCGGGCAGCTGCATGTTCTTGTTTCTCTGAGCGTAAGAACGTCCGTTTTATACGAAGCTCCGAATTTTCTTAGAGCGCCGTTTTTTGTGTGGACAGATGCCAGCGAAGTAATTTACGTAACATTATAGAAACACCTTGTGTATACTATATGCATCACAATAGTATATACGCGGCATGTAGTATACAGACATATATATATACTATATGCATCACAATTATTAACGCTTCCAAAATATTTACACTCAACGTATGTTCTATCGTAAATTCTCTTCTTTCTTGTTCAATTTGGTTTTTGAAAAAATTATAATGTGATATGTAAATACGTTAAACGAGCATACGAGTATAATCTATTGATATATTTATTTATATATTTATTTACAAAAGTTTATTTGATCATGTGAAACATACATTTAATACACATAGTAATATAATTAAAAATATCACACCACACGTGTGAGTTTCGAATAAATGCTGCAACATAACTCTCTCGAGACCCTGCTAATGCAAAATAAACGTGAGGGAGACACAACCATATATTTTTAATTAGCTTGTCTATAGATACTATCTTCGCTCCCTCGATACTTTCTCAATCAGTTTCCTTTTTACGGAGTTTTAAATTCTTTATGTTTCCTGATTTTTTCCAGCACTTAGTGCATTCCGAAATTTAGGCCCTTTATATTCTGTGCTATTTCTACTTTTTCTGCTTCTATTTTTGGTATATGTAACATTTCACCTCCTCTCAATATTAATCCTTCATTTAAGCATTGTCTACGTGTTATATTTATTATTTTATCAACTTTTTTTGGATATTTTCGCATATTTTATTCAATATACAATATTCGTTTAATTTACTTAGTGGAATAATACCAGTTTCTTTCAATATGAGTCTCCAATTCAGGGAATTTTCCCTGAATTCTTTCTATTAATTTTAGATTTGTTTCCCCATGTCTTTCCAAACGCAATTACAGTACATAAGATGACAATGAACAAATGAGTAGGATAATTATATTATCTCGAAACAGGTTAACTGCTATTTTAGGAATATCTTCTACTATACCACTGTAGGAAATAAACAAAATTATTTCATTATTTATTATTTTCCCATCTACTTGGTTAGATGCATTGCCGGATCATTTAGTTTTTTTCACACTTTTTATATCCATCTAAACATTATTCAAATAAAAAAGAATATTTAAAAAGCAGAAAGCTTCTAATCTATAACAAATTTCATAAAAAGTATTGCAACACTGGTTATTGCAGTTCCATGCAGCTTAATCAATACTCAACGTGTGGTTCGTCTTTAGATTGAACACCAGTAACCCATCCCGTGTCCTCATTTTTATATCTCACGGATTCTCACAACAAAAAATATTTTTACAGTTATCT
>QLNU02014802.1:42935778-42948428 GCA_006491805.2 Dysdera silvatica
TTCTTAAAAAATGAATTCATGATGCTAAGATTTTCAGCTTCTGCAAATTCGATGAGTTGATCGCCACGTTCATTCCTTTCCCCGTATCCGTATTTACCAACCGATGTCTCTCCTTGTTCCTGTTGTCCAATTCTTGCATTAAAATCTCCCATGATGAGTTTGATGTGTTGTTTCCCCTTGGTATGTAGCTGTTTGATTTCTTCATAGAATTCTTCAACCTCCTCGTCGGTATGGCTTGATGTTGGTGCATATGCTTGTACTATCTGAAGTTGGTATCGCTGGGTTAGTTGAACAACGAGCCTCGCTGCTCGATCTGACGTGCTTTCGACTTCAAGAAGGTAGTCTTTAATTCTTTTGTTGATTAAGAAGCCAACACCACTTGTTCTTCCAGTTTCCGTTCCTCTATAATAAAACAAATGTCCACTTTTAAGTTCCACCAACTCTTCACCTTTTCTTCTAACTTCACTGAGTCCTACAATGTCCCATTTGATCTTGTCAAGTTCTTCTTCTAATTCTTGAAGTTTTGCTTCAGAAGCAAGGGATCGTCCATTATACGTTGCCAAGGTCAATAACAAACGGCAGCCTGGGCCATTCCAGTGATTCTTAGCACCCCCTGCTTTCATGCCACGCTGACCGCTGCCTTGATCAGGAGCACTCCAGCACCTGGAGACTAGGGGCCATGGTTTCTGGTGTGTCAACATAATGGAGGAATTAGCCATAATTTCACCACGCTGGCTAGACGGGTTGGTGAATTAGCCCTCCCCTTCCGCCTTTCTATCCGTGTAGCAAATATTAATTTGCCACATAAATAGAAAGCTCAGCCTGCACAAATTGAAGGCGGGGTAGGACACTAGGTGACTGGCTCGGCTGGTTCCACACATCGTCACATATGTTCTGCGTGGGTCTCCTCTCCAGTTAGAGATAACACCAGCAACCTTTTTGCAGTATATATATATATATATATATATTATGAATATTTTGAATATTATGCATGACAGATTATTGAAATTTTAAATTAAAACGTTTTTTATTGAAACGTTTTTCTTGTTGACATATTTTAACAATTTTATGTATATAATGAATAATTTTATATGTTTTGATAATATTTAAATTTCATACAATTACTAGTGCATGCGCAGTTTTTGTATTGAAAGGTCTATTATGTGAAATAATTGAATTATTTAAATACATCCATATTTTTAAATTATATATATATATATTGAAATTATATATATATTATATTATTATATATATATATATATTATATTATATATATATATATATATATATATATATATATATATATATATATATTATATTAATTATATATATATATAATAGATTTATATATAAATAAATTATATATATTATATATTAAATTTATTGGCCACTTTTCCGGTTTCTTTGTGGGTAGAAGAGGGGCTTGCCGCTTCACCCGTTCTTGAAGTCACGAGCCGCCAGTGCGCGATGGATAACTGTTATGTTGGCGAAGTTATGCTGTTAAATATAATAGCAATGGTAGGTTTTGTACGAACCTGATAAACAAAGGTCCCCGGATCCTACCCTTGCCCTATTTTGGTTAGTCAACTATTCCAAGTTAAACTCGCCGAACAACTTCTTGGGATCATCTTCTCAGCGGTACACACTACATATACAGTAAGCTTTATATGTCGCAGGCCTACTGCGAGAGAGAGAGAGCGAAAGATCGTACTTATTTAATGTCTTCATGCTATGGATTTCATGATTCGTGCAAGAAAGACATTTCGAAAGATTTCGGACGAACCTGCTGTTTCTTTTTAGCTGGGTAGCCATTTTAATATGGCTGCTGAAGATACCATCCATAGGGAAAATGAAAAAATATCTTATTGAGGATCACGGCGACGGTAGGAAAGAGGGCATATGTATAGGAAAAGATCTGTTTATCCATGTTCACAGAAACCTTGAAGCTGAAAAGCAAACTGACTTTAGTAGAATGATCCGAAAGCAATAACTGACGCAAATTTTATCTCAAGCGAATTCCATCTAAAAACGAATACAGAAGCAAAATACAGCGAGATATTGATTTTTTTTTATCCGATCAATGCAGAGGATATTTTGTTATTTTGAAATTTTCTCTGTGCTATTTTCCAAAGAAGTCATGCCAAAAGAATTTCTGGAAGAAGATCGAAAAAAAAAAAAAAAGTTACGCAATAAAAAGTCTGCATGCATATTTTAAAATTTGCCTATTTTCCTTTTCTTAACGCAGCAGAATGAAGATTTTTTTAAATTAATGGTGGATTATTTTTTGAGACATACGCAAACTTTGTTGCAGAACAAATTATACATATATAGGAAATAGCAATATTCACACAGCCACATCTGCATACTATATAAAATAATAAAGGCCTATGCACTAAAACGTGCTTATACAGGATTTCAGGCCCCATCGCCTCCATACAAAAGCGTATATACAATATAGGTGTAAATGTATATATAGGTGTAAATGTATGTACATCATACCACAATTACAAAATATACATTCATGTGTAGTGAAAGTATAAATGAATAGACAAGTTTATGACAAGTAGTCACTCTGTATAGCAAACTGCAATTTTACGATTAATAATGACGGGCTAGTGACGAAAGTGAAAAATTGAAATTATATGACAATATATTGCATCTATGCATGCATGTACAATCTTTTTCAAGGGAACAGTTATACACGCATGCCGGACACAATATATAAGATCTGCAAGACAATGTTTCTGAAACGCCAAAAAACCGTTCAACGAAACCCCCAAAACCACTCTCAAACGGCTAAAAAAAAACGGCTTTTGTATGCGTGTATGTGTGTGTGTGTGTGTGTGTGGCCTGCAAAAGGGTTGCTGGTATCTAACTGGAAGGAGACCTACACGCTGAACGTATGTGACGATGTGTGGAACCGGGAGGGTCAGTAACCTAGTGTCATACCTTCAAATGGCGAAGGCCGGGCTTTCTATCTATGAGTCAAATTCATAATTGCTGTACAGATGGAAAAGCGGAATGGGAGGGCTAATTCACCAACCTGTACAGCCATCGTGGTTAAATGATGGCTAATTCCTCCACTATGTTAAACACCAAAACCACGCCCCTAGTCTCCAGGTGCTGGACTGTTCCTGATCAAGGCAGCGGTCAGCGTGGCATGAAACAAGGGGTGCTAAAAATCACTGGAATGGCCAGGCATCCGTTTATTATAGACCTTGGCTACGTATAATGGACGATCCCTTGCTTCTGAAGCAAACCTTCAGGAATTGGAAGAAGAACTTAACAAGATCAAATGGGTCATTATAGGACTCAGTGAAATTAGAAGAAAAGGTGAAGAGTTGGTGAAATTTAAAAGCGGACATTTGTTTTACTATAGAGGAACGGAAACTAGAAGAACAAGTGGTGTTGGCTTCTTAATCAACAAAAGAATTAGACTATCTTTTTAAAGTTGAAAGCATGTCAGATCGAGCAGCGAGGCTCCTTGGTTCAACTAACCCAGCGATACCAATTTCAGACAGTACAGGCATATGCACCAACATCAAGCCATACCGATGAGGAGGTTGAGGAATTCTATGAAGAAATCAAACAGCTACATACCAAGGGGAAACAACACATCAAGCTCATCATGGGAGATTTTAATGCAAGAATTGGACAACAGGAACAAGGAGAGACATCGGTTGGTAAATACGGATACGGGGAAAGGAATGAACGTGGCGATCAACTCATAGAATTTGCCGAAGCTGAAAATCTTAGCATCATGAATTCATTTTTTAAGAAGAAACTACAAAGAAAATGGACATGGAAACACCCCAATGGAGGAACCAGCGAAATTGACTATATACTGGCAAACAAGAAATCAATTATTGAAGATTGCAGCGTACTGAACAGATTTAATACTGGAAGTGATCATCGAATGGTGAGATGTAAAATGCACTTAAATACTAAATTAGAAAGACAGAAGCTCATTAGGAAACAAGTAAGTAAGAGGGTGGATTTAATGAAACTGAAAGCAAATACCGAGGCATTCAAGTTGGAATTAAAAAATCGCTTTTCTGCACTGGAAGGACTTATTGAAGAAATTGATATCTCAGAAGCAAATGAAAACATTGTTAAGACAATAATTGAAACTGCTGGGGAAATTGGTGGTGTAACCTGTAAAAAGCACAATAGCAAATTATCTGAGAAGACGAAACAGCTCATGAAAAGGCGAAGAGATATGAAGGTGGACAATCAAAATACCAGTTCCAGGATTGAGTACATAGAACTTTGTAAAACTCTGCGCAAAAGCATGAAAGAAGACATAAGAAAATTCAACTGTGAGCTAGTAAGGAAAGCCATTGAAAAAAACAAGAGCCTTAGGATTGTTAAACGAAGTTTATCTGTTAGGAAGAAACACATCATTGCATTAAAAGGAGAGGATGGCACCGTAACAAGAAATAGGGAAGAAATACTTAGAAGAGTTGAAGAATTCTACAAAAAACTATACGAAAGTAACAGTGAATTAAACGAAGACATTGAAATAGTCGAAGGAACAGCTCCTAAAATCTTAAAAGAAGAAGTTTCATTTAGAATAAAAAATATGAAGAAAGGAAGAGCCCCTGGTGATGATGGTGTTACATTAGATATGCTAAAAGAAGTTAGAGAACATGTAGAAAATATACTTGCAAATTTCTTTACCAAATGTCTTAATAGCAGTAACATACCAAACCAATAGGTTAATGCAACAGTAATAATTTGCCATAAAAAAGATGATAAAGAGGATTTAAAAAATTACCGACCAATTAGCTTGTTACCTGCTATTTATAAAATCTTCACAAAAGTTCTAACACATCGCCTGCAGAAAAAATTAGATGCAGCTCAACCAAGAGAACAAGCTGGATTTCGAAGTGGATTCAGTACAGTGGACCATATTCAAGTATTAAGAGAATTAATTGAAAGAACACATGAATATGAACTTCCACTGCGTGTTGCATTTATTGACTATGAGAAGGCCTTTGACTCTATTAAAACGTCAGCAGTCATCAACTCTTTAAGATCAACAGACATCGAGGATGTGTACATTGACATGGTGAAATGTGTGTATAAAAATGCAAGTGCAAAATTTCGGTTACATAAAGATACCAAAACTATTAAAATTGGTAAAGGTGTGAGGCAGGGAGATACCATTTCTCCAAAACTTTTTACTTCAGCTTTACAGATGATTTTTCATCAAATAAATTGGAATAACAGGGGAATAAAAATAAATGGTGAATATTTAAATCATTTGCGGTTTGCTGATGACATTGTTATTTTTTCAACGAACCCATCAGAACTCCAAGACATGGTACAGGAGCTCTCAACTAGAAGTAAAGAAGTTGGACTCAAGATGAACCTACAAAAAACTAAGTTCATATTTAATAATTTCATAGAGGAAACAAAAATACTAGTTGACATCATTGAGCTAGAAGTTGTTGATTCATATATTTACTTTGGTTAGCTGATTTCAGTGGATGTCAACATTGTGAAAGTAAAAGAAAAAAAGACGGGACGTCAATGCATGCAAAACGCCTGGTACCAGTGCGCGCAGTGCAAGGCAACCTGGAAAGAAGAAAGGAAGGCGCATTTCCAGACATTCTAGTACGGGTGAAAGTGAGATTTTACGTGCAATACGGATACAAGAAAACATCAGGATACCTTTACACGTGGTAGAATGATTGTCCAGCTTGAGGAGGGGTGTACTTTGACGTCTGTCGCCCAAGAGTTTGGAATTGATAAAAGAGTTGTTTCACGATCTTGGAAAACCTTCCAAGGGACAGATGCAGCTGTAAGAATGAGTGCTGGTGATCGACCAAGGAAAACAACAGTGACTGATGACCGATATATAGCCCTTCAGGCGAAAAGAAATCAAAAGCAGACAGCGGGCAACATGCTCAGCAGTTGCTTCCAGCAACTGGAGGACACGTGTCCCGGTTTACTTTGGCCAGACGACTTAATGAAGGTGGCCTATTCGCCCACCATCCTGAAAGCTGCATACCATTGACAGTAGCCCATCGGCGGCACCGTTTACAGTGGTGTGGAGAACACAAAGATTGAACACCCCATTAGTGGAGTCACGCGATCATTACAGATGAGCGTCGTTTCAGTCTGACAAACGATTTTCGGAGCCCGTTGATATGGAGAGGGGTAGGAACACACTTTTGTCCCACCAACATCAAGGAAAGATACTGTTGGGGTCCTGGCATGCTGGTATGGGGAGGTATTATGATGAACGGAAGGACAGAGCACATTTTCGACAGAGATTCAGTTACCGGAGATCGTTACTGTGATGAAGTTATCCT
Source organism: Dysdera silvatica (assembly GCA_006491805.2). NCBI lineage: Eukaryota > Metazoa > Arthropoda > Arachnida > Araneae > Dysderidae > Dysdera > Dysdera silvatica. Next base: position 42,942,099 of record QLNU02014802.1, read on the forward strand.
CTCCCACGTCGTCTTTTCCAGGGTGCCTTTGTTCCCGATTTTGTTGTTATGGATGACAATGCCTGGCTACACAGGACTCTTACACTTGAGGAGCTCCTGGAAAGTGAAGATATCCATAGAATGGATTGGCAAGCGTGCTCCCCTGATTTAAATCCAATTGAACATGCGTAGGATACTTTAAGGAGACGCCTGATGGCACGATCTTACCCTCCGGCGAACACCAGACAACTGAAACAGCTGCTTCTCGAGGAATGGAAACGCTTACCCCAAGAACTGTTATATAATCTGGTGTTGAGTATGGACAAACGGTGCCACGCAACCACTTCAGTTAGGGGAGGTCATGTCTCTTACTAGGGTTCTTTGGTTTGTTGTTCTCCCTCTTGGCCAGACAGTGTTTTGTACAGACGCCATTCCGTCAATAAAGCCTTTTCCACTTCGTTCCATACTGCATGCGTCCTATTCATTTTTTTGCTACTATACTTTCCTCATCCTTTCAGTACTATATTGTACCTCTGTAGTATAAATTTCATGTCTTCCAGTTGATTTTTGCAGAATCAAGGCCAAAATCAGAAAAGTTGCTTAAGTTTTGCATACTAGTGTATATATGCATATATAAATTTTATTTATTTAATTAATTTATTCATGTCATAATTTTATTACTGAGTCAACCAGAAATAAATATTTTGTCCTCAAAATATATTTAAAAACTAGAAAAGTTTGTGAAAATTCTAGTAGTAAATTTTGCTTTCCACCACCGTACTTTCAAAAATTTGCGTAACATTTTCGATTACCATAAATATCATTCTCGTTTACATTTTCCTCACTTGAATATTAAGAAAGTTCTCAGAATGCGGATTTTTTGAACCACCCGCTCTGCAAAGTTAAACAGTTCATTATTTAATGAAAATTGAACAGAAAAATTAGGGTTGGCAAAGCCCTTGAAAAATTGGAAACAAACTTTCGAGCGAAAGTCAAGACAAGAGCAACCAACGGGAAACCTTAATAAAAACCCCATGTTGAAAGCAGAAAAATTTCATGTTTTCCCTTGAAATGATCTGAAAGACGAAGGGCTCAGTGGACTTAATTTAAACCCTGAAATTTTTAAAAAAATTAACATTTGTCTTAAACACAATTTTCACATCTAGTTTTAATCGGCCGATTTTCTTCCCGTACGTTTTATTTTTCAAATAGCAAGACGATAGAGCTCTTTACGAAATCGTCAGTTGACTTATTTACCTAACATATCAGTTTTTACCAATTATTGAGAATTTCATAATAAATCTACTTTGTTTCTATTCTGATCCCAAATTGATATTTGTCTGCCTACTCTTGTCTTTGAATAAACATGAATAATGTAAGATATTATTACCCTTCTCAGGGATAACACAATTGCCAAATAATGGTCAACACACAAAGCCACCAAGGAAAGTTTTTTGTGAGTTTTCGTGGGGGAATTTATTATACTTAATAATTTTCGACACCCATGTAGAAGCTCAAGCTAGAGCTTTTTTTTTTGTTTGTTTAGGAGAAAATGAGGTAAGTTGAAAAAGTATGTTTAGGAGAAAATGGGGATGGCGTCTCTTTTTCTTCTAAATCAAAAACCAAAAACAAAAGCTCTAGCTTGAGCTTCCAGGCCTGTGTCGAAAATTATTGAGTAATAATAAATTCCCCCGCGAAAACTCAGAAAAACTCGCCCCGGAGGCTTTCTTGTGTTGACCATATTTGGCAATTGTGTTATCCCTGCGGAGGGTAATAATACCTTACATCCTTACATACGGAGAAAGAGAGCGTTGTTTCCTGTCCTCATTCGTCTAGCGGTCCAAGACACTCCGGACTAAACGGAGGGACCCTGGTTCGAATCCAGGATGGGGAAAGCGTCTCTTTTTCTCCTAAAAAAAAAAGCTCTTGCTTGAGCTTCTAGGTGGGTGTCGAAAATTATTAAGCATGAACATAGATAATTATTTTACGAAATTTATCAATATTAGAATAATAAAGTAAAATAGAAAAGAAAGTTAAAAGTGTAAAGATGGCCTAAACATATTATATATTAGTAAAGATGGTGTGGAGTGAATTTTTCTAGTTTATTTCTAACAAAAGGCAGTTACGCCTATCTGCAACTTGTCAATACCCTCTTTTGCCTAATGGTAAATGGCGCCGAATGACCTTTGTCGTCCTTGCGCCAAAAAATACAACCTACCAATCTAATGATAAAGGCTATGTATAATGGTGTCACACGTAGGCATTAATGTAAGTATTATGTATGGCTATAATGTTAGCATTTTGTGTTTATTGAATGTTAGCTGCATATATTATATGTTAGACAAAGGTGTTATACGTTAGATGTGGTAATTGTATTTTTAAACATATAGTATATATATATACACAATAACAAAAAAAATCGGTGCACCAAGGAGAAATAACTCGATTTCGATAAAAATTGGTGGATATGAAGAACATACATAGAAAAATAAACGATTAAAATTTCAGAACAATTGAATGATTTATTGCAGAGTTTGACCGTTACAAAGGGAGGAAGTCAATAAGGCGTTGGTCCACCTCTGGCCTGGATGCAAGCTGTCACCCGGCGTGGCATAGACTGATAAAGATCCCGGATGGTGTCCTGCGGAATTTCTTGCCAAATTGTCTCCAACTGTCGGGCTAAATCGTCAACATTCCGGGATGGTTGCAATCGCCTTCCCATAGCGTCCCAAATGTGCTCTATGGGAGAGAGATCAGGAGACCTAGCTTGCCAAGGAAGTGTTGGGCAAGCTTGAAGACAATTCATAGCAACACGTGCCGTGTGCGGCCGGGCATTGTCTTGTTGAAACGTAAGTCCAGGGTGTCGCAAAAGGAACGGTAACACAACCGGTCGTAGAATGTCGTCTACGTACCGCTGTGCTGTAAGTGTGCCAGAAATGACCACCAAAGGGGTCCGGCTATCAAAGGAGATGGCACCCCAGACCATAACGCCCTGTTGTGGGCATGTGTGGCGTGCGATAGTAAGGGCAGGATCCCCACGCTGCCCTGGACGTCTCCAGACACGTCTGCGGTTGTCGTCAGGACACAGTTGGAAACGGGACTCGTCACTAAAGACTATACGTCCCCAGTCAGCGCAGTTCCAAGTTGATCAAGTCCGGTACCACTGTAATCGGACTTGTTTGTTTGTTTGTTTTTTGGTTTTACGGCTCAAAGACTACAGTGGTCATGCTGCGCCGGGACCTACTGTTTTCCGAGGAATCCGAACCTCTTAAGGCCTAGGGAACCAAACCCCGGACTACAGTGAGCAGTGCGATCTTTATGAGATCTCTGAGTAAGCGTTCTTTTTGCACTGCTGGGAGTCGAACCCGGATTAGCGGCGCACTAGGAGAACGCGTTACCACACTGCGCCACCGCAGGGCATAATCGGACTTGACGGTGTAAAGGCGTGAGAGGTAAGCGGCGTAACGGTCGGCGCGAGCGTAAATTCCGCTCTCTCAGTCGTCTGCAGAGAGTCATGCTGGATATATGTTTGTGCTGTGACAGCTGCTCTGACAATCGCTCTGTCTTCCCGTTCTGTTGTGGCCCTAGGTCGACCGCTGCCGTCCCGACGCTGACATCTGCCGTTGTTGACCCACTCTTGCCAGCACCGTCCAATCGCCGCATCGCTTCGACCCACATGTCCAGCGATTCTTCGATTCGTCCAACCAGCCTCTTTCAATCCGATAGCACGACCTCTTTCAAACTATGACATATGCTCGTAATGAGCACGAATCTCTCGTAGAGGTATTATTACAGTCGGCGTGATATCCGCAGTCAAATGCAGCAGAAATTTTGACCAGATTTTGACAGAGATTTTGAGAATTGCTCCTTATATATACCTGCTGAATGCACAGTTCTGATGTGCTGGAGTTCTCACCATTCATGAATCACGTCATCATTCATGCACATTCATTCACATCATCATTCATGCTGGAGTTCCATTCATTGAACACCAAATTTTAATCATTTGCATGTTCGGTCAAAATGTCTTTGCATACGAAATTTCATTACAATCGGACAACTCCTTCTTGGTGCGTCGATTTTTTTGTTATAGAGTGTATATATATTGTACATATCATACATATATTTCACGTATTATATATATTTTATGTCACATGTGTGTTAGAGAATTTCTCCTATACCTTATGGTGAAAAATTACCAGGACGAAACCTAAAAGAGCTGCTAAAGTAACTGCATTGGAATAGTGCCTATCGAAGTATTCCACTTCCAATGTCACATACAGTGAAACTTGAATGAAGACACATCGTATAGTTGTTCAGATGCATAAAATATTAAGCTTAAAAAATTTCCCATGTTTTTAATTTTACCGGAATCCGTTTGATTGTAAATATATAACTGAACAACCCATATAAATGCACGTACTATTTTAAAGTCCAACGGGTGTTTTGTTATAGAATTTTAATCTGATCCAGTACAGTGAATGATATTTCTAATAACGTGTTTTCAAATAGGCACGGGAAGGTTTTTCTACTTACAGTCAGTGTCCCTTATTTTACACTACTTTCATTATAATCATTGTTTGCATATCATTCTTCACTTCTTTCTCTCTCTCTCCCTCACCATCATCTTCATCACTATTTTCATTCTCCTCTTTCTCCCGGATTCATTATCATCATTGTCCATACCACCATTATTCTCCTCCTCCGTCTTCTTCTTCTTCGTCTTCTTCTTCTCCTCCTCCTCATCCTCATCATCATATGTTGTTGCCTTAATAAATGCATGTTTGAGGGTAAGAATTAGTTTACTGCGTAGATTTACTTAGAGAAGCAATGTTTAAAACCAGGAACATAAAAATAAATGAACTGTAATATGAAGGTGCTATTTAAGATATGAAAGACGAAGACACATAAACTTATAGACCTGCAAGAAGTTGATAAAATATTTTTTGCAATCATTCAGATGGAGCTAAAGGCGATAGTTTAAAATTAGCTGATAAAATGTGCAATAATAACATAATTAGGTAATTAAGAGCAATATAAACTAGAAATGAAGATATTTGAGTGCAGTGGAGATCGACAAAATTATAGGAGGACAAAATTCATGCAAAGGCACTTGGATGATATTGGCATGTTAAAGGATTGGAGAATGAAAAATGGTCGAAGACGATGTTGGATTTTCCGATGGGGTGGGGGGGATATAGCACAGGTGACAGATATTCAGGATTCGATGGAAAAAGGAAACATCGCTCTTGATGCATGATGATGCAGGACGCTAAATGGATCAAAGCACTGAATGATTGAGGATATCTCTGAGGAAGAACGTCCTCCTTTGAACTGAATTGAAAAGCGCTATACATCTTTTATCCATTTCTATTGCTTAATATAATTTTCTCATTTCTCCTATTGATATAATGAAAAGGTAATATCCATCAAGAGATAACTGTCTAAATGATGAAAAATGACTTTGTGCATGCTGGTTCCAGTTGGTATTTTGGATAGTTTGGTTCCAATAGTGGTTTTAGCGGAAAAATGGTGGTTTTGCAAAAGCAAATTGAAAGTACACAAACCTAGTACACATTTTCAAAGTATTTCTTCAATTATACTGGAATTTTAATATTTATTTAGTCATTTCGCATGCTTTAAATTCCGCTTCGTTATTTTATTGTTTCGAATGTGATAAAATTATGTGAAACGCCTTTAGTCTAAACTAAGTACTTGTTAACAAACAGTTATTTTGACACTGGCGTAAGGTTTAAAAACACGACGTTTCGGGAGCCAACTGCTCCCTTTGTCAAGTGAAGGCAGAATGAAGAGTTCGTGAAAGTCCTAAGCTTATATACCCGCATGTTGGGAATCCCCATCTGACGCCATTTGGTGCGGAGCATTTCCAGCTGGGGAAACCCCAATCGGGGAAACCCTCGCCGGGAAAGCCCCCGCACCCGACGATGTCAGATGAACACCCCCAACTCGAGGTTTTGCAAAAATCCTGTAAGGTTCTGGTAGAGGTTTTGCGATGTTTATTGCACGACTCCTCAAACCGTAGGTTTCCCATGATTCCAGAAAAAGTCTACTCCCCAGATTCGTCACATTCTGATGTAATATTTTCATCGAATGCCAATCTGGTTCGTGACCCTCCCTGAAGACATGTTCAGCCAACTGGTTTGAATCGTCTCCCCTAGCTACCGCACGCATATGCTCCTTCCCTCGTAGACGTATCGATCTTCCCGTCTGTCCAACATACACCTTGTCACAGTCTCCACACGGTATTTGGTAAATAGCACCAGATTTTTCCTCCTCAGGGACGCGATCCTTAACTTTAAGTAATAGATCACGCAGGGTGTAGACAGGTTT
>QLNU02014802.1:42948528-42974474 GCA_006491805.2 Dysdera silvatica
AATTATAGAGACGGTGATTTCAGCTTAATTGAGGATGATGAAAGACTTTCTTTACATGACAGCAAATCAAATCAAGTCCAAATTTATTCGTGTATAAAACATTAAAAACATGAAATACAAAGGATACACAGACAAAATAAATATTAAAACTCTTGCAACAGAGTGATAACAATGATGACAGTATTGATGAAAACGACGTTAAATGTTTTTTGTTTTTTGTGGTTGTTTATGTTAAGAGGACAAACGGGGAGAATAGTAGCGTCAACGTAGAAGCAATTTATAGTGGATTCATGAAGGTTGTGGGGCTGACGAACCTTTTATTTGTAAACAATGTAAAAATTTGGATCTAAAACAAAAGGTAAACAAAATCTTTAGTGTAACCAAATATTTTATTTAAAATGTCACTTTTCTTTTGTACCTATTAGTGTAAATAGGTAACTCTTGTTTAATTATTTTATGCAGTTTTATTTTTTACGAACTTTTCAGTAATTGTAATTCATTTTTAAAATTGTAGAGTGGGGGTCTCACGTTAAGATCACTTTTTTCAGACCCCAAAAATTTAACACGTGTTTATAATTATAATAATCATGTAAAGAAAATTGTGAAGTTATTTTTATTTTCTGTCATTGTTGTGCGTAGTAAAATATATGCATTAAAAGGATATCACGTTGGTACTATAATTCCTCACTTATTTTCCTAATTATATATGAAAACCAAAAGGGGTCTCATATTCGGTATACTGACTATATTTTTGGGACTTAAAATTATAGGCTAAATGAGGTTTTAATGATTTAAAGCCTAAAACTAATCTATACACTGATATCGTAACTTCACAACTTTGACATATGCGGAATCATCAATACGATCGTACGAAATATTCTTAATCGATGCTGATCATTTTCAAACGCTTTGAAAGGTGATTTCTATATCAAGTGAACTTTACTATACAGTATAACTTTTTTGTAGAAACAAGTTCTCTACGATTTATGCAAAGATTACCACAAATGAGCCCAATTGAATCCACCCACAAAAACCTATATGTTATACTACATTTAACAGATCTAGATACATGAACTGAAAATATCAGAAACGTGATCAAATTGAATTTAAAGTCGAAACATTTATGGAAGTATAATTTTAGTTGGTTCACAACGCCACCTAAACATTAATCTTGGTGCATTAGATTCAGAATAGATAGCATGTTTCTCGAATAGGCTGTCAATGTTTTCGAATTTGGATACAGATGTGTTCCTGGTGCGTTCTGTGCTTTAATTGCATTGTGTGTATAGTATAATTTCTAACTTCACATTCAGAAGTAGAATTAAGATCCCCTATGATTGATTCCTTTTGCAAAACCAGTATAAAACGTATTATATATATATATAAACACAAAATTTATATGAAATTGAAGTTTAATGTGATACCAATGCTTATCGAGTACTAATTCGTAAGCGCTAGTTTCAGCACAATTGCTAATTTTTTGCCTAAAATATAGAAATGGGATGGCCTATAGTTTTCTTTACAAAAAATGGTAAAAAACATTTCTCTTCTATAGACTCGTAATTTCTTTAAGATTTAATTTTTATGTAATTCCGATACCTCCCAGTCATTAATTTGTGTCTTCTAGATGTAGCATAACGTTTTCAGTTTCCTGTCTAAAACTATAATTACTGTCAATGACGGTCCACTTTGTGGAAATTTCAGAAAAATTATTTCTTCCATGGGCACTCATTGTAATTTAAAGTCCCGGAAAATTTTACTTTCCGAAGTCACAATTTTAAAATCTTTAGAGGTTCATATAATACGCGTTAAAATATTCCTAAATATTGCTGGTGATATTTTGTCATTTGTCGAAGTGACTTCTACAGGAAATGGAAGCCCTCTTTGGAGATAGCATCATAAAGAATTTAACTAACAACAAACTCTGTAAAAAATTTGAAGTAGAAATACACAGGTTTGATTCATAAGTAGAGATTACTTCTATAAACATAAGACGCTCATAATTTTCAATTCTAGTAATAAATAATGAAATGATTAAGTTTATTATTGGAATATCTTAAATAATATTTAATTCCGAAATTAATAATTTGTGGAATTATATGTCTGTCCACTAAGGTATATATATATATATATATATATATCATCATCATCATCATATTCAACCATTATCTATCCACTGCTGGATGAAGGTCTCTCCAAATGCTTTCCACACAAGTCTATCCTGAGCAATTCGCTTCCACGTCACCCCAACCTGTTTTCTTATTTCATCCACCCATCTAGTTTGAGGACGTTTTCTAGGTCTTCGGTGGTCTCTTGGAATCCAGTTCAGAATTTCTGTTGTCCATCGTTGATCAGTTCTTCTTGCAATATGCCCAGCCCATCGCCATTTCAGCCCTTTTACTTTAACAATGATGTCCTCTACTCTAGTTTGCTCTCTCACCCAAGTGTTTCTTTTTCGATCTCTCCTAGTTATTCCAAGCATGCACCTCTCCATGCTCCTTTGCGTTGTCTGTAACTTTCGTATTGCTCCAACTGTTAGACTCCATGTCTCTGATCCATAAGAGAGGACTGGCAATACACACTGGTTGAAGACCTTTCTTTTTAGACACAAAGGCAATTTCCCCTTCAGGATAAAACTGTTTCTTCCAAATGCACTCCAGCCAAGTTTAATACGTCTGTTGAGTTCTTTCATAATGTTGCCATCCATTGAAATCAGCTGGCCAAGGTAAATATATGAATCAGCAATTTCTAGCTCAATGTTGTCAACTTGTATTTTTGTTTCCTCTACGAAATTATTGAACATGATCTTAGTTTTTTGTAGGTTCATCTTGAGTCCAACTTCTTTACTTCTAGTTGAGAGCTCCTGTACCATGTCTTGGAGTTCTGATGGGTTCGTTGAAAAAATAACAATGTCATCAGCAAACCGCAAATGATTTAAATATTCACCATTTATTTTTATTCCCTTGTTATTCCAATTTATCTGCTGAAAAATCATCTGTAAAGCTGAAGTAAAAAGTTTTGGAGAAATGGTATCTCCCTGCCTCACACCTTTACCAATTTTGATAGTTTTGGTATCTTTATGTAACCGAAATTTTGCACTTGCATTTTTATACACACGTTTCACCATGTCAATGTACACATCCTCGATGTCTGCTGATCTTAAAGAGTTGATGACTGCTGATGTTTTAATAGAGTCAAAGGCCTTCTCATAGTCAATAAATGCCACACACAATGGAAGTTCATATTCATGTGTTCTTTCAATTAATTCTCTTAATACTTGAATATGGTCCACTGTACTGAATCCACTTCGAAATCCAGCTTGTTCTCTTGGTTGAGCTGCATCTAATTTTTTCTGCAGGCGATGTGTTAGCACTTTTGTGAAGATTTTATAAATAGCAGGTAACAAGCTAATTGGTCGGTAATTTTTTAAATCCTCTTTATCACCTTTTTTATGCAAAAGAATTACTGTTGCAGAATCCCACTAGTTTGGTATGTTACCGCTGTTAAGACATTTGGTAAAGAATTTTGCAAGTATGTCTTCTACATATTCTCCAGCTTCTTTTAGGATATCTAATGTAATACCATCATCACCAGGGGCTCTTCCTTTCTTCATGCTTTTTATTGCAAATGAAACTTCTTCTTTTAAGATTTTAGGAGCTATTCCTTCGACTATTTCAATGTCTTCGTTTAATTCACTGTTACTTTCGTATAGATTTGTGTAGAATTCTTCAACTCTTCTAAGTATTTCTTCCCTATTTCTTGTTACTATACCATCGTCTCCTTTTAATGCAATTATGTGTTTCTTCCCAACAGATAAACTTACTTTAACAACCCTAAGGCTCTTGTTATTTTCAATGGCTTTCCTTACTAGCTCACAGTTGAATTTTCTTATGTCTTCTTTCATGCTTTGCGCAGAGTTTTGCAAAGTTCTACGTACTCAATCCTGGAACTGGTATTTTGATTGTCCACCTTCATATCTCTTCGCCTTTTCATGAGTTGTTTCGTCTTCTCAGATAATTTGTTATTGTAGTTTTTACACATTACACCACCAATTTCTCCAGCAGTTTCAATTATTGTCTTAACAATGTTTTCATTTGCTTCTGAAGTACCAACATCTTTAATAAGTCCTTCCAGTGCAGAAAAGCGATTTTTTAATTCCAACTTGAATGCCTCAGTATTTTCTTTTAATTTCTTTAAATCCACCCTCTTACATACTTGTTTCCTAATGAGCTTCTGCCTTTCTAGTTTAGTATTTAAGTGCATTTTACATCTCACCATTCGATGATCACTTCCAGTATTAAATCTGTTCAGTATGCTGCAATCTTCAATAATTGATTTCTTGTTTGCCAGGATATAGTCAATTTCGCTAGTTCCCCCATTGTTAGTTGAACAACGAGCCTCGCTGCTCGATCTGATGTACTTTCAACTTCCAGAAGACAGTCTTTAATTCTTTTGTTGATTAAGAAGCCAACACCACTTGTTCTTCCAGTTTCCGTTCCTCTATAATAAAACAAATGTCCGCTTTTAAGTTCCACCAATTCTTCACCTTTTCTTCTGACTTCACTGAGTCCTATAATGTCCCATTTGATCTTTTCAAGTTCCTCTTCCAATTCCTGAAGTTTTGCTTCAGAAGCAAGGGATCGTCCATTATACGTAGCCAAGGTCAATAACAAACGGCAGCCTGGGCCATTCCAGTGATTCTTAGCACCCCCTGCTTTCATGCCACGCTGACCGCTGCCTTGATCAGGAGCACTCCAGCACCTGGAGACTAGGGGCCATGGTTTTTGGTGTATTAGCATATTGGAGGAATTAGCCATCATTTCACCACGCTGGCTAGACGGGTTGGTGAATTAGCCCTCCCCTTCCGCCTTTCCATCCGTGCAGCAAATATTAATTTGCCTCATAAATAGAAAGCCCAGCCTGCACCACTTGAAGGCGGGGTAGGACACTAGGTTACTGGCCTGGCCGGTTCCACACATCGTCACATACGTTCAGCGTGTGGGTCTCCTTCCAGTTAGATACCAGCAACCCTTTTGCAGGCCATATATATATATATATTGCAAAACTTAGCAAAAAGCAGATACAAAATGAAAAATGCAAGAAAAAGAAAAGGTGTTTGATAGAGTTAAATATAAAAAAATAACGTTTCAATTAAAAAAATATATCAATATAAACTCAGAAATATATAATGTAACATAAGCATGCAGCCTTAGAACCGTCGTCAGGGGCCTTTTCCAAGACTACCTGCTTGGCGGCTTTTCTGGAGTTATGGCACAAAATACAAGCAAAGCACATATGTTAGATGTATTCAGCGAGATCCCAAGGCCCAAAGGCGCCAAAAACAGAACATAAAAGACTATAACTAACGGCAAATATCAAAAAGAAACCAGGAATGATAAACCACGTAGAGCATCCGACAATATTAAATGTATAAAAACAACTATTATTATAGCATATACACAACGAAATATACAAAACCAACACCTATCATAATTTATATTCTATATATCTGTATAGCCAAACTAAATAACCTTTACATACACCTAAAGCATATTCAGATGTGAATGTTTGTTTCTTCACTCCGCCACCTTCCATTAGAACATGCCAAAAGACTGCCAACTTATAACCCTAAACAGAGATGCCGCTACTTGCAACGTGAGTCAATACAAAACTACACAAGCAGCCATATTTTTTGGATTTGTCTGCTCACTTTATCTTATGTCATAGTGCTCAACCAAACAGTGCCTTAAAAAATTTCTTCATTCCTACGTAAGTACTTTTTTCTTTACGTGCCAATACCATAATAAGGTTCAAACTACTGATGATTGGGCAATAGGATAAATCTTGTAAAACTATTCGGCTCTTTTTACCTTCTTCGAAAAGTGTGATTGTACTTCCTTGCTTTGCATTTTGTCTAATATATTCCCTAGTGGTTGTGTAGTATGGTAGATGTCTGCTTTGTTGAATTTGATGCTGCATGCATTGCATTGTTTTGTTGAATATGAATTATGATAGGTGTTTGTTTTGTTTTGAATATTTTGTTGTGCATATGCTATAATAATAGTTGTTTTTGTATATTTAATATTGTCGGATGCGCCACGTGGTTTATCATTCCTGGTTTCTTTTTGATATTTACCGTTAGTTATAGTTTTTGATGTTCTGTTTTTTGTCGCCTTTGGGCCTTGGGTATCTCGCTTTATACATGTAACAAATATGCTTTGCTTGCATTTTGCGACATACCTCCAGAAAAGGCGCCAAGCATGAAGTCTTGGAAAAGGCCCCCGACAACGGATTTAAGGCTGCATTCTTATGTTACATTATACATTTCGGAGTGTATATTTATAAATATTTTTTATTGAATTGTTATTTTTTATATTTTTCCTCTTACTTTAATTCTATCAAACCTATTTTATTTAACTCTCCTAAACACATTTTTCATTTTATATATGTTTTTGCTAATTTTTGCAATATAGCTTATCTATTATATAGCAGCAGCTCAAAGTGTGCTATACTTAGATAATTTTACATTTATTTCTCCTATATTTTCCATTCAAAATTATCTACATATATACTCTCTCTCTCTCTATATATATATAACATTAAAAAAAAATTCTTCGCTCATTCTTGGCAGAAACAGGCTAGGATTGTGGCTTTTTGCAGTTCTATGCAGGTGTTTGAGTCAATGTTGAATACATCCAAATTCGTCCAAGCGTCTTTGGTACTATCCCTGTTGCTGAGACGACTAACGGGATGAGAGAGAGACGAAGATCTTTTTCATGTCTCATATGTTTCATACTTCATCTCTGAGGACTTAGTACTTGGTGATTTTGGTTGTGTAGGTTGTCTGTATGTTATTGGTATTGGGTACTGCTATGTCGATTAGGTACGCGATCTTATCTGATTTATTGACGAGTGTTATGTCAGGACGGTTTCATGGAATGTCTTGTCCGTTGTGATTGCTCTATGCCAGTAAGCTTGTAAAGCTTGTGTGTTTCGTCTTAAGCACGGTCTCTGACTCATATTTGTAATATGGGCATTTCTCTGTCAGAAAGCCAGCATTCGCTGCCAATTTCTGGTGGACTATTTTTGCCACTTGGTCATGTCTATGTTTGTAGTCTGACTGCGCGAGGATTTTGCATCCTGCCATCATGTGCTGGATTGTTTCCGATGCCGCATGACAGTGTCTGCATTTGTCGCTTTCTATGTCTTTTCCATGGATGAATTTCGGATTGTTCCTTTTTGCGATCACTTGGTCTTGGATGGCTGGCATGAACCCTTCTGTCTCTGGCTGGATAGTGCTTTTGGCTAGCCGAGCATTTGATGCCTTTTTACCAACGTGTGATTGTTGTAGGTCATTGCAGTGTCTGCCATGTAATTGTTTTCCGGCCCAAGATATAAATAAATAAGTAAGTAGGTGCATTTTAAGAGACGTATATGATAATTATAATATTTACAATTTTCTCTTAAAATCAAATCTGTAAAATTATCTGTGCCCTTCGGGTAATCTCTGGAGGTTCTTCCGGAACTTTCTCTTCTCTTTTCAAGGTAACTTTAAATGGATTAAACAGAGCAGCTCATCTTAAAACTTCTTAAATTGAATGCATGAAAATAAGAATTGACGCGTTTTTGCTCAAAATCGTATCTACAGAGAACAAAAGTTATTGAGATGGGGCTTTCTCAAAGATCACGCTGTATATAATTTATGAAAATAGGAATTCTAATTTTGGCGCAGTATAGCCCAGATGCTCTTGCGCCATAAAAAAGCCAAACAATCAATCAATCAGGAATTCTAATCATTTTCATGGGATCCATGATGCAATAATTAAATAATGCAGAATCACGTAATAGTCACTGTTCGTTCACGAAAAGAAGTCCGATGGAATAGTTAGAAATAACGGGAGGTGACGTTACAAACGGACTATCCCATTACAGAAGAGGAGGACTCCAATTTCAGAACTTGATTTTGGCGCCGACAAACGTTCACCAAAAACCAGTTCTGAAATTGTAGTCCTCCTCTGCTGTAATGAACTAGCCCGTTTGTGATCTCACCTCCCGTTATTTCTAACTGTTCCATCCAACGTCTTTTCGTGAACGAAGAGTACACTTTTCTTCTTCTTCTTTGGTAGACCAATTTACACACATAAAAACATATACTTTTTAATTATTAAGGCACTAAGTGTATTATTAATCAAATTTCTAAGCATAAGAATATTTTATATAAAAGGTCTAATAAACTCTGAGCATAATATTAACGACAGGAGGCTAAAATAACATGGGTTTTTAACGTAATAAAAAAAAGAGGGAAAAATAAAAAACTCTTTTGCTTAATAAAGATATTGCATCATTTTACAATGGACATTGACTTGTTTTACGTTACCAATTAAGGTAATGAACGCATTAATTAAAAAACTTTATTGTTTTTTTTTGTAAAATAATATCCAATGTTATTTCCTCGTTTTATTCTTGGATAGCAGAAAAACCCCACAAAACCATCATTAAAATTTATGTAAGAATGGCCTTTTTTTAGATTAAAGAAACTGTTCGTTGGTTCGTATTTTTAATCAATTCTTTAATTTTTTCTTGCTTTACACGATGCATATTTATTCAGTTACATTATAGTATTTTTTATAAAGTGTTACATTATAGTATTTTTTATATAGTGTTACATTATAGTATTTTTTATATAGTGTTACATTATAGTATTTTTTATACAGTGTTGCATTATAGTATTTTTTATATAGTGTTATATTATAGTATTTTTATATAATGTTACATTATAGTATTTTTTTATATAGTGTTACATTATAGTATTTTTTATATAGTGTTACATTATAGTATTTTTACACGCAGTTTATAGCAAAGATATGCATTTTGCAAATTGCAGATTGATATCTGCCTGTGCAGCATTGGATAAAGACTATCGAATCTGACGACACATGTTGCTTGAGGGAAGAAAGATTGCTGCAGCATTGGATAAAGACTATCGAATCTGACGACACATGTTGCTTGAGGGAAGAAAGATTGCTGCAGCATTTAGATGAAATACTAGAATAACACAATAGCAGAATAACATCTTAATATAACCGCAAAGAATATACAGTGTATGAAAATAAAAGCCTTTACACTTCTTACAGGTATTTGTGGACATGTTTTTTTAAAAGGGAAATAGAATTAGGTGAGTGTAATCTGTTAGGGAGAAAATTTCAAATTCCAGAACCATAGAAGCAGTAGATAAATATAATACAATATTGTCGCAGTTAGAAATAAAATAATTTAATATCGTGACAGCTTCTTGCTACTTTTCTTAAACCCGTTGAGGAAAGTAGCAAGAAGCTACTGAAACAGCTGTCACGACATTAAATTGTGTAATTTCTAACTTCGACAGTATTGTGTTTTATTTATCTACTATCTTTGAGCAGTGTATCACATCGATCGCAATACTATAGAAGCAATAAGTGTCATTCCGCGATTTGTTCTTGAAAAATAGGGTATTAAACTGTTTACATTTCTGGTAAGGCAACCATGATTAGGCAATTGCGGGTATGTGAGATCAGTATGTAAGTTGCTTTTTATGCTATTAAAAATAAAAATTTTATATTGAAAAAACTTTTCTAAATGCAATATTAGGAGATGACGCGTAATATCAGCAGTTGGAATATTGGTGAGAGGGCACTGAAGATAATAGGCGAAAAAATCTATTTTTAAGTGATGCTATTCTTTGTACCTCTGATTTATATGTACAATTCCAGACTAATAAACAATAGTAAAAACATGAGAATATTAGAGAATAGTACGGATTTATAGTAGAATTTTCACTGACAAGTAAGAGCTGATGTATATAGTTACTCTAATGTTCCTACTTGTTTTAGAGCAAGTGACATTAATGTGGGTGTCCCATTTCAAATTGGATTGTAATATCACATCTCAAAAGTGAGTTTCAGTTGAGAATGAGATAGTGTTTCCATTTATGCTTCATTTAAAGTGATTCAAAATTACTTTTTTTGTTCGCAAACAGAAGACATTTGGTTTCTGAGCTGTTTAATGCCAGAAAGTTTGAAGCAAGAAAGGACAAACTTCTGCTTTCTTCCAGACACTATCAATGACGTTGACTGAAGAGATAACGAATACGAGGGTACATTATGTGCGCAGCTGAAGTTGCTGTCAGCAATGCAATGGTATCAACAGTAAAGGTTGCATATCGATGTCGGTCATATATTGCAATTGTTTTTATGTTGGGGCGCTAGCGGCGTCTGGAAAATATTGTTTATCACCATGTGTATTATTGGCAGTGCGTTCTCCGTAAAACGATTTCTAATCGTAGGAGAAGCCTCTTGTTCTCTTTTTGAGTTTACTTCATGTAATAGAGTAGCAGATAACTAATCTGTTATGCTTGTTATGAATGGTTCTGTGATATTTATTTAACAAGTAACAAGCTTAAAGCAACCAGATATATTTTATAATACTGAGATTAAATAAATTGCTTTCTGTTGATTGATTATTGGATAATTCGTATTGCGCACTTTGACATTTGGCAGTTGATAAAGAGTAATGGAGTCGGATTTCAAATGTTGGTGAAACTACCAGTTAAGCCTAACCTCGGAATACACATATCCACTTTTTACACTACTAGACTTGCATCAGCACATATTTTTTTCTTTTATTTTTTTTAAAGATTTCTAAAATGGCACGAAATTACAAGAGACGAACAACCAGACAAAAATGGGATGAAGTGAGTATGGAAAAGGCGGTAGGAGAGGTATTAGCTCAGTTAGTGTTATATAAAAGAACATTTGCTTCATATAATGTCCCTCAGATTACATTGAAACGTAAAGTGCAATATGCAAAATAAAAAGAAATATCACTAAAACGTGCATAAAAAAAGGATGGATCGCCATGAAACAGTTTTCACTGTAGCCCAAGAAACAGATCTCGAAATTTACACAACTGTAATGGAAGAACGTTTGTTTGCACTGAAACTTACTGATATAAGGCATTTGATATAGGAGTTGCCTGCCCCAAACGATATGCCAACTCTTTCAACACGAAGAAACAAACAGCCGACAGGGATTGTCTGCATGGGTTTTTAAAAATAGGCACCCCAAGCTTTCTCTCAGGAATACAGAAAAAACTTCACTTGCACGAGCTAAATGCTTCAATTGTGTTTCAGTTGGACAATTTTATGATTTATTACAAAATTTATATGAGAGATACCAATTTGAGCCAATCAACATCTACAATGTCGATGAGACAGGCATCACAATGTTCCAAGCAAACCGTCCAGGGTTCTTGCGCTTTTCGAGGAAGGAAGCAAGTGGGAGCATTATCATCGGCTAAGAGGAACACGCTTGTGACGGTAGAAACGTTCATGAATGCAACTGGAAACTGTTTGCCACCTATGTTCGTTTTTCCCAAGTAAAAGGCAATTCCAAGTTAATGGACCATTCACCTCCAGGCTCCTGGGATATCCACCCCAAAAGTGGCTGGATTCAAAAGGTTCTGTTCGTGTTGATGTTCAAAAAAATTCTTTGATATTTCAAATCCCTCAACGAAGAAACCAATGCTCCTAATTTTGGATGAGCGTGCAACCCACACAAAAAGAATGTGAAAAAGCAAAATGAAATTAACTTTTCACTGTTTCAGTTCCGGGAGAAGAATGGTTTCAATGTGCACGCTGCAAAGGAGAGACTCATGATACCTGCAGTGTGCACGAATCAGACGATCCCCAATATATATGCGATTTTTGCACAAATATAACTGCACAAACATCCTTGCAAAAGTGACTGTTAAAGCGCTAAAACTTCCTTTTTGGTGAGGTTCATTTCTTTTATTGAAAATATGATTTTAATTTTCAAATAACGTCATTTTACATTGACACACCTAAATACAAATCACACTGTTTTAAATATTTCATTTTTTACTTGGGTTCTGAATGTTGATTTTTTAATAAAGAACACATTATGAAATGAATTAACATTTTATATAATTTTTTCAATAATACCCCGTTTTGCCCAACCTTCAGTCAGAATCTCAAATATGTGATCTCTAATATGATGCTTTCATATAATGTTATTAGTCGGATCATTGTTGGTGATATTTTCAAAATTCAAGGTAAGGTTCAATGGCCAATATCCTAACAAGGAATTTAAGCACCTTGCTTGATCTATTTCGTGTTCAAGGGTGGATATATTATATATATATAGTCAAAACCCTTAGGGTCCCCGTTTTGCTCCACTTTCCCGTATATATATATATATATGAAAAAAGAATGTCTGAAGAAAGACAAGAGAAACCTACATAAAGTCTCCCACCTCATGTACGTAGATGACATCAAGCTATACGCGCCAACAATCACCCAACTCCGACAACTCATCAGTATAACAGAGACATTCTCCAAGGACATAGGAATGGAATTCGGCCTCGATAAGTGCAAAATACAGAAGAATAGCAAAGAAGATTTACCAGGCATCGAACTCGAAGACGGGAGACTACTGAAGACCTTGGACGAGGGCGAAACCTACAAATACCTAGGGATAATGCAAAAACGGCAGCAGGAGCACAAGAAAGTCAAAGTCCAGCTCACGCAAGCATTCCAAGAAAGACTTAGAAGCATTGTGAAGACGAAACTGAGCGGGAAGAACACCACGCAAGCAATTAACGCATATGCGGTACCAGTGCTCACCTACTCCTTCGGGATCATCAAATGGTCCAACACTGAACTAGAACAACTCCAGCGGAAAATGAGAACCATCCAGAGAAGAGCCGGACAACTACACCCTGCAACGGCAATTGAACGGCAAACACTACCCCGGGAAGAAGGAGGACGCGGACAAGCGGACCTCAAAGACTTACATGACAAGCAGATCCAGAGCATGAGGCAATACTTCCAGTTGAAGAGTCCCCGATCGCCACTCATCCAAGCCATAATACAAGCAGATGCAAATTACACGCCACTAAACCTGTGTAGTACCGAAGAGCGTGTCCTCGAAACAGCCAACGAACAGAAACTGAGAACTTGGGCCGGAAAACCATTACATGGCAGGCACTACAATGACCTGCAACAACCACACGTTGACAAAAAGGCATCAAATTCTTGGCTGGCCAAAGGCACTCTCCAGCCAGAGACAGAAGGATTCATGCTAGCCATCCAAGACCAAGTGATCGCAACAAGGAACAATCAGAAATTCATCCAGAGAAAAGACATAGAAAGCGACAAATGCAGACACTGTCATGCGGCATCGGAGACAATCCAACACGTGATGGCAGGATGCAAGATCCTTGCGCAGTCAGACTACAAACATAGACACGATCAAGTAGCGAAAATAGTCCACCAGAAATTGGCAGCGAATGCTGGCTTTCTGACAGAAAAATGCCCGTACTACAAATATGAGCCAGAGACCGTGCATGAGAACGAAACACACAAGCTTTACTGGGATAGAGCAATCATAACAGACAAGACAGTCCCACATAACCGTCCTGACATAACCCTCGTCGATAAATCGAATAAGACCACGTACTTAATCGACATAGCAGTACCCAACACCAATAACATACAGACAACCTACACAACGAAAATCACCAAGTACCAAGATCTCAGACATGAAGTACGAGATATATGGGGTATGGAAAAGATCCTCATCATCCCGTTAGTCATCTCAGCAACAGGGATAGTACCAAAAACGCTTGCGACGAATTTGGAGATACTCAACATTGACCCAAACACCTACATTGAAATACAAAAAGCCACAATCCTAAACACGTGTCACATTGTCAGGAAGTTTCTAGACATGGCACATTAAGAAGTGATGTAAAAAGAGGCTTGGGAACATGGCGCTCTGCCCGTCCCAAAGCCTGTTTCCGCCAAGAATGGGCGAGGAAAACTTTTATATATATATATATATATCATAGTAATCCACTGTAGGGTTTATAAAATTTTTTATAGTGAAGCATACTAAACGTGTTAGTATTAAAATTAAATAAAAATATATTAATCAAAATAAATGATAATGGATATGATATATTGAATAATATATTTTTATATTATTCATATATTAATCAAAATATATGAATAATATAAAAATATACTATTCAATTACTATATATGTATTAAACTATGTTTATAGCCACACTATGAACAAATGCATAGTACTGTTTTTAAATTAAAATCGCAGAAAATTAAATACAAAATTAAATAATGTAACTAAGAAATGTGGTCAATCATATTTATTTATAATACTAATGATTTCTGAACATTCCGGTTTAAGATTTTATGGACTTAAGGCTTTAAAGATAGAATGGGCCCCTAAAGAATGTGACCCTTCATTGAATAAATCATAATTTTTTAAAGTTCGTTATCTTTAATATTCAGGTTTAGCAGTAATAAAAATTTCTCGGACATTTGTAAATAAACAAGTGTAGGCGCTTAAAGGGATTTTAATTTGTTCACTGTTCTACTGGTTCTTTCGTTTTTTAATAGTGAACATTATAATATTTTATTTAATTTTACATATATTGGATTTTGTGTTTTTTTAATCCATACGTAAGGTGAAGAACGAATATCAACCAGCTTAATTTTATCGAATATAGAGAAAAAGCCCACTAGGTTTGAAATAGCACTTGGAACGACAAATGAGATTTTATTTTCAGGAATAAGATTCACAACACCGATGCACATATCACAAAAAGAATGATGAATTTGATTCACTGAAGTACACAGACTTCGAATGTAAATAACCAATGAGGTCACTGAATTAATAAAACAAGACTTAGCGATTTCGAGTTTACGCTATCAGCCAGCACCCTTAGCTGCAGCTTCACAAACCAGAACTAAAACTGATGGTTTTTAAAAATACAGAACAAACGAATACAATAGCCCAGTTAGTGGCGCCATCTATTGTTTCGATTATACACTAACCCAGTTCAAGACTGAACAACAAGATTAAAATAAAGCTTAAATTTTAATAACACAAGGCTCCTTCAAGGTCCCTGTGGGGACCTAATATCACGGGGCCCTAGGTTCGGACCTATTTGGTTCAAGCGCAAATTCGACACTGCTTCTGAAAAATTGGTAATTTTCGTTTCGACATTTCCTAAGGAAATGTTGTTATGAGGTTTGTAATGTTACTAGTTAGTGGTTAAATAGAGGTTTAGTTATACATGAATGAATATACACAGAGTTCCCCCCCAACCCCGCCTACTTATGGAGTGTAACTCGTTGTCTTTCTTTCTTTATTTGTCAAAAAGTATTAACATGAACATACACATGTTTCTTATATTTTGTACTTTTAACTGCAACTATCGTCATCTCCCAATCTCCATTAGCTTCTTTGAGACTGCCCCACACTTAGTTAATACTGTAGTTAGTTAAGTTAGAATGACGCATCATACAAAAATTCCATCATATCCCGTATACTTTATGCATCCACGTAACTTCGTATACATAACCTTATGGGCTCTCCGCGAAATATAAGAGTACCTATATACCACGCACATAAAGATTTCGAATGCGTTCATCCTTTGCTAAGCATTTATCATTAGAGGTTTGGCAGGAAATGAAATTCAGTCTTTATTTGACAAAATGGTTCATCCGATTTTTTCTTTCATTTGAAGGGAATAGCCTGACCCCCATATGGTTATCATAAACGGCTGCCAAGTTACGTCGTTGTATCCGATACAAATTTCCCTACTTTACAACAAAATCGCCGTCTTTATAACAAGTTTCGCCGTTACATACGATGTCGTTGTAGCCTATATATATTTAGTAGGGAATAGAATAGGAAACCAAACTTTTTGTAAGAATTCCATCGTTGTATGCGATTGGTCGTCATAAACGATTTCCATTGTATTATTTTCTTTGATGTTTCTTAAGCTTCTAAGAAGGCAGATAGGCAATCCATGAATAGATTTGTACAAAAGTTGTACAGAATATAGATTAATATAAAATATTTATATGTCGTATCTACGTATAAAATTGTCATATAGGCACAGAAAACTATTATTACATATCCAGTTTTATGATCAAATGCATATGCGCTTAAATAGGGGATTAAAAATCAACAATTCTAAAAAATAAATTAGATTTTGGCTTTTGTTATTTGTTTACTGTTATTTACGAAATATCTATTAATTAATAATATATCTGTAGTGTGATATGAAGCGAATTATTCTTTTAATATAAAAAACAACTAAAAATGTATTTGTATGAAGTATGAAATCATGAGCAGACGAAGAATTTTCCCCATGGATCGTTTTAATCATACTTATTAGCCTCAAAAATAAATTTGCCGACATGCCGATGCCGGCGTTTTCCAATTTTATAAGTTTGGGCTTTTTTTTTTTGCCGCAAGGCTGAAAAAACATTTAAGCGTCTTTTTCTGCCTTTTCAGCATTCTGTGTACTTTTTCGCGGTGCGTTTAAGCCCTTCCCAAGTAATGGATATTTTATCTTCCCTCTTTCTTTGGTTCCTCTCTTTCATAGGCGCATTTTTTTAGAGCTCGCAACTTCACTTTTTTCGTCCAAAATTCCGGTCCAGGAAGAAATTTTATGGTTTTTCTGAAAGGCTAACCGAGTATAAGAGTTTAACAAGAGAAAGAAGGGTCATGTCACGACTATTCAACTTGGTTGATAGGCGTAGATGGGGTTTTTGGAGAAATGCTTTCTCGATCATTGTCTGCTAAAACAGGTCTACTACTACGAACTAAAGGTATAAAGTAGGATGCACAAATGTCCTGTTTCGGTTGGCTTTGTTAAAGTTATATGGGTTGTGCTTATATAGCTTTAAATCTGGATAAACCGCATACACATACAGTATGATAAAACATATAAATTGTTAAAAAACACTTGGTTAAAACATATAAATTGTTAAAAATACGGAAGTAAATATAAAATGTTAAAAAATGGCTTGGGTTGGAAATTGGATAAACCGTACATTAAAACATATAAATTGTTAAAAAAATGCTTGGTTAAAACATAAATTGTTAAAAAATACTTGGTTAAAACATATAAATTGTTAAAAACACTTGGTTAAAACTTATGTTTTTCGTTGTTCTTTCAAAATAAATTGCTCATCCAAACTCTATTAAGGGGATTATTGACGAAACCAATAAAAATGCTGTTTTTTATGGGGATATAAGGAACATTTTCTCCGAAAATAATTATTCGATGCACACAACATTTTTTTATATAGTTAGCAAACCTATTTTATGAGTGGCATTTTGTGAGATACCCAATATTTATAAAATTAAAAATGTTTATATCAAACGAAATTTTTTTTCTAAAAAACACGATTTTTATTTTACGTTAAGGGCAATAATTAAAAAATAGAATAAAAGACATAAAATGCCAGACATAACGTACGTGAATACTTATATGCAAGCACTCAAGGATTATAAGTCACTTAATCTCAAGTTTTTGAAAAAAATGTTCCTTTTGTAACAGAAAACATCATTGTGGGAAGACTGTATCTTTATAAAAAGTTTGTATTATATTTAAGTTCACTTTCTGCATCCGAAAATTTGTTTAAAAATAGTTCTATTTAACATAGAGAAAATTTTTTGAGTGATTTGAAAGGTAAGAATCTATATCTATATTTTATTAGAATGAAGAAAAAATATTTTTTTAAAGCATTTTTGCAAGTGACCCACTTAAATCGAGCATTTAGCTACCTATGCAGACGCAAGCATTGACATTTAGTTCCTCAGATATACAATGATATAACATCCCCATGCTGCAACGCTGTACTGTAAATCGAGTGTTCTGCTAATGAAATTTGTTATATGTGGACCAGACCAAGCGGGCCTTGCGGCATAGGATATATAAATATATGTCGCCAATGCTAAATTTCATAAATCATCGACCACAGTGCACTGTTGGAACAAAAATCATCAACGATGCTGCTATCATTAGCCAACATTTTTCAGTTATTGAACTTGACTTCTTAGAAGCGTTTTTCATCCACGAATTTGGTGGCTCGCTTGTGAATGACCATAAATCAACTCCAAGCTTTAGTAGTACTTGTAAAAACTTTTTAAATTCTTTCTAACTGCTGCTTCCCCTTCAACTGCCTTCTCCACTTAACTTTTTGACCACTTTTGATCACTCTGAAATTTGGCCACCGAAAACAACTCTGTACTCCTCTAAAAACTCCCACTTACCGCTTACGGCAACGTATCAACCCCTGTGTGTTGGCAACACTTCAGTGTTGTTTATTTCACATTAGTTTCAGACGAGGGGAGACTTTGTTCGCTTGCAATGTGTGTCGAATCGTACTAAAATTGTCGAATCGTATTAAAATTGTAACTAAGCTAAAAACGTTATGTACTTATCATCCTAGTTTCTAAAAATTGTTTTTACTCGGTATAATTTTTAAAGTAAATTCAAGTTTATTTATTAACTTACCGTACTTTAGAATGCTCAATATCCCCCATACTTTGCTTGCCTCTATATTTTAATGCTGGGTGCGAATTTTTTCACATAAAATAGGAATTCTTGTAAACGTAGTATTATTTGGAGGTTTTATTTAGAGGAGGTATTATTATAGAGGTTTAGAGTTATATAGGCCCAGTCTCCCAATAATTTGAAATAAATCACAATTTTTCGTACATTGTAATGCATAAATGTACATAATACGTGCTTGGGTATCTTCCCTCCATATTTTTGCAAATTTTACCTTGATGTCTTAAATATTGTCGCACATGTGTGCATGCGGCGTATAAAAGCAATGCTATCGTTAACTTTCTAAATTAAAATTTTAAATTGCCATACCGACATGACTGTATATAGATTAGATCATATTTTTTATCCCACTAGAATGGAAATAAATATTTAATATACTCATTCCCAACTCACGGCTTTGTTCTCTAATTATACTGCTACTGACAAATTACTTGTTGCGTCTCATTAGCTAATTTTTTGCACGCAAATCTGGCTGTACTCGTATGGTTGTCAAATGGAACATTAATGAGCATTTTTGTATATTGAGGAAGTCTCATTAATTTAACTATGACAATGACTTTCGAAAAATTAATAGACACCAATTCATTAAAAAGATGGTAATTACATTATTACGCTCTTAATGAGTTTTCCCTGCAACTGGTAGGAAACGAGTAAAATAACTATTCGAGCGATTTTTAACATTGGAAATGCTTTTTTTTATAGCTCAAAGAGGGCAAAGGTCATGCCGCATCGGGAACTACATTTTTTAGAGGAATCCGAAAAACTCATGGGATCCAAACCCCGTACTACGGTGGAGATAACGACAGCAAGGTTTCTATGACACCATTGAGAATAGAAATGGCGTTAATGGTACCATTGACGAATGCGCTACCGTGGGAAGTAGACCTATATTTTCCATAGGAATCTGAACCTCTTAAGGTCTAGGGAACCAACCCCTGGACGAAAGTGAGTAGAGTAAAACATCTGTTAGTGACCACCTCTATTCAGCAATCACCTTTCCTAATGACCACTTTTTCTAGAAACAGATTTCCTCACCCCATAGACCCAATGCTAAAAATACCTCTATTCGGAAACCACCTCCTTGAGCGACCGCTTTTCACAGAACCGACGGTGACCGTCTTATGGAGGTTTTACTGTAATTAGTTGGTAAAACGGTTTTTGCACGGATAGGAGTGGAACCTGGTTTATTGGCGCGTTAAGTGAATGCGTTACCGCTGCGCCACTGTAGAGTCATAATTTAATTGAAAGTTAATTAATTAAATTTTTCAGGATATGTAACGTCACGCAGTTCCGTTGTGTTGAGTCTCAGTAATGTTAGTTGTATTCAATGTGCCGTGGTTCGGTCGTCCCGTGAAGTCGTCGATCTCGTCTCAGATTAATTATAAAGCAATGTTGGGGTGTGTGTGTGTAAAACGAATAAACATATAAATTTTCGAGAAATATATTATTCTATTATACTTCGTAGTATATTCTGCGCAATATATTCTTCGTTTGTTTGTTTTACTGCTCAAAGACTAAAGTGGTCATGCTGCGCCGGGGACCTACTGTTTTCCGAACCTCTTAAGGCCTGGGGAACCAAACCCCGGACTACAGTGAGCAGTGCGATCTTTTATGAGATCTCTGAGTAAGCGTTCTTTTTGCACTGCTGGGAGTCGAACCCGGATTAGCCGCGCAATAGGAGAACGCGTTACCACACTGCGCCACCGCAGGGCGTATTCTTCGTAATATATTCTATGTTATAGATTATATGTGTAGAATATTCCACATGTATATTATTCTATTTTGCAGTATATTCTACACGTATATTATTTTATTTTGCAGTATATTCTACACGTATATTATTCTATTTTTCACTATATACTATGTAGTAAATTATTCCATTGTAGTATGTAATATGTAGTATAGGTGTACTATATGTATATTATATGTACAGGTTGTCCTAAAAAAAAGGCTGACAGTTTCTAAAAAGAAATAACAGGAAAACGGGTAAGGTTAAAGAATCAATTCTTACAGAACATTAATGAGACAAAGCTTAAATGTTATTTCCACAGTTGCCTGCTTTTCGATCAAAATTGTTTCGATAAACGGCGCTGAAGTATATTGAAGCTATAAATCAATCAACGTTGAATGAAAATAACATTAAGAGTTTCAAAAACTTTTTAACGAAAAAAATTACATTACATTATTTCGAAATGTCCAACATTAGTTGTAATAACACGTCTTAAGTACAGGACGAAATTGGCAAACATTTTCTGCAAAGTGGCCAATGTAACAGCTGCTTTATCTTCCCTGATTATTTCTTTAATTTCCTCAAGTGTTCGGGGAATTTTATGGTACACTGCATCTTTCAAGTAACCTCAAAAGAAGAAATTATACGAATTGGAGTCTGTCTACTCCATTTCCTTTCCTGTGAAGCAGAGGTAATTTAAAGCAATGACACGGTTATCAAAACATTCCTTTAAGAAGAAGAATACGATAGAATTGAAACTGTGGAAGAAAATTTATATCCTGTCTCCTGAAGTTACTGCAAAAATTTTTCCTTTAACCTTACTGGTTTTCCTGTTTTTCCTTTTTGAAAACCGTCAGTCTTTTCAGGACACCCTGTATATATGCTATGCATTATCTATATGATAGGTAGGACATCATGTAGTCATCAACTTGTCGTGCATTAGAATGGTTTAGTAGCGGATCGTGCTACAGTCCCTCACCGTAAGACTTCCCAATTTCTCATTAGGTGGGACTCCAATACTTTTTTTACAAATAGATTTTGAAATTTTCGCATTTACTCTGTTCGTTTGTTTGGGTTTTTTTATGGCGCAAGGGTATCTGAGCTATATTGAGCAGAACATTTACTCTGAAAAAGTTCAATAAGTAGAAAAATACCCAAAATTATTTTCAATGTCAAAGTCTTTATATTTTTAAAAGCTTTTTAACCTTAATTAAAAAAATGCTTTTATTGAGTTCGAAGCCATACAATTTACTGTAATACGCTGTTTGGTAATATTTCTTCCTTCATGGTTATGCCGAATTTATTGCCAAAATTCTCTAAATTTGACAAAAGCGAAAATAAAGTAACATTTTTAACGTTAATTGATTTTTAATTAACTACACATTTGCTTTTTACATTTAGTTTATAAATTATTAGCTGTTGATTAACAGTAATTGTCTTATACGAATTTTATTTGCGGGTCTTTATTTTTTCTAAATTTTTAATTTGATATCGTCCACGAATACATATTCAATATGGAATTTTTTATATACTAACTTGGCTCCCATTTCCCATCGGATACTCAACCACCAACACTAGCTCATTATAAAGCAGTTCCTTTATAGACTGTTATAGCTCTTAATAAGCTTCCCATATATTTTATCTCTTACCCTAAAAGGGTCGCTATATTAGCCTATATTTTCTCTCTTTATGGTTATATTTAAATCTTCGATATTATTACTGACCGAAAATGATTTTTTGCGTTGCGTCTTTCGATCTGTTGTTATAATGTTTGTTCTCAAACCAGAAATTGATATGCAAAGATTGAAAAGAATTTATCGTAAGTAGAAATTTCAAGAATTATTTAATCTTTATTAAGAGAATCCTCTTGATAAAGGCCAGTTTACTGAACTTTCTTTAAAGTTGGAGTTTTTAATTTATTTACCTCCTTTGGTTTTTGCTTCAACGCTTTCACTTCAGTTTTCGATTTCTTTCTTACTTTTCGATTTCGATATCTTTCTTAATCTATTATCCTTTATCTTCTCCCCTTTTCTTTGTTTTAACATTTTTGTTTTTCCTTATACTTTTTCGTTTTTATACTTATATTTCCTTCCCTTTTCTGTTTCTTATCGTGTTTTTACGGCGCTAGGACGGTTAGGTCATGATATATTTGGACCTATAGTTTTTCGAAGAACTAAAATTTCTGCTGCTAAGGAAACCCGGACTATAGTGGGCAGGAAAATAACAGGCGTTCTACGATGTTATTGACAGGGGAACTACCGTTAGTGGCACGATGAACGAATGCCTTATTACTACGCCACACCAGTGCCCCGATTTTAATAGCTTTCCATCAGGAACTATATTTCGTCTCAATTCACGCAAAAGCTTCCGCGTAAAGGCAAATTCAACTTCCCTATTTTAAATTCAGCATCTCATCTTGTTGCAATATTCCTTAAGGGAGCTTAATTCTTTTCGACGATGCCTTTTCCCAATAAAATTACCTTTGAAATTAGGAATCACGCGTGGATCCTCTGAAGACGCATAAAATCCTGATTGCAGAAATGGAAGCGAATCTGCGATGCCGGCCACGAGCACTCAGTCGTTCGCTTTGCCCGGTTTAGGAAATCGTTGGGTTTCGGATGGGATTGCAATGAGGAACTACGATTGCTTCATGAGTCTGTGACCGATCCTTTAAAAGAGAGAAAAATAAAGTGAAGAGTTACATCTACTAAGGGGAAACCGAGATAAACTCTCATTATAGGAAACCATAAAAACCAGAAACCGTTTTGTTTCCTTTTCCGCCGATGCGATCTGGCTGCCGTAGCTGCTTCTCAAGGCATTTATGGACGTAATCGAGTTATTTTCACTGACAAGACGATGGGCACTCTCAAAGCGTTTAAGTTTTCAGACGCTCGAGGCCATTTTGAGTTTGACTTTGTTTTTTCTACAGGCAATAAAACCTCTTGAAGGAGGGCGCAATGTTTGGATTGAGAATTCAGAATTTTCTCAGGACACCGTTATATCAATAGAGGATCATTAAACGTAAATACAAAAGAAAGAAATAATTGCGAAATTTGGCAAAAGCTGCAAAATATTGCTGACATTTTAAAATTCCTAATCCGTTCATTCGAATTTTGTAAAAATTAATTTTGTCTGCAACTTATGCGAGGTTACTAATTGCATTCACTGCTGGGATAATTTCATCGAACAATTTATTATTCAAATTTCTTTTAAATATTATTCTCGTAAAATAATTTTTGACGTTCATACTGCTGATCATGTGTTCTTCTGTGACAGAAATATTAAATTTAAACTTACAAATTCCACGCCATTTTATGGATACACATTGTACATCTAATATCGCTATTTATCTATACTACGTTACGCTTTCACTCTATTTTTTGTGTATATACACCGGGTGTCCCATTATACTTGGCAAACCGAAATATCTCAAAAATTACGCACCGGATAAAAACAAAGTAAGAACCAAAAAATTTGTTTGTCTCGAAGGGGGTTATCTAATGGTGTCAAAATTGACCTTCCTCTTACCACCGTAGGTGGGACAGGGCCAACGTTGAAATTTTAAATGGGAATCCACATTTTTTATTGCAAATTTGGATTTCCCAATGTGGCGACTTTTAGAGCAGCAACTTTTACGTGGCGACTTTAGAGTTACAACTTCTATGTGGCGACTTTTAGAGTAGCAACTTTTATGTGGCGACTTTTAGAGCATCAACTTATATGTGGCGACTTTAGAGTAGCAACTTTTATGAGGCGACTTTTAGAGCAGCAACTTTTAAGTGTCGATTTTTGGAGCAGCAAATTTGATGTGGCGACTTTAGAGTAGCAACTTTTATGTGGCGACTTTTGGAGTAGCAACTTCTAAGAAAAAATAAAAAATATTTTTTTCCTGGGCAATCTGAATCTAAAATAAAAAACTGGGGTTCCCATTTTAACGTGACTTTCATCGGAATTATTGTTTTCGATTTGTGGCAGATGGCGCTGTAATCGCGAAACATTTAATTTTTCAACTATCTTAAGGAATGTACGTTTGATAAAAAGAGCAAACAAACACGTAACTGAATGCTTCCAAGAGGACTATTCGATTGTGCCCAAATTAAGTCTCCCCCACTGCCTTGGGGCAAAGCATAAAAATACTTGCGCAAAAATTGATGTAGATCCACTTTTGCGTTCAATCATTGTGTTCGATTATTTGAACCACGGATCAACAAATCCCTTGCAGTTTGAGGATATTTCGGGCATTCAGTTAAATAAATAAATGAAGCACCACAATGGTGACAGGCAAGGGGACTCACTGAAATCCAGCACCGTGAAGGGAACAGAAAATTACTATGTCCGCGTCTTTGTTTTTGGATAACACTAAAAGTAATTGATTTGCCCACTGAAAAGAGATGAAGGGGGCAGCTATAATTTAGTGGATTGAAGAGCTTTCAAACACTGTGTAATATCCTTTGAAGTTTACATGTTGGACCTACCACAAGTTGGTCATCATTAGGTAGTCCCCTTCGAGACGAATAAATTTGATTTGTGCTCTTTTTGATCCGGTTCGTAGTATTCCGAGATGTTTCTGTTTGTGAAGATAAATGAGACACCCGGTATATACATTGAGTAGTCTATTTTGCAAAGAAAGAGGAAGAGAAACAAATTATGTTGCATTACATCATGTAAGTAGCCTAAATTGCACTGGAATTCGCAAGCGTAAATATATAAATTTCATAAATCACATAAAAAAAAGAGGGAAAGGAAACGTGCTTGTTAGAGCGGTAGTGATAGTGGTGGGGGGGGTCAGAAAATTGCAGGGGCTGAAAATTTAATAATGTTTTAAGGTATTTTATTAATATATTTAATAATAATACTAAATATGTAAGTAAGTTAACATATTTAACATTAATGACTAGCGAGTAAAATTTGAAATTAATAAATAAAATAATTAAAATAAATAAAAATAATTAAGTAAATAAAAATAATTAAAGTAAATAAAAAATAATTAAAGTAAATAAAAATAATTAAAGTAAATAAAAATAATAAAATAAAAATATAATAAATAAAATTTGAAATTAATAAAATAACTGGTCGGAATGCGCAAGAAAAAAGAAAATAAACGAAAATAAGTAAAGTCGAAATTTAAATTGGAAATAAAAATAGTAAGAGTAATAATAAGTAGAAAGAAATAGAGAAAGAGTAAGAATAAGTAAAACTTACCAAAAGCAAAGAAAATCATGCTTTTGGTTGCTCCTCCACGTTGGTTGCTCCTTCACAGTTTTCCAGTCCATTCAAGGTAGCTGGTCGTCGTTTTTGGATTTAAAAAAAAAAGAGTTTTTTTTTTTTAAATCCAAATGCACAGTAATTCATCATTACTACTACACCTGGAGACTTTATACGGATATGGATAACTATTATTGACTTGATTCCTGTTTCTTGTTCCATTTTTTTCTAGAAATGCGGTTGTACTTTTGGAGGTGTGGCTACTCGCTTTGTCCTGATGGAGTTCCACATTTTAAAAATCAGTAGAATACAATTTTGGAATATCTCCTTTAAAAATAGGAGTCAGAACATTATTTTGATAATAATTATGTAGAGTTGATTTTTGCCTTTTTTTTTTCAACTTTTATTATTTTTAATTTCCCGTTGTAAGAGATGCCAGCGATAATTATAAATCTTTTACTGAAAGTTTCTTTATTCTCTATGAACCAAATATTTGAGTTCCTCGGGCATCTTTTCCGATAATAAATTGATCTTATTTTTATTACAATCATTTAAATAAATC
>QLNU02014802.1:42982935-42995219 GCA_006491805.2 Dysdera silvatica
GATTAACTTAACCATGTCTTTAAGTATTTCCTGAATATCTAGCAAGGCGTTGCCGAGACAAAAAGAAGCACTACAGGGCCATTATCATACCTGCTTGACTTTTCCTTTGGAAACCTGGGGAAGTTTCAAGACGATGGGATTAATATGGATGGACAAAGACCAGCTGAAGAATGGGAGAGACCGAGGATTTTTGTGACTGGAAGTTTTCATCAATCGTTACGGAAAGTCATGTACGTGCTATTCGCCAGCCTTCTTTTGTGTCCTTTGAGAGTGACGGGCGAATTGGGAAAGGATACTGCGGGAGACAGAACCCCAAGAGCTATAACAATAAAATCGATAGAAATAAAATACAGGGTACCAGGGAGGAAATTACATAAAAAGGTTAAACACTGGTAAAATAGCAATGAAAAAGATCACTCAAGCTTTCGGACGCATCAGCAGCAGTCCTTCATCAGGAGTAATGACGATGTTATGTTTCTGTCTCTTTTTTATACTTGAAATTTCTGGAAAACCCTTCATCAGAGTAGTCCCGCAGAATGGGAAAACCCAATGAGAACCAATGGGAGGCCTCCAATAGAATCATGGAAGAACCCCAATAGGGACCAATGAGAAACCCACACTGCGGGTTACCTAATTTGGGGATGTCCCATACATTTCAGAGTAAGAGTTGTTTATAAGTTTCTGGAAGTGGTTGTGATGTATTAATGGCTTTCCCGTGTAGTTTGTAAGTTTCCCAAGATTCTAAGAAGAGTCTACTATTCTTGTTTGTGATGTGACGGTGTAGTATTTTTGTTGAGTCCCAGTCGGGTTCGTGTCCGTGTTGTAAAGCGTGTTCTGCCAGACGTGAGGCTATGTCTCCTTTCGCGAGTGCTTGTTTGTGTTCTTTTTTTCTTGTTTTGATCATTCTTTTTGTTTGTCCTATGTAATGTTTGTTGCAGTCTTTGCATGGTATTTGGTATATGGCGCCTGTGAGATCTTCTGGTGGAACTGGGTCTTTAACTTTTGTAAGTTGTTTGCGAAGTGTTGTGACAGGGGAATAGAATGTTTTGATATTTGCCTCTTTAAGGATGCGAGAGATTGTTTCGGAAATGCCGTGAATATATGGAATAGATATGCGGGTGTGAGATGTATTGTTTAAAGATGTACTATTGGGTCTACAGTTTCTGAGAATGAATCGTTTAGGGTATCCATTATTTTTAAGTGCCGTGTGTATGTGTTTTGTTTCTGTGTTTGAAAGTGTTTCATTACTGCAGTGAGAATTCGCTCTAAGACTTAATGTTTTAACAACGGAAGCTTTGTGGCATGTTGGATGATGCGATTTAAAATCGAGATATCTGTCTGTATGTGTGGGTTTACGGTAAACTGAGGTGAAGATTGAGTTATCGTGAGATCTGTGTACAAGAACGTCTAGGAAAGGGAGTTTATTGTTCTGTTCTGTTTCGTATGTGAATTTTATATGTGAGTTTAAGTTATTAAGGTAATGGAAGAAGCTTTGGAGTGTATTAGTTTTAAGTACAACAAACGTGTCGTCGACGTATCTTTTCCAGAATTTAATGTTAAAATTCGGTGAAGACAAAGCAGTTTCCTCAAATGACTCCATAACCAAGTTAGCTACAACACTTGAGACCGGAGATCCCATGGCAGTGCCAAAAACTTGTCTATAGATAGAACCATTTGAGGAGAACACAGCAGAGTCCAGACAAAATTTCAACAATGTGCAGATGTCGTGAGGTGTTAGTGAAGTGCGTTCATGTAGTGTTGTGTCATTTTGGAGGCGTGTAAGTGCGGTGTCGATTGCAAGTGATGTGGGAATGCAAGTGAAGAGAGAAATTACATCGAATGAGACCATAAGGTCGTCGTCGTCAAGTTGTAGGTTATTTAAAGAGGTGCAGAAGGATTGGCTAGTAGAAACAGTGTAGTCGTTATTACCGATTGTAGGAGAGAGTAGACGTGCAATATATTTTGATAGGTTATATGTAGGAGAGCTGCAAAAACTAACTATAGTTTTAAGAGGAATATTTTGTTTATGAATTTTAGGTAATCCGTAGAAGGATGGTAAGCGGCCGGAAGTG
The DNA here is from genome assembly GCA_006491805.2 of Dysdera silvatica. Taxonomy (NCBI): domain Eukaryota; kingdom Metazoa; phylum Arthropoda; class Arachnida; order Araneae; family Dysderidae; genus Dysdera; species Dysdera silvatica. The sequence continues at coordinate 42,985,008 of QLNU02014802.1, forward strand.
CATTTTAAAGAGTCGTAGAGATTAAATGTAAGTTTTTTAGATTTATAGAGTTTTAGAAGGAGAGAGTTCATTTTGGATTGAATTGTTTGTGTAGGGTCTTTTGTGATGTGGGTGTATGTATTTGTATCAGATAAGAGTGTAGAGACTTTATGTAAATAGTCTGGACGATTTAAGACGACTATAGTACGGCCTTTATCAGCTGGCAGTATGACAAGGCCCTTGTCGTTTCGTAGCTCCCGGAGGGCAACCCCTTGCATAGGCGTTAGGTTGTCCCCAGGGAGTTTTGGACGCCGAAAGGGTCCTGCCACTCTGCAGCGGATATCAGCTGCAACACGTTCGTCGGCGGAGGGCCTGATCATAGCAAAGGCGTCCAAAGCCCGGGCTTTGGGACTAGACTTTAGCAGGAGTGGGAACTGCACGGTGAACAATCCTTCTGCGCATGTGCGTGGTCCCCGCACATGCTCATAATATAATCTATTCTCAAAGCTCGGGCTTTGGACGCCTTTACGGTGATCAGGCCATGCGTCGGTGTGAGTATTTTGTAGGGCATTTTCTATGGAAGCGAGAATCTGTGGTGTAGGAATTTTAAGTGGAGCAGGTGAGAAATTTAGACTGAGGGATAGTACGAATTGCTGTTGTGGTGTGAGATTTTTATTTGAAAGATTTAGTATCCAGTTTTTTGTAAGAAGTTTTGGGTGTTTTGAAATAGAAGGTCTAAGGTTGTTAAGTTTACGTGAATGAGTAAGACGAATATGTTCTTGGATTTTAGATTCTTGTGAGCGAGTAGCGGATTTAACTAGGAGCATGGTAAGAAAATCAAGTTTAGTATTTAGAAGGGAAGTAAGAAAGGATATTTTATTTTGAAGCTGAGCGAGTACGCGGGGACAGAGAGAATTTCTAGCGAAAGAATAACACATGTCTTAAATTTCTTTATGAAACGGACGGTGGTCCGCATACAAAGGTTAATTGCGACCTCCAAAAAATTCGTGGAGTTAATTATTTCAATTAAATAGTTTAACTGTTTAATTATCAAGTTTCCAATTTATTAATTAGCAAGTTTCGTTTCGTTGTCTATATAATAATAATAATAAGAAGAAGAACATAACACGCATGCAAACGGATACTTTGACACTCTAAAGCAGAAACTAAGTACCTACAGCAAAAGGCTAATGAGATACAAAGAAAGTGCAATTAGAAAGGCACAGAACAAATTGTTCACAACAAATTAGAAAACTTTCTTTAGAACTCTTACAAACTCCCAAATGGAGCAATAAAATGAAACCCCACTCACAACAGAAATTGAGGAGTTTTGGAAATCGCTTTGGTCAAACGAAGTGAAGCATAACAAAGCTGCGTGGATAGAGGAAGAAAGAACAGCAGGAAAGTACATAACAGGAATGGAATATGAAGGAATCACCACCGAAGAACTTCAAAAAGTTATCAGAAAAACACACAACTGGAAAGCAGCAGGTGTATACCAAAATCAAAACTATTGGTAAAAGAAGTTTACAAGTACCCATTCACAGCTGGCAACAGAATTGATATCAATAATGGAAGACCCTAGCAAAGATTCCGGATTTTCTACTTAAAGGCTTACTACCCACTTACTACCGAAAGACAGAGACACGAAGAACCCAGCAAAATACAGGCCAATAACATGCCTTAACATCCTTTATAAAATTTTGACTGTATGAGTTTCCGAAAAAATAGGACAGCGCTGCCACATAAATAATATACTGATTGAGGAACAGAGTGGATGCCGGAGAAACACACTGGGATGCAAGGAACAACTAATAATGGACTCTGTGATCCTAAAACAAGCCAAGAAAAAAAGCGAAACCTTAATACTGCCCACATTGGTTACAAGAAATCCTTCGACTCGGTGCCCTACTCATGGTTAATCGAGATCCTGAAAATATATAAAATACACTTCACCATAGTAAGATTTCTGGAGCATAGCATTAAGAGATGGAGAACTACAATACATCTCAGAGAGCAAAACAAAGTACTATTAATCAACGAAATACCTATTAGAAGAGGCATATTCCAAGGGGATACCCTTAGCCCCCAATTGTTCTGCCTATCACTAAACCCTCTATCAAGAATGCTAAGTAAGAGCAACTATGGCCACATGATCAAAAAAGCCAAGAAAAACCTCCAGAAGGTATCACACCTCATGTACACGGACGATATAAAGTTATATGCACCGTCTATCCCTCAACTTCGCCACCTGATCCAAATTACAGAGGCATTTTCAAACAACATAAAGATGGATCAGTTGGCTCCCGAAACGTCGTGTGTTTAAACCTTACGCAAGTGTCGAAGTAACTGTTTGTTATAAGGTTCTAATATAGGACCACTTGCTTTAATTACATATATAAACAATATAGACAGCGTAATGGAGGGGGAAGAATCAGAGAATTTAACTAGAGAAGAAAAATTGGATAAACTACTTACATTATTTGCAGATGATTTTAGTATTGCAATAGCTGGAACGGACATTGGGTTAATAAAGGATAAATTAAATAGAAGATTACAAAAATTACAAAAGTGGACAGAGGCAAATGGATTAATAATAAATACAGAAAAAACGAAAATAATGATAATAAAAAATAAAAATAAAAAAATAGAATACGATGATAAAGATTTTATAATAATAAGGAATACACATATTGAAAAAGTAAAAAAAGCAAAATTTTTGGGTATACATATAGATGAAAAAATATCGTTGAATGAACATATCAGTCAATTAATTATAAACCATAGAAGAAATGCAGGAATTATAGCACTAAATAAAGATACCTTACCATCAAAAATATTAGTACAGTTATATCACTCTCTAATACTATCAAAATAAATTATGGAATAACATCATGGGGTAATACAGGAAACTTCAATATAGTGAAAATTCAGAAGATTCGAAATAAATTCATAGATATACTGAAATATAAGAGAAATTAACAAGAATTGAAATAATAAAATAATATAAATTATTGAACGTAACAGAAAATTGGAATATAATATTACACTTATAATATATAATAGAATTAAAACTAATAAAAATGAAGACTTCATAAAAATAAATGAAAAAAAAACTAGATACAGACGAAATTATATAACACCGAAACCAAATACAAACGAAGACAGAGAAAATATAAATTATTTTGGAATAAACTTATGGGAAGAACTATCGAATTGTTTAAAATAAATGGTTATTCGCTATTAAAAAAAAGTTTATTTTACATCAAAAAGTTGACAGGAAATTCGATGTAATGGTGAAAATTCATGTTGAAATCTTCTTTTATCTGATATTTCTTTTTAATACTATTACTTGGGTTAGGGTTTTTTAACATTTGTGTTTTTTAACCCGTATTCCACACTTTTGTATATTTGTTAAAACTATTTTATACTTTACTTTTTAAAGAAATTTAGAGAAAAATTTGTTTGATTTTATTGCTGGAAATTTTAATATATATTTTACAAAAGAGAAAATAAAGATGTATTATATTATATAAAAATATTAATAGAAACTTATTTTAGATCATACATTATATATTGTAACGTAGTAGACTTCTTTCTCCTGTTCACGGACTTCGGATAGCGTGTTGGTGAAAGCATCGAAACAATGTCACAGTTTACAAATTCAAGCAAAATGTATTTACAAATTTACAAAATTATTACTGGGTTACATATTACTCGTTCTCGCTCGATATTTGGGAGTACAACAATGCCTGAGCCATTGAGGGGTTAGCCGCAACTCCCAAAGCCAATTCACACTTCTGGCAATTCCAGCATTCAACAACCGAAAGAGTCATGATCAAAACACCAAACCAACAACTCCAGATGAACTAAATTAACTATTTTATAGTTTTCCATTCACGTTCAACTTTTTGAAGCACGAGTCTGGAAATATCAATTGTCGTTACATAATAAAAAATAAGTTATAAAGATTGAATTTATTATGTATTGTGGAGTTTATAATAGCAATGTACTAGATGGCAACTTCAGTTCCATGCACCGATATCGGTGACGTCATTAGTATAATTACCAAAATTATACATTGCATATTCGCATCAATATAAAATATAATTGTAAGTTTATTAGCATAACGTATATTAAACCCAACGAATTAACCAACTCTAATTAAATAACTTATTTAACATTACAAAATACATGCAAATAACAAATATACGCATTGTAGTTTCGTGTTGTTGTTTTAACTCTAGATCTCATTCAATTTAATTAACATTAGTTCATTAATATTACGCAGTTTAAATAGGAAATGAAACGGGTCAAAAGTAAATACAATCGAGATGTGCAAACAATCTCTGGACTCTAAACACACTCACATTAAACCTTTATTGACTTTGAGTATCACACCCTTCCTATACAAGGCAATTCAGACTGACGTTACCTTGATTGTAATTTGAACCTTTAGTCGTGTCAAAAACGTTGGCAGAAGAATGTATTCAATTATAAATTAATGTTTAACATGTTATTTATTTAACAGGGGAGGATATATGCGTAAAATTATATACTTTAACATTTTATATGAGCCCTTCAACTATAAAATTTCTAATTAAAAATGTTGCTTTATGTACAGGGTGTCCCAGTATGGCCGAACCACCCTTAATAACTCGAGTTCTTCTCAGCAGAGTAATTTATATCACATTTTATAGATTTTTGAATGTGCTATCTTTCTGTGTCACGAAAATTCCGTTGAAATATCTATAGTTTGTTTAAAATACAAAGCATACTTTTCCTTCCTTATATCAAATCGCGCTATATATATTTTATACATAAGAGAAAAGCTTACGTAATTATGATTCTAACAACACCAAAGTGGATTTTCTGAGATAAACAGAACTGGAGCTATTACGAGCTAAATCTGTGACACATGCGTCAAATCACTCGAGGGCAACTGACAATTGTATTAAATATTGAGGCTAGTACCACTAAAAATTGTGTTTCCTTCAAAAGCCAATAATACAAGAAAGAAAACGCGTTATAATTTCATACTCTGCCAGTGGCAATACGCTGAGGCGAGAGCACTACACTATGAATTATGCCTTTAACGAGACCGAAACGATTTTCTGCCAATGTAACTTGTCCGATATTGAACTTGGCATGTACGGAAAAGTTTAAGGTATATAAAATTAATTTTCTTTGTGTTTAATTTTTCGATTTGTCTTCTAATTAGTAACCTTTCACTGAAATTCATTTTTCTTTTCGCCTGGAGAAGCTACGCAATTTCATATGTTAAATTTCAACTCGTGATATCTCCGGTTTTGTTCTCCGTGGAAAATTAGTGTCGGTCTCCTTACAGCCATAAATAACAGGGTGGTGCCCTCGCCTCAGCATTTTACCACTGACAGTATGAAATTGTGAAGCTTTTTCTTTCTTGTATTATTGACTTCTGAAGGAAGGTGTTAGTGACAACAATAACAATAATTAATAGCGTAATTGTTTGTAGTCCTCAAGTGTTTTGAGGTATATGTTAAATTTAAATTCGTGATATCTGCAGTTCTATTTCTTTAGGAAATCAAATTCGATCTTGGTAGAACCACAATTAGATAAGTTTTTCTCTTATGGAAAAAATATGTAGGATGCAATTTGAAATAAGAAAGAGAGAAAAAGTACATTTAATATTTTTTAACACACTGTCCATATTTCTTCATGATACAGAAAGATAGCGCATTCAAAATTCTATAAACTGAGATAAAAATGAACCTTTCCGTTCAGAAGAACTCGCGTTATTAAGGGTGGTATAGTCATTCTGGGACACCCTGTATACAGTGAAACCCCTCTTAACGGACACCCTGCGGATATGGTCACATCATTTTTACTGTCATATAAAAATTCCCCTGCAAAAACTGATTTACAGTAATATATTTCAAACCCTTGCATAGCGGTCATTTCCACATATGGACGCGGACACCGAGTTTTCATGATTCATTAAATTAGACTAGAATTTCTGTACGGACAAAACATGTTGGCACTTTGGCCTCCACTGGAGGGGTTTCTCACAACAGGAACTAAGGATAAGCAGGATGAGCTAAGGATAAACAGGATGAGATAAGGATAAACAGGATAAGCTAAGGATAATTTTCATCCCCATTAACAAAGATTGGCAGTTGACTGGAATTCGCTGACTCAAATGACTAAAATGCTTCATGAAGACTTTGGTAATAAATGATATAATGATACGCTGCTCGAAGCTAATAAACAATTACCAACACAAAGCTATCGCAAGTCAAATTTATTATTATTGTTTACTCGACTGTCGCAGAGGTCCTGTAAGCTTAACGACGGAAAGGTGGTGAATTTAACTTCACGATTAATAATGGATCTCGAAGGAGGAGAAATTGTTAGTGAAACCCGCCAAACAGCTATTGATAAATTTTTTCCAATGTAAATAAATTTTAATAGTTAAGGTTTTGTTGTAAATTTTTCTTGTTATATTCAACAAATGCTTATGTTCGTTATTTTAAACTTGTCTTATGTGCTCAAAAGTATAAGTTTCGAAAGGAAATATTTGAATGATTGAAATGTAATATTTCGGCTATTTCAGGATGACCCCCGCTTTTTTACGGTTACCCCTCTTTTACGGACAAATATTTCTGTTCGGTGTGCGTCCGCTAATGAGGGGTTTCGCTGTATGTATAATTATATAGTTAAATAGAAAAGATCTATCGCTTCTGCATGTAATATTCACTGAAATATTGTATATTTAATTACCATTTTGAATTATTTCTTTTTATTAGGTGCAAAGGAATTCAAATTCCCGTAGACGCACCGCTGCACACCAGCAGAAATTTATGAAAATACAGTCAAACCTCGTTAAGACGAGCACGCTTAGGACGAATTATTTTTGATACAAATCATTTTCTGAAGTCCCGTCAGATTGTATAGCATACTATGCTTTCTGGAAAAGGCGAATTACTGTTAATGAAAACATATTTTCTGTTCCCCTTGGTGTTCGTCTTAACCAAGTTTGACTGTATTTATATACTATATGTGGAAACGGAAGAGCGATGTGATGATTTAGCACAGCTTAAAAACTGCATCTAATAACAGGGAAAGCGATTTAGTTTTTTAAGCAGTTTGTGTATTGCCGAGTCAGCCAAGAGACGGCAATTACAGCTCAAAATCTTAAGTTCTCTGACTTTTCTAGCTAGAAAAAGAAACGGCACGAATCTTCTCATTGTTAGCGAAATTCTCGCGCAAATTCTCCAGCCAGAACGCTAGCTAAACCCAACAGCTGACACGTTTTTAAAATCCTGAGGCAGATTATCATAAATTTCGAAAGGAGGAAAGAGGAGAATTTAAACCATTATCCGTCAGGTAAGGCAAGCTCTGTTCGTGGTTCCAAATACTGTAATGAACGTCTGGTTGGTCCCCACGAGTTTGCATGGTGTGCTTAAAGGTTGGAAGTAAAGTTATGAAGTTTTGTTTCCAAAGTGTAGTTTGAGAATAAGTTTCTCGGTTAACCATCCCTCCAAAAGTTTTAGGATGCACTTTCAAGATAATTAGATATAATGTGGGAGTGCGGGAAACGGTATGTGTTTTAAGTGGGACAGTAAAGTTCAGAAAACATGAAATCGATCGAATTTCTTGTAAACAATTGCCATCTTTGTCAAGTACGAAGACTTTACTTATATTTAAGGTAATTCTGAATCCTTTATTAGAGTAATTACAAATACCAAGCACAAATTTCTACTTTTTATACTCCAGTATCCATTTTATTACTTGATTGATTGACATATTCTTTTAAGGCCAACGAGGAAGAGGAGGAGAAAGATGAGTCCTGAAATGAGATTCCCCTCTAAAAACATAGAAAGTATATATCTTGAGATAGATTTGAAAATCGACAGCCGTCGATCTACTGTTTCCAAGGTCTTAGATGTTTGCCTAATTTAAAAAAGATATTTTGTTCTTACTAAAAAATTTATTTTTGCTCATTAAAAAAATTTTGTTTTCTCTTTTTGATTTCAAGAAAATCACTTTATAATTACATGGATTAATTGCGTTATTAAATTGAAATAATGAAATGATTCTGTAATCTATTATTTCTGTTATTAAACTGCTTTGTTTCCTTGAGGTAATCTACTTCCATGTTAAAATTCATGGTTATAATTATGGCTTAAAAGTGCTGTAGAAGTAAATAAAACTATTTACAAACTGAAAATAATAACAAAATCGTATTTTAATTATAAAATTCCCCTTTCACGTAAACAAGAAATAAATTAGATGACATGACACCTTTAATATGTCATATTTTTTATTTTAAATAAGCGAATGAATTCTTTTCTAGTATAATTAAGAATTTCGGAGTTGTATCTTAATAACAACCGTTTAAAATTATCTTTTCGTAAACAACAATATTTCATTTTTTTTCACAGTTTTGAGTATCATACGTAACTAAAATACTTTTATTCTCTTTTAAGAATACATATCTTATTCCAATTCATTTTATCGCTGTGACAACTTTTCAACAGGGTATTTTTTTTATTCTGCATTAATACAGGAAGTCTGCTTATGTAATATCTTCCTTTCAAGAAGTAATTCAATGAATTAAGGTACAGTAGGCGTAAATATCAATCTTTTTAGTTACTATTTCTTTTTCTTATCTTCTTAGCTTTATTTTTTTCATATTTTAAGAACATCGCTATTAAGAATAATCTGTATTTTTCAAACCAAGTTTCCGATTATGGGCGCCCTCAGAATTATATGCAGGGGGGTGCATCCAGGAAAAATTCCAATTGAATAATGTTGTTGGACTGTAGTTTCTTGTGGATTCAGTGATTTTCCCTTTTCTAATAAGCCAAGGGAATGCAAGTGCACCCCCTTGCACCTTCCGCGGGACGCCCATATTTTCGACATATTCTTTTTCGACATATACTGCTCCTATATCACATTTACATTTTTCGTATTTGCTGTTGGAGCAAATTCCAGTGAGGGTATAGCTCAGTTTCTTGTTTGTATGCATTTCTCTCCAAACTCAGTTTTCTGTTTGCCACCCATATTCCATCCAGTTTCCATTTTGGAAGTTTTCTGATAGTATTCTGCGATATATATCTTCTGTCATGACTTTCCGAACAATCTTTGCAATAGCCATTATCGTCATTATACTTTCATCAATTATTAACAAAAATTTAATATTTTAGACGAATATACATATTTCCTTCCCCCCCACTTTTACCACTTTTTTACTTTTTAGAAACCTGCAATTCCTTTAAAGCTAGGTTTCGTTAATTTGTTCAGCCATTTTATTCGGTATTATAAATCTTGTTATTCGCTTTTTATCCTTTTGTATCCTGTCAATTTCAAACATCTATCTGCCGTTTAACCAATTAATTTCCCTTTCTTTACTTTTTCTTTACTTTTATGACAAGCACATATTTTCGCTTTTAGCATTCTTTCCAGTAATCACTTCTCTGATTTTTTTTTTTCATTTCTACCTTTCCCATGTTTTCTGCGAATATCTAACTTTTCCGTTATGATTGAAGAGATTTTGTTTCTATTATTAAAAGTAAATTTCTTTTCTAACATTAGTTTAAATTAATCTAGCATTAGTTTGACAATAATATTCATAATTAGGGCCCATTAGTTAAAACAAATATAAAAAATCCCATTATCCTTTTAGTCTGATCTCACCAATTTAGTCTGTTTTTAGAAGCTTTTGCATGAGAAGCAGGCGCGGTTCCAGAAATTATTTTATGGATGGGCCTTTATTGGGGTAACTGGGGAAGAGAGAAGCAGGAGCGGTTTCAGAATTTTTTTATGGGTGGGCCTTCATTGGGGTAACTGGGGAAGAGGGGTTCTTCCCAGTGGCGTGTCAAAAGGGGAGGGTTGTCCGCAGTGGGTGCCACGGAAGAGGTGGGGGGCGGCATTTTCGTACATTAGCTTTAACAAATATAAAATAAAACCTCCATTAACGGACACCTTTTTAGAACGAAAACCTCCGAATAAGGAACCTATCTCTGGGACAATTGAGAAACACTCCGATAGAAAACGTATGTTATTTTAACATGCATAATAGTTTTCGGTATTTATTTTACATAAACAAATACTTAAATACATATTTGAATTACACCATATATCTCATGGTTATACTCCGAAGTCTACTATACAATACCTAATAAAAAAAATAACACGCTTCAGAATCAACTTGTGTTTTAATATTTTAGCAAAATTAATTTGAGCTCAGAA
>QLNU02014802.1:42995319-43013371 GCA_006491805.2 Dysdera silvatica
AATTAATACTTTCTCATATTTCTTCGCAATTTTATCTCTATTTCTGTTTTTTCTTCAATCTCTACTATCCTCTTATATCTCTGCTCTCCACTATCCTATTATCTTTCTATTCCCTACTATTTATTATCCTCTTTATCTCTATTTTCGCTATTTCTTTCAACATATTTCTTCATTTAATGAATATTTACAACGAAAACTGACGTCGTCGTCTTTTTTGAGATGTCAACTACTGTGTCGGGATTAATCACGAGGGCATTGCTGAGTTCACGCTCTGTGGATATAACGGCGAAGTTATTAAGGCGTTTCCCAGCCTTGCTTGTTCTTAGGTATGTTTTAATAAGCTTCATGATGGAAAAACTTCGTTCAGCTGAAGCTGAAATAAAGAAATGATGTTGCATATAATCCTTATACTGCTTTATTTATTTTATATAAATCGAACATATGATTAAAATCAGACCTGCTACGCAGATTAAATCAAACAACAATGTCAATCAATCAACGTTTATTGGCGTAGTGATACCAACGCCGATGGTATGGCGTGATTAGATGGTGAAACGTTCGAAAGCCATCCTTTCTGCCTTCTGGTGGGACAGACCCGGCCCAGCTTCCACTTGCTTATACTGGTTTACATAGATTTAACTGTATTCTGCATACATTAACCCAAGCATTTGCACGGTCCATGTGAATATTTATGTTCATGTCTGTACCTTTCTCGAGTATGTTATCTTCATTAAGAAAGATATAAGTTTAAAAAAAATGGATTTACGGCAATAAAAATAGAACATTTAACAGTTAAATTGTATATCATACAATTTGGATAATCATGGTAAGCGGAAAAAATGGGTTGGATAAAATAGACAATGGCAAAATAGTTATGGAAAAAGAAGTATGAGAAAGGTCTTTAATTTCCTAATTGAGGAAATGCATAATTATTAAATGAAATTTCTTAATAAATAGCTATAGAAATTAGTTGGTACATCATTTGATACATCAAAGGAAATCATCCTTATCAAACCCACTCGATTTGCATATTGCTATCATGAAAATATAACTACACAAATCAGTAAGATTTGATACAGAAATGTACATGGAATTTAGTAGACGTGGCTTCCATAGCAGTTGAGATAAATAATAAGGGGCCGCAGCACCCCCCCATGGCGGACTGGGACCTCTTAAAGAGCGCATACCTTGGACTATCGGAGGACGCAAGTCCTATCGCCAAGGGGGGGGAGGTGGGCCATCGCCCCGGGGGCGGTTTGTCCGGCGGTCCAGTCCACCCCTGAGCACCCCCCTCGATATGCCCCTGATAGGTTGCATGTTAAAGGCACTCATGCGTACTCTGTCTATAAAATTTGGCAAATGTGGCTTCAATAGCAGCCGAGATAAATAATGGGGGGACGCGGCACTTCTCGGTACGTCTTTGATATGTTATCGTGTATAAGGGCACTCACGTCTATAAAATTTGGTAGATGTGACTTTAGTAGCATCCGAGATAAAAATGCCTCTCGATACGTCCCTGGTGATAATCGTTTTAAGAGGGTTGCAGCTGTGAACATTGCAGTTATTTCAATTAATTTGAAGAGAATATGTAAAATGACAAGATAATATATAAAAAGTGTCTTTTTCAACTAACCCATATACTTCAGTTAACATAAATATGCATGTATGTAAAAAGTGTATTGAACTTGACACCGATTTCCTACGCATATTATGCAAATGAGAAAATGTTTATTACGCTTATGCTAAACACGCGAAAAAATGCAGTTCCCTTTTGGGAAATAATTATTATTATTTCAAAATAAAAAGTTGTTAGTAATAATTTTGCGTCGTCATGCTTCATAAAATTCAATCTTAAAAAGTAAATTTTAATTTTAATAAAAAAAAAATTCGAAAATATTAAAACAATTAGTAAATGGGGATAACTTTTTGCAGCATTTTTATAATAAAAGAAATTAAAAATTTGAACATGATGTAAATGTTTAATTGCTTCAATTAACAAACCAACCAATTAAAACTTTAATTGTAAGTTAGGAAATCACCAGTTTTAATTGTATATTATTAAATAAGTACTTATACTTGCTCACCTATACTTCAGCAGAAGAAATTCAAAGAAATTTTATATTCATCACAGAGTGTTAAAATAATATCAAGAAGGAACAAAAATCTGCTTTGAATTTTAAAACAGTTTTCATTCAATATACAATAAGGCAACTGGCATGAAATTGAATGTCCAAACCCAATTATCATTATACATGGTTTGAACATATATAATTTTTTGTTACTTTGCTTCCCAAATTACGAAAGTGACAACGTAACCGTAAGATATTTTTCAAAGAGGTAGTGAGCAAATACAGCTGAAAATTAAATTACCAGCACTCTTTTGCCACATAATAAAAATCAGTGGAGAACCTTCAGGCATTTGATAGATTTTACCTTCCTCCACCTCCTCACTTTATTTTTACTTTTATTTATCATTCTCCCTTGTTTTTACTTGTAATGTTTGTCAACATTTTTTTTATTCTTCTAAATTTAAATTCACGTCTTACACTCTATAACAAAAAAAAAAAAAATCGACGCACTAAGGAGGAGTTATCCGGATTGATTGTAATGAAATTTCGTATGTAAAGATATTTTGACCGAACATGCAAATGATTAAAATTTGGTGTCCAATGAATGAATAGCGGGAACTCCAGCGCATCGGAACTGCGCATTCAGCAGGTGTATATAAGGAGCGATTCTCAATATGTGGTCAAAATTTCTGTTGCATTTTGACTGCGGATATCTTACGTCGACTGTAACAATGCCTCGCCGAAAGATTCGTGCTCATTACGAGCATATGTCAGAGTTTGAAAGAGGTCGTGCTATCGGATTGAAAGAGGCTGGTTGGACGAATCGAAGAATCGCTGGACATGTGGGTCGAAGCGATGCGGCGATTGGACGGTGCTGGCAAGAGTGGGTCAACAACGGCAGATGTCAGCGTAGGGATGGCAGCGGTCGACCTAGGGCCACAACAGAACGGGAAGACAGAGCGATTGTCAGAGCAGCTGTCACAGCACCGGATTCGTCGTTATCAACTATCCACTGTGTGGTCCGCACACATGTGTCCAACATGACCCTCTGCAGACGACTGAGAGAGCGGAATTTACGCTCGCGCCGACCGTTACGCCGCTTACCTCTCATGCCTTTACACCGCCAAGCGAACGCGTTACTACACTGCGCCACCGCAGGGCGCAGGAGTTTTAAGTATTTGAGGCTGTCTGTATCGCGCCTATACCGCCAAGTGCGGGAACACATATAATAATATCGTCCCCACAGTAATTAAAGCATTAGGTGTAATTTCAGCAACAGATATTATAATCGTCCGAATACAACAGAAATACGCAAAAGAAACCAATTTTAAATAGCTGCTTTAATTGGAACCACCAATACCCTATAGAAATATTTAGGATATCTCAGCTGTTTGGCAAGGACCTGGCATTAGAAGATAATCTTAGTGGTCTAAGTCAAGATGGACCGTACGCATCTATAAGAAAAATAATACCAATAATAATAATAATGAGCAGAAACTATCAGAACTGACTTAATAACAACTAAACTCCCTTGCTACAAATATGTGTCAGCAGCTGTATCAGAGATGGAAACATGTAAGCTCTACCAGGATGGGGAAATAATGACAGACGAGATGATACCAAGCAACCTGGCATAGGACAAAATATCTAGGGATGGGCAATAATTTTGGTTACTTGTGCTGAAATAATATTGTAGACTCCTTCGGCGTGCCAGTGCAATTACCCATCAAATTGTAAATGTTCATATTACTATTCACTTATTAATAAAAATGAAGCATATCTCTTGCTACGTTTCTGATACAACAGAAGGATTCCTTTTCTTGAAAATGTACATTCTTGTACATTTGACACACGATTTACAATAGTTTAATAATACAAAGCGCCAATATACTTTTATTGTAAGTAAGGGTGGAAAAAGGGCGGAGGTCACTGCGGTTATGACCCCACAAAATATGTTTGTTCACTGTAAAAAATTCCAACTTTCATGATAAATGAAGGGTGTTATTCCAAGACCATGGCAAATTCTGTCCTTAACCCCCCAAATGAAAGTCTGTATCCGCCCATGAATGTAAATATCTATATTCTCTAATCCCAGAGTGTTGAAAGTAGGAAATGCATATAATTTTTTTGCCTTTTCCTATGAGATGTTTTGGCAACATTAATTACTCACGGCAGTAACTCTGTAATGAGCAAACGTGAATGATTTTAAAGAGGTTGAGATGGTAAGAAAATGGAGGTTTGAATGAGAATAGAATTATTGGTCATTCAAGAAGTCATTTTGATCAGACTGTAGATTTATTATTTTGTACACTTTTCCCATATCAATATCTAACAATATTTCTCTTTAAAGGATGTTAAAATAGGAATGGATTTTATTTGGAAATAAATAAAATATTTCCTTTGAATTTTAACGTTCACATTCATATTTTTTTCATTTTTGCTTTTAAATCACTCTGCGTGTCACGTAAGATTGGTTCGCGTGTGCCATCTGTGGCACAGGTGCCCTAGGTTTCCGACCACAGCAATAGTTAATAAAATTAACAATATCTCATATATTAAAGAGATGTATAGCAACAACCATAGGCGCCTATATGTGTCCTTCTAGGGGAGGGGCTGAGAAACATTATTACCTTCTTCTCAAGGCTGTTAAATATTTTAGTGGCGGTGGTGGTGAAGAAGAAGAAGGAGAAGAAGAAGAAGAAAGAGGAGGAGGAGAAGAAGAAGAAGAGGAGGAGAAGAGCCAAGCAATCATGTAAATGACTGCTATTTCTGCATAGTTACACCTATTTCTGAAGTTATGAGAAGGAAAACCTAGGGAAATTATCATATTTGTGTACACAATCTGCTTTATGACCAGTGCCTCACGTGGAAAGACTTTTTATTCCAGAACCACCAAACTATTTTTCTATCGATTATGATGAAAAAGATTGAAGTGAACCGACACCGTCCTCTCCGCAGCCTTCGACATCTAATGATGATCCTTCCGTCTGCCATGGCCCATTATCTGAACCACACTTAATTACTTTATGTGTATTTATATAATTTATATTATATATAAAAAGAAAGATATCCCTATTTCAGTACGTAAGTGAGCACCCTAGAAAAGAAGTGATTTAAATTTTTAACGTTTATCTTAATTGCTAATTTTGCTTGACCTTTAATCTTAATTAGTCTTTAAAGTTGATTAATTTTAATGTTAATCAGTATTTAGTATTAATTAATATTTAATCTTCAAATTTAACAGTTTAAATTATAACATTTACTTAGAAAGTTATACGTATATCAATTACGGTCTAACTTATTTATACGATAGCTAATTTTCATCTTATAACGCTCAAAAGAATTTTTTTCATAATTTGTCTTTGAAGAAATATATAGCTAAGTCGATGATGTTGAATATAGTATGTTCATTATTAATATATCTTGATTACCAATTACTTTTGAATATGGCATTAAAACAATTATACTTTTCAACATATATGAACACCCGGCTTTATCTTAGAAACTAATGAATATAAACCATGATAATGATAATATCATTTCCCATTAATAAACCTGAACCATCCTTCATTCATTACTTACTTCAAATGACTTTTTTATGTAATCCATTAATTTCCAAAACAATTTGCGTTTGAAAGAAAATTTTTGTTTTCTTTACTTTCTGATATAAATAATCATATCCCAAAAATTTCTTCATCGAAAAAATCGCTAGATACTACCCCACAGAGGCGTAGCGAGGGGGGGGTTTGGGGTTATTGGGGGCATCGCAATGAAATTTTGTATATTTAACATAGGAATATATGAGTTGTAGCTCTGTAACCCCTCCCATTAAGCCTATAACCCCCTTATGAACTTTCTGCCTACGCCACTTCTACAACATCCTGCTAATTTCCTGCTGCCTTTCAGCAGATATTTAAGAAACCTATAGGATTATTTTTTAAATTTATTTTCAATAACATCTCGCACCTTAACTTTCAAAATACATTTTTATTTTTGGGTTCAGCCCTAAGATCAAAATTCTTCGATAAAAGCATATGCTGTCTTTTTTTTTTCTATCTATCGCTGTAAGCTGATTTTCTGACTACAGGTTAGAGCTTTTTTAGTGAAAAATCCATTTTTTTTAATGGATCGGCGAATTTTATAACCGTTTTCAGGAAATTGAAAGGGTTATCTCTTTTCCAAGTTGCTGAGTCAGGCTCGCAGTGATTGGCTACAAATCAAATACTACGCTTAAGGCTGTTACTACGTCATAAGAGGCTCAGACTTCCAGTTTTTAAAAGTATACCCGCAATAAATACTTTCTATGCTTTAAAATGCTTTGTTACCTCAGGTTACACAGGCGTACGAAAATGCGAGGCCCACCAAGTCCCCTTTGGATACAAAAACAGATTTTCTTTAATGCCTTATCACATGATCGTTTTGTAAAGAAATTTGAATCTACGTAAGTTGAATTTCTACATCACCACCCGGGACCGTTTCTAGGTATTTCAGCTTCCTAGGCGAGAATTACAAATACCGCCGCCATCTTTTATTTTTAGTGCCATCACTCTTTCGTCTGTATCTCCCTCAATACCACTACCAACATCCAGCGGTACAACAACGTAAATGTTCTATTATACTTTTAATCATTAAACCCGTTAATTATATTTATATTTTAAACTTATATTAGTTATTTTGTAATATTAGAATATTGTGAATAGTAAAACAATTGCTACATGTTATAATTGTTTAATTTCAACATTTTATATTTTTGAAAACTGTAATATTGACGGAGTAATATTTCAAAACACAACGTTGTATTATCAGAGCTAGAAGGCTTAAATGCATTAGATATAAAAGAACTTGTGTGGAAAATTAAACAATGAAACACGTCAAAATTTTTACTTGCTTGCGGTTTTACGGCTCAAAGACTACAATGGTCATGCTGCGCCGGGACCTACTGTTTTCCGAGGAATCCGAACCTCTTATGGCCTAGGGAACCAAACCCCGGACTACAGTGAGCAGTGCGATCTTTTTATGAGATCTCTGAGTAAGCGTTCTTTGTACACTGTTGGGAGTCGAACCCGGATTAACGGCGTACTAGGCGAACGCGTTACCACACTGCGCCACCGCAGGGCCCATCAATTTTTTTTTTACATTCGTCAAAATAAAGACTTATTAAGTAATTGTTCCGTATGCTTTTGAAAACAATTATATGTTTTAATTTTTCTTCTTTTTCATTTTTTCTCCTCATTTGCTCAATTTTTTCTTTGTTTGATTTAAAATTAAAATTTTTACGCCATTTTGCCGCCCTAGGCGGTCTCCTACTCTACCCTAATGGTAGAAACGGCCCTGTCACTACCAATTCACCTTCAAAGACGTTTGATTTTAGTCATTTATAATATTTATTTATGATTGGTAGCAAAAATATAAAATTTTTTATGGTGCAGTTATTTTTTAAAACGTTATAAAAATGACGTCACTAATAGCTATTTCGATAGCGTTAACCAGCTACCGTCGTCAGAGCGAATGGCGGCTTCTGTTTATGTCCGTGCTGTTGGTCGGTGTTGCCATCACGTCGGTTGGAAACTTGATTGGGTGGAGGAGTTGAGTGTATTTGTGGTGTCGTTTTTAGCCATGGCGGCTGGGTGGAGTTACTGTGGTCACGGGTAGAGACGACACCACAAATACGCTTAACTCCTCCACTCAATCAAGTTTCCAAACGACGTGATGGCAACAGCGACCAACATCTTGGACATAAACAGAAGCCGCCATTTCTCTGACGATAATAGCCATTTAGCGATATCGAAATAGTCATTAACGACGTGGTTGTTATAACGTTTTATAAAATAACTGCATCATGAAACATTGTTATATTTTTGCTTCTATTGATTAGTGCAATATGTCGCCATTAAACAGTTTATTATTTATCGAGTTGATTCACAGGGTGACCATAATTAAATATGAGGCGTTTAGAGCATGATAACAAATAAACCAATCTACTGAGCCAAACTCAACAAAATTTGGTGTACACACCTTTGGGCTTATGGGATTTTTTTACTTAAAAAAAAAGATGGATCTGCAGTAGCGCAGTAGTGATAATTATTTTATTATTATTATTATTATTATTAAATAAATGCAGGATTAATTTGAATTAGTGTTAGGAAAGGGATTTGTTTTTAATAATGACAATAAATTATTTCAACATCACCGTAAAAGTTCGATATACGCAGAAAAGTAGGCTAAGAAAGTCACGGAAGCGATTATTGGAAAGAAGACTAAAAGGAAAAATGTGTACTTGTCGCAAAAGTAAGGAAAAGTTAGAAAGGAAATTAATTGGTTAAACGACCGATAGGGGTTAGAAATTGACAGGATACAAAGAGCTAAAACGCGAAGAAAAGAAAAACGTCGAAGAGCGGATAAAATGGATGGACAAATTAACTAAATTAAAAGAATCGTAGATCGGGTTTCCAAAAAGGGAAATATATCATTTGTCTAAAACATTAAATCGTTATAAATTAACAATCAATGAAAATATAATGGTGATAACGGTTATTGCAAGGATATCGCACGAAGCAAAAAGTATAGCATGCTGTAAACCCTGGTTTGACTCCCAACTCTGTCAAAAAAAAAACAGTTTACCGATCAAGTTACCGCCGTAGTTCGAAGGTTGGTTTCATAAACCTTCGGAGGCTTCGACTCCTCCGAAAACTGTAGATTCTGGCGCTGCATGCCCCTTGCTGTCCTTGAGCCGTAAAACTCATACAAACAACAATTAAAAAAAAGTAGTTCAAAATTTCGCCACCAGGAAAATTTGTCGCTGAAATAGCATAAATGTGAATCACGCAAATTCTCGTTCCAAAAACAAATTGCTTATGCAACTTTTAGTAAATTCACGTTACTTGATGGATATAAGAAAGGCTGTACATGCGTTTTGTGTTCGTTTGATACGAGCGGTTGGGGTAAGTATTTTCTTTCAGTTTATTATTTTCTCATGTCCTGGTGGGATCGGCAATGATGGACTAAGTTTGCTTAATGTAATCATGGACTGGTGGTAAAATTGCAGTGACTGGTGGTAAAATTGGAGAGGTTAATGCCTTACTTAGAGAATTCCTGAGTGTGGAGGACGTACGAAAAGGTCCAATATCAAATAAGAATTTTTAAAAACCGTTTTTTTACGATTTGAATAATTAGTTGAGAATTGCTTACGTGGTGGCCACCCCGTGCGCCTGATCTCACATCCCGTGACTTTTGATTATCGGGACATCTAGGCTTAGTGTATCATGGGCATACGGATAATTCGGCAACAGTGAAGGACCGATTAACTTGGGACGTAAAGCAAATCAATGAAGACATGCGTCTCTGAGCAGCTGGAAACGTTGTCCACAGAACAAAGCTATTCGAACAAGTGCGAGGAAAACTCATCGAACCACGGCAGCAATTCATGCACAAAATAAAAATAAATGCAGGCTTTTTCTTTTGGTAAATGCGCTCAATTTATTCTAAAAACGCAAATTTCAGTTTCATTCTTCTCTCTGGTGGCGAAATTTTTAATTATAACTTTTTAAAAAACCAAAATCCCATTGACGCAGGAATATGCACAATCAACTTGCCTGAGTTTGGCGCAATAGATTTTTCGTCATCAGATAGGGACATAGCAATTAAAAAATTATGGTGGCTCAAGTAGCTTTAAAAAAGATAAGGCGATTCTTCGTTAAGGAGAACAATGAATTCCGGTTTCCAATGGGGGCCCTAGCCCCCTGACTCATCCTTTTTTTTACGCCATCGCCATTAGGTTCTAAATATTTCACCCTTAATTATAGCCATACTCTCTATGTTGACTAACCGGTTGGATGATCATCGTCCTTTTTTTTTATGTCAAACATGTTATTAATCGCTTTCGGTTATTTCATCTGCGTTTATTTGTTCGCTTGTCTGGATCAGTAGAACATAAAATCTATATATAACATATATTATATAGATATTTTAAAAAGTATCTAAAACTATATTTCTATCTTTTTCGTGAGTTCTAGATATCAATTTTCAATTTATTTAGTAGAATTCCGAAATAAGGAAGACTGATCCTATTTCGGATTATTCGAAAATTCAATTTTCAATGTAAAGATGAAAAAATACTGCAATTTTTTGTTTAAAAATACGTTGAATTACATTTTACTAAACTACAGCATTGAAAGTAAAAAATGTCACGAAATATATGCATGCGTTAAGCCATTGGAAATAAATATATTTTTCCACATCTGAGAGATCTTCGTATATGTACGATATCTACCATTTTCATTATTTTTTTTCTAAAGGCAGGGATATGCTAGAAATTAAATATGAATGTTTTTACCGAAAACATTGAGCGAGTTTCTATTAAAAGCATAGAAAAAAAATTATAAATACAGCTAGCTATTACGGAAAATCCGATTTTCAAATAAGCGAAGTTCGCATAATTGAAATTCTACTGTATCAGGCATTTAAATGTTCTCGATGGATAACCTAAATTAGAATAATAATAAACATAAATTTTACTTGTTTCATGCGACCATTTACAGCATTATATCACTACAACATACGTATACTACATACTATACATACACCACATAAATTATATATACTACTCCATACATAAATCACACATAAAAATATTTTGAAATAATTTTAACAAATGTTTAAAGAATGTAAATTTTACTCAAGGAAAACACAAATGGGATAATTATACAAATAAGGAAAAAACAACGATCATCGAAACGGGTCATGAGTAAACACGTAAAATGGTTTAACGAGCTCATGGCTCCGATTTATCCACTAGTTGGTCAAAGTCCACCACCATCTCCTCTTTCTCTTATTATTTTATCCTTAAGGTTTTTTTTTTCAAGAGCGAGGCTATTTAGTGTTTTAAGATCGGAAGACAATTCATTCTAAAATTTTGGCCCTTTCTACATTATACAATCTCGAAATTTTTCAGTTCTTATTTTTGGTAGATACAAATTGTCTAGTATAACAAATAGCCCGAGGGCTATAATCTGACCCGTCATTAGTGTCAAACCGACCCGACGACTACTATTTGGAATAAAAAAATTCCAAAACAATAATTTAAGGCAGACAGACATACCGTCTGTCTATTTATTTATTTATTCAGAAGCTTTATTGCCTTTACAGGATGGTGTTTTAATCTATTATATAGACGGCTCTGTGGAGCGCCTTAAGATAAGAATGTATGAAGGGATTTTAACCATTCACGAAGTCACCTATGAATGAGAGGCGAATTTGATAATGACGAGATGTATGCCTTTTAAAATATATTTCCATGCTGTTATAGTCAAAGCAATTATTATATTCTACTTCAATGCATTCAGCTTTCAAGGGCCGAACTATTGAAATAATGGGACTGGTTAGAATTTAATAAGCTTCGATAGAAATAGGCGCATACGGTTCAGAAGTTCCATTCAGCAAACGACCTCGTCCCCGACGACCGATTGAGTAACTTTCAAGTTGCTTAACTTTTAAGTTTTGAGTAAACTTAAAAGTTGGTTAACTTAAAATTATATGAACTCGAAAGTATGTAAATTTAAAATTACGCAAATTTAAAGGGATGGAAACTTAAATGTATCCAAATTTTTACTTTATCCTGCTTAATATTCATTACTTGATATACAGCACCTATTGAAGTGACCAGGAAATTTTTTAAAGATAGTTAGTGTTCTATTTACTTATTTTAACATACTAATTGTAATATACTTTTTATATTATTATTTACATGCAAAGTACTGGTCAGACTAAAAGTAAAATAGATTTCGTTCATATTACTCTTGATGAAGGATTGCTGTTGACCCGTTTGAAAGATTGGATGATTCATTTTATTTGTCATTTTACCCCGTTCTACTCCTAATAAATAGGTTTTTCCTGGTACTTTGTATTTTTCCTGTTTTACCCCCTGGTATTTTGTATTTTCCCAGTTTTTTCCCACTGGTACTTTGTATCTTCTTCTTTTTAGTTGGATTCGAGAAACCTCTAAGTTCATTGTGATAATTAGGCTCTATACGTAACCAGAATTTAATTAAAAGAGCGTGTGTACCAAACTCTATTTTATATAATATTTTCCAGTTGTATTCAGTCATAAAATCAAGTAATTATTTATAAATAAGCCAAAATAAGTCTTTAATGGTTTTTAAATATTTAAACTTGATGTAATAAATATAGTTAAATAAGGAAAATATTTGAAATTATTTAACATACTTAAAACAATTATCTAGGTGATTAAACTTAGTTAGAAATTCGAAGAATAATTGCTAGAGTACATATCAGTTAACTATTGAAAGAGTACGCGTTAGTTAACGAAAGCAATCGTTAATTAAAAATTGAAAGCAATTGTTAATCAACATTGAAAGTAATTGTAAATTAATTGTTGAAAACAATTACCAACTGACAATTGAAGAGTAATCGTTATGTAGCAATTGAATGAGTAATCGTTATGTAGCAATTGAATGAGTAATCGTTATGTAGCAATTGAATGAGTAATCGTTATGTAGCAATTGAATGAGTAGTCGTTATGTAGCAACTGAATGAGTAATCGTTATGTAGCAATTGAATGAGTAATCGTTATGTAGCAATTGAATGAGTAATCGTTATCTTGTTAGCTATTATGATTTTATCGAGGATAAAAACAAATCTTTTCAAAAGAAGCTTTCGCCTAAATTCGTACATAGGTACATCATAAATAAGATCGTAAATAAGGGAAATAACAAAATTGTTTGAATTTTTTTGATTAACCTAAACTTCCTGCAACTTGGCCGCATTCAAAATGCGTTGTTATGAAATTCCATTATTTTTCCATGAGGAAAATCGCATCATCCGCGTTTCACTTTTTGTTTGGCTATCACAGATTTCCATTACGCTGCTCCTTATAAGTTTTACTAAGTAAGAACTTTTGGCGAAGGTTGCGTTTCCTAACCATATGCCACACTTAAAAGAAAGCATTTTGATTCTTTGGGACTTGTACATATACCTTTTGGTCTATAGCAGCAGTTCTTCAACTGTGGGCCGCGGACCCCTGGGGGTCTGTGAGACCCTCCCAGTGTTCCACGAAGGTAAAGAAAAATACTGACAAGAGCATTTGCTCTTTAATGCTAAGAATAAATTATGAGGGGACGAAAAATTCCTTCCTTAAATGGTGAAAATTAGTGATGAAACACTAGAAATAAATATGTATGATGCAAATTCCGGGCTTTAAACTTTGAGTTAATTCTTGGGGGTCTGCGAGGGTGAGTGATCTCTGAAGGGGGTCCGCGGTCTAGGAAAGTTAAAGAACCACTGGTTTATAAGATTAGGACAATTGCAAACTGAACAAAGAATTTCCACGGAAGACCCTTACAACAATTATACTAAATATATGGAATTTTAAAATTTCACTTATTTTATATTAATTTTTAGTTGAATAATATTACGTTTAATATAATTCGTTATGGATATTAGCTGAAGAGTATGCTAAAAATTTTGAATTGAAATTATTTGAAAACTCTGGACCAGGCCGGTGTCTTTTTTTTTTTCCTTCTTTACAAAGAAAAGAAACAGCTCTGGTTTGAGCTTAGGCAGAGGCGGATTTAGGGATTCAAGGGGGAGAGATTAATGATTTGATTTTTGGAAATAATACCGCACTGGATTGACATAATACAAGGTAAAGACCTTGTATCATGTTAATGTTAAATTTTTGTGCAAGGGAGGGGGCGAATGCCCCCGTCCCCTAACTTCGCGCGTAAGCTTAAGTGTAGGTTCCAAAATTAGTAACCCTTTCAATTCCACGAGAAAAATATTAAAAGCATGACCCAGTGGCTTTACGTTTCATTACCTTAAGAAGGGTAATAATATTTCTCAAGTAGCTGAAGAGCATTTGTGTTGAATTTATGTTGAGTAGCATTTATGTTGAACAGCATTTGTGTTGAATAGCATTTATGTTGAATAGCGTTCAAGTTGAATGGAATTTATGTCGCATTGATAGGCGTAATTTAGAGAGGGCAAGGGGGGGATACGTTCCTCCCAATTGTTTTGAGCAGGGGCAAAGTATATTTTTTCCCCTAAGTTTTTTTTTTGT
This sequence comes from Dysdera silvatica, assembly GCA_006491805.2. Classification (NCBI taxonomy): domain Eukaryota; kingdom Metazoa; phylum Arthropoda; class Arachnida; order Araneae; family Dysderidae; genus Dysdera; species Dysdera silvatica. The sequence goes on from QLNU02014802.1 coordinate 43,009,462, forward strand.
TATAATCAATATTATCTCTGCCATTCTGTGATAATATTTAACTTTCTCATGACTCTTTAAAAGCAAATGAGCAACTCTTCTGAACATGATATATACTTCCATTCTATCCTTCTGCTACAACGTTTGCAGCTGAAAAGCTCGTCGCCACACAGACGTAATTTTTCATAACGATTCAAAGACCAACGAAAGGTTTATGCTTGGATAACACAGAAAATATGAAGCATGATATCCTTCAAACCACAACAAAAAACTCACGAGGCGATTAGTCAGCGTAACACCATCCAGGTTGCCAGACTAATCCTCTGGAGGAAAATAAGAAATACAATCTGCATCTCAAATCATTGAGTAGAAGCAAAATGGCCAGTTTTAACTGACCAACGGCAATTTTTAAGATTCTGGCAGTCTTAAAACCAACTATTTTTTTCAAGATGGCGAAAGGAGCTTACCACCTGAGTGTCCTAAGTTAATGTAAGATAGATGATGAAAGTATAGACGTAATTTGTAGGGCAAGGGGTGCAATTGCCAATTGTGTTAACCCTTAAAAGGCCAATGATATCTATTCTTATCAAGCACATCGATTCATAAGACGCAATAATTCATAAAAGTAGGCAATTCTTGAGATGTAATAATTCTAAAATCAAGACTATATTCTTGAAATCTAATAACTCTAAAATCAAGACAATTCTTGAGATGTGATCACTCTCATCAAAACAGGGAAATTCTTGAGATGTGATCACTCTCATCAAAACAGGGAAATTCTTAAGCTGTGATAACTGCTAAAACAAGAAAATTAATTCTTCGGATTTTATAACTCTTAAAACAAGACAATTCTTGATATGTGGTAACTTGTAAAACAGGACAATTCTTTAAATTTTATGCTGCTTAACATATAGTAATCCCTAAAGCGTGATAATTTTTAAAACATGATTTTTAAAAATCGGAACGATTCTTGGGGCTGATGTAGACATTTGTGTATCATGAATTGAAAGACTATACATACTAGACTTAAAAGCCTTTACAATCTTAATAGTAAACTTATTCGCAATATAAAACATAAGTATACATCACATATAGCGTTTAATTTGAAATACATAACACTGATGATTTTGATATAAGAAATGGGAAGAAATGTCGTAAATTTTCTCCTCTCTTTTAATACTGTTTCACTTTATGGCTTATCCTTACGTTAATCAATAAAAATTATACGTCACATAATACGTTATTACGTTTTATTCAGAAGCTGATTCACATTAAGGAAATTAAAACTGCGAATGCGTATTAAGTTGTTCTAAACTTTAATTTCTTTTCTTTTGACCTATTTGAAAGTTGCTGGTAAACATTTTGAACTTAGGCTTTGCGGTTGCCGATTTATAATGCATTTATTTACCCTCCTGAAAAAGTTTTTGGAAAATTGTTTTTTGAAGCACCAACATTTGTTTATTTGTAGCTTTTAAAGTGATGAAATTTGCCCTGGGTGAACAATAAATTTTCTTCAAGACTTCTGCGCTTGGGAACAAACTAAATAGTGGACATGACTTGATACGAATTTGGCCAATTTTGAAAAATTCCAAGTCAAAAACTTCAAGAGATTCGCAATTCTAAAGGTAATGTAGAACAGAAAACACTCCTGAGTTTTCATTGAAAATTTTGAAAAGAATTTTGCCAAAATTTGGAAATAAATATAATCTTCAGAATACCCCAAAAACACACATAAAGATTTTAAATTAAATATTTACTTAAGAAAAGATGAGTGATGAAATGTGCAGTAAAATACCAAAAGCGAAATACACACAAAAGCAGTTTAATATGAGTTGGAACGACTTCTTAGAATTACTTAGGTGGAGGGAAAAAGTTTGGAAAGTAGGCGAAATGCTTTTCCTCACCAAAATAATTGTAAAAAGTCGTTGCAACTCATATTAGAACTGTGTTTGTGTGTATTTCGTTGCAAATAAATATTTACTTTTCATACCGTAATATTATAAAACCATTTTGGGAGAGAATTACGTAACAAGCTTCGGCTTAATATTCTCTTCCAATTCTAAACTAAATCTTAAACATAAAATCTAAAAGATTGCTTCTATATTTTTCATACCGCTTATGATACGTATGAACCCAGAGCTGTCCTGAAGAAAATTATTGAGAGTATGCGGTGCTGTTTTAATTAAAGAGTATTGAAATTGAGGGGTTACTGGACTTGGTGACGTCATCGCGCCGCGCTGACTGGCATTTGACTGGTCGTCTATCGCCTATCCAAGCCCAAGGTGGCACATGCCACTTCCATCAGTTTTTCATTCCTCTTCTGTTCGTACGCAGGATATTATTTTGAGACTTAGGGGGTTCAGGGTTTTTTCCTCATTTGTTTCTATTTAATTTTGTTTTGTAAATAATAATAATAAAAAAAAAGGACTGAACTTTGTTGAAAGTTGCCCAAAAACCAGCAAATACAAAAACTTTCTTGAGACCTTGAGAGTACGCGGTGCGTACTCGGTATTTTTCAAAATTTCTTGAGAATACGCGGCGCACACCTCGCGTACCATTTGGGGACAGCCCTGTATGTACTTCATAAAATGTATAAAAATTGGGTTGAATAAACAAATACTATTATTATTATTATTAATTATTAGCCCTTCTGTATTTCCATTTAATAGTTTGAAAATAAATTTTAAGTAAACAATTTTTGTTGAGTAGGTACCACCGCTTGACCAATTCAAATTAGTCATGCCTGGCAATACATTCTTAGCAACCCTCCATAACTCTTTACTACACCATATCTTATGTACCTTTCTATCTCTTCTTAAACTCCATCTTTTAACTTACTCGGCCTAAAAGTATTTGACAAAAACCCTTATTTTTTTGCCCGTGCGGTTTTTATTTCTTATTTTTATCTTTGTTCTTACTTCTTTTACATTATTTTTTCCCATTTGTATTCCTTAATTATATTATCTGCTGTATGTTCGTTTCGCTCCATATACATCTGATGAAGGCTGCCCTTTAGCGCAGCCGAAAGCCGGCTCATGTACCAATAATCTAACAAACCGCTCAAAGTTGTCTTTATTGCTTTTATTATAACCATTTTTGTTTTGTGGTTTTCATTCACATGACCAGTTTCTATATGAATGTTGGCTTTGAGGGCATACGTAGAAAAGTAATTGAGTGAATCGTATATTAGACAAGACTGCGATCGCCTATCCGTATGTGCTAAGGCTCCTAGAAAAGAGAGAGAGCGGGCGCGAAGTCGCCATTTTCCTGCCATCGTATCACGTGATCCCATTCACTGCTGTGTTAAAGTTGAGTGATTTACAAGTGTGCTATTTTTAATAAAATATTGCGAAATGGCTGGAAATTATTTTAATCATTCGAGGAATAAACACAGAATGTTTGCAGCGTAAAGTTTGTTTTGATTATTTGCATTATAATTTTACATTAATCGGAAACTAAGTTACGGTTGCAAATTGTATTTATTGGCGACATCTTAAAAGTTGCGCCAATGTTTACATTCGTCGGATAATTGCGAATTGTTGATTATTTTTATGCCAAAATAGCGATCATTGCTCTAAAGTGGAAAACCTTTATCGCCAAGGTAAATGAAACCGGAAGTGTGCAGGAAATTAGCCGGCCTGTAATTCTAGGGCGTTTTGTATAGCAGTGACTGATATCAGCTGATGCGTGGTCAGTAGCAAGCTTAGGGAGACTTCCGTGTATATGATTTTGGTGAGTTATTATTATTAAGTCTTGGAAATAAGTTATTATGGTATTGAAATATTTCCATCCCCACGTGCATGCGCTACATATAAAACGCGCACTAGTAGGGAGTTAAAATCCGCTGATTATATAACGCTGACACTTTTCATGGGGGCACATACCCCTTCAGGCATAAAAAAAATCTTTTTTTTTATTTTTTTATATGAAA
>QLNU02014802.1:43013471-43026205 GCA_006491805.2 Dysdera silvatica
GTGGAATTAATTGAAGACTTCATCCTTGGTATAAATCCATCCCCTGACATATTATGTATAACTGAGACCTGGCTCTGCCCAAATCAGGCTCCATCTCTTTTTGATTATGAATCGGTCTCGATTGCACGTGAATTGGGTAGAGGAGGTGGTGTTGTAATGTATGTTAAAAGAAAACATGAGTTTAATTTGATACCTCAATGGACGGGAATCTTCCCGGGGATTGAGATGCTGACATTACAGATTTATGGTATTTTTGTCACTACCATATATCGACCACCTTCTGGTGAATTGGGAGATTTTTTATGTCGTCTTCAGGACCTACTTGCCTTTATTACTTCCTCGAGAAAGAGGTTAATCATCATGGGAGACTTAAATATTGATTTATATACTTCCAATGAAAAATTTGTAAACCATACGCAAGCACAGAGACTATTGGATCAGATCTTCTCATTTGGATTTAATAACTATACTCATAACCCAACTAGAATTACATCACATTCTTGTACAGTTATTGATCACTGTATTACAAACGTTTTAAATCCACAATGTGGCATACTTCTTTATCAGATTAGCGATCATCTTCCCATATTTTCAATTTTTGGTATTTCACAGGGAATATCTAAAAGACATGGTAATCCATCTTTTATTAGAGATTTTTCTAAGATGAATTTACAGACATTTAAAGCAAAGTTACAAAGAGTAAATTGGAATAATTTATATCTCTTGGATAATCCACTACATGCTTATGGATATTTCGTTGATACCTTCAAAAATAATTATGAAGTTTGCTTTCCATTAAAAACAATAAGCAAAACCAAACGTATACGTAAATCATGGATTACAACTGAAATTTTTAGAGAAATAAGAAAGAAAAATAAACTTTACTTCAAATTTTTAAAAGATAAATCACCAACAAAACTTGCTGTTTTTAAGTCATTTCGGAATGAATTGAATACTAAAATAAAACGTGCGAAACAGGCATATTTTTCGGCACTATGTAATATGAATAATAGGAAAACATGGTCAGAAATAAATGAACTTATGGGAAGATCAAAATCCAGAACAAGAGAAATTGATATACTAATAACTCCTCATAAAACGATTACTAACATATTACAGATTTCTAATACATTCAATCAATATTTCATAGAATTCCCTTATTCTTTATCTAGTAAATTTAATAATGTATTCCAAAGATGCCATGATTATAATATCGCTAATTCCTTTTTCTTGGATGGGGTCACTGAACTTGAGACAATTCGACTAATTAATAATCTTAGTGCTAATAAAGGACCAGGCCCAGATAACTTTCATCCAGTTCCCATTAAATATTGTGCTCATGAGATTTCAGGGCCTTTAACCTACATCTTTAATCTAATCTTTTCCACTGGTGAGATTCCGCCGGAATTTAAGACGGCAAGGGTTGTTCCGATTCATAAAAAGGGTTCATATACTGACGTTGCTAATTATAGACCGATATCAATATTATCGGTGTTTACAAAAATACTTGAAAAACTCATTTATAATAGATTATTAAAATACTTTGAACATAACCACATCATACAGGAAAATCAATTCGGTTTTACTAAAAATAAATCTACTGAACAAGTATTGTTAACGGCAACAGACTTCATATATTCGGCTTTGGACGGTGGTGACTCATCAATTGGAATTTTTTTTGATTTGTCACGGGCATTTGATACCATTAACTATGATAGACTTTTATATAAATTACAATTGGCAGGTATATGCGGAAAGCAAAATCTTCTTTTCAGAAATTACCATTTTGGAAGATCTCAATATGTGCAAATAAACGAAAATCAATCTATCGCCAGATCACCTCTATGTGGGGTTCCTCAGGGGTCGACATTGGGACCTTTGCTTTTTATTTTTTATATTAATGATCTTTTTTTTCTGCCAACTCGATCTAGAGTTCTATGCTTTGCCGACGACACAAGCATCTTTTATAGGGAAAGGAATCTTGATGTGCTGTTTTCACTTGTAAATAATGATATTGATATATATATAAAATACTTTAGAGATAATTATCTCTCACTTAATACAAAAAAAACCAAATGTATTCTGTTTTCAAATAAACATAACAAAAGCAACTACTTATGTAATACCATAAAAATAGATAACGATATAGTTCCGTTATCGCAGGAGACGAAATTCCTTGGAGTTACTATTCAAGCCAATTTAAAATGGGATACACACATTAACCTATTGTGCTTAAAAATTGGTAGATTTTTGGGAATATTGCGCAACATTAGTATTTATATACCTATAAAATTTTTGATCAATCTATATTATTCTTTTATTTTTTCTCATCTTTTTTATTGTTTATCGGTCTGGGGATACACTTCACAGGCTAACCAAAGTAGAATTTAGTCATTACAAAATAAATTCTTCAATATTATTAACCATAAATTACCACAACCAATGTCGATCCGTGAGGTTCCGCAAAGATTCAATTTATTAACTTTTAATCAACTTTTAAATTATAAAATTTTGTTATTAATGTTTAAAAAAATTAAAAATACTAATCTATTCCAGTTGATTTACAGCAACCTACACATAACTATCCAACAACAAGTAGACATAACTACAGACCTCAATTTTCTCGTCTGGAGCTGGGTTGCCACAGAGTGGGTTCTTCAGGTCCTAAATTGTGGAATCAGCTGCCTTCTAATATAAAAGAGATAAATTCCTATTCTAAGTTTAAGTCTTTAATCCGGATCCTCCTTACTAATTCTATTTAATCAATCGCATACTTAATTTAATTTTCGCTGATGTTTGCGCAGTGATATCCCATGGGGCTGCTTTGGCTATCTGGTATCTCCTGGGTGGTGCAGGCTTTGTCAGACTACGTCTTTACCTGCGCTACCCAGGCAGACATGGACAAAATTTTATTTCACAGTATATTAATTAATGTATTGATATTTTTTTTTTAATTAAATTTGATGTATTTATATTTTTGTAATTAATTTTATGCATCTATATTTTCGTATAATGTTAATGTAGATATGTCTTTGTTCTTATAATTAACTTAAACTAACATTGATTTGTAATCCCAATGTATATTTTTTTGTTGTTCATGTTGCTGCCTAAATAAAGTTGCTAAAAAAAACTTCTCCATTGAATGGTAGGCATTGATTGTAACGGTAACGGCATTAGAGTAAGAGCGATGCTCATAATGTATAACAACATTGCACAAGAAACAACTGCACTCTCATTTCAAACAGAAATAATATGTTGGCAATTTTTTTAAATTTATTATACAGTGAAATACGTTTATAATGACATTCCAAGGACAGGGAAATATATCATTAGAGTCAAAATTGGAAAAAATACAATTTATAATAGAAATTATTTTATTTGGATGCGGCGTTATTTATAATACATTATGTCAGACAAATGGTCAAATAATATTAGAAATTAGGAAAAATTATGACTAACAATAGCTAAAACTCGCTCAGATATTGCTTCAGTTCAAAGATAAAAAATAAGGAATTTCCGAAGATCATTTCAAGAGGACGAATGTCCGTTTTTTCTTAAACTAAAAAACTTCTTTTTCTGTTCTAGAACCACCTGCATTTGTGCATATAATATTCTTCATCTTCAATGGATTGTCAAAAGCAATATTGATTTAAGAGATCTTGGACACAACGTGTGATTAATGTTTGGAAAGTGCATAATTATCGTTACATACAAGTTCACTCAAAACAAATTATTGTTAAATACAGGTTCACTAAAAGAAAATTATCGTTAAATACAGGTTCACAAAAAAGAAATTATTGTTAAATACATGTTCATTAAAAACAAGTTATCTTCAAACAAAGATTCACTAAAACAAATTATCATTAAATACAGGTTCACTAAAAACAAATTATCGTTAAATACAGGCTCACTAAACACAAATTATCGTTATATATATATAGGTTTACTCAAAACAAATTATCGCTATACAATTATCGCTATATGCAAGTCCGATACGTATTACTACTATAGGAAATTTGCCGGGACCGAGTAAATATAGGTATAGAAAGATTTTACGTTTTCCATAAATTCATGCTTTTTATGAATTGAAAATTTACCGTGATAAAGTATTGTAGAGATTTGAAAATTGATGAAAACTTCTGGTAAATTTTATCAGGAAATGCTAACGAAAAATCTGATGAAAGTCAATGGAAAAAACTGGTGAAAATAAGCGAAAAAGAACTGAAGAAAATGAGGGAAAAAAATAAAGAAAATAAGCAAAAACACTAATGAAAATCAGCGAAAAGAATCCTGATGAAACATGGCCGTATTGAAGTCAATCGGTCTAAAATATGAAATAGTGAAATTGAAATAATCAATTAATGAAATTGATTTAACGTATCGATAAAATGTATATAAGAAGACTCAATGAAGAAAATTGATGGCATCTGTTAATAATGAAATTTAGTGAAAAAATGTGGTCTATATAGAAAATAGTGTGACCCGTAGTTTTTAAATTTGTACTATTTATATACCATTTAAAGTGACTTCGTTTACTTCTGGAGCAGCATGTACTAACTTAGAACTACAAGTTTTTACCTTTGTTTTTCTGGCAAACTGAAAGCCACACTATTTATTATATACGAAGAAAAATGATGTACATATCTCCTGAAAAAGTTTCACAATTTGACTATCATCATTATTATTATGGTTACTATCGTTTTAAAACAAATTTTAACGCGCGCATACGACAATTATAACTATACGCAAAATCAGCGTATAAACCTCAGATATTAAGCTCGCATTTTGTTTTGATTACAACACGATAAAGATGTCCCAGTTTCCTGGAAAACTGGAATGATTCCAGCAACTTTCATCGTTTCAACTATTTCAAATAGCTGATCATTAGTAAACACAAGAAATATCTTCCACAGACCTATTAGTTTGACGATGCCATTGCCAGTTTTCAGGAAAAAGGTTTTGAGATAAATTTGTGACGATTCTAAGGAATATACAACAACAGCGTAGTACGATCCACATGATGGGCTATCACGTACTTTACCGAGACTAAATCTCTCATTTGTTCTCTCATACGAATGGTGCTCTGTATATTGGTTAGAGCATGAAAGCTTCGGAAATCATCATTTATTATTCCCAGAAGGAGGTTTCTTGTTAGTTAAATTCAGTAGCCTTATGCCGTAGATACGTGCGGTGGTGGTGGTGATTTTCACAGGTAGTTTATTGGAGTTTGGCATTAGTGAAGCTCACCAGCTTGGGACTATTCTCAAAATAAACATTTTTTCTAAATAAAAATGCTCTCGCATTTAATAGCATCAAATAGTGAGCTTCGAATGGCACAAAATGTCGAGTATTAAACGCAGTATTAAATGGTGAGAATAAATCGTCAACAGATGACTTAATTTCTCAAGTATCTTTTAATCAATTTTAAAATAACAATGTTCATAGTTTCATTGATTTTCGCTGCGGCAGAAAAATTCCACTTTAAAAGAGGGTCGCACTGTTAAAGATATATTCGAATGGAAAACCACCACTGGTGCCAGGAGGAAAAATTCCTTAAAGAAGAGAATAATTCTGTGCGGTGGAACAGGAATTTTAATGACTTCGTCAGCTTGTCTAAGTAAGTTTCTCGTGAAATTTAAATATCCTCGTGTAAATCCGCTAGTGCATCTTGTTCATAGGTTCGAACATAAAGCGAAATTCAATAAAAAGCGGATCCGGGTCCTTTCCTTGCCAGCATTTGGAAACTGGAGAAAAAGTAATTTGTTTTATGTGAAATGCAGAGGAAAGAGTGACATGCAGTGTAGACAAGAAATGGGGGAAAAAGGCAGAGAGAGAGAGAAAGAGAGAAAGAAAAAGAGAGAGAGAGAGAGTAAAGTTCCAAATGCGATGAAACTGAAGACTTTCGATCATTTTATGTTGATATTCATAGAGAGCAGAAAAGTATTTGTATTTTTTAGCATAAGAGATGAATTTCTGAATGAGCGCTTGATTATATTATGATGAGGATCACGAGAAATGTACTTGTTGGATAAATGCATGATGCTTATGTACACTAGCATATTTAATGTCAATAAGCATATTTGTTTTGACCATAGAATACGTATATTAATTTTGAATAGTAATACTACTTTACTCCTCAGTAAATATACAGAAGAATACAAATGATAAATTTTTTGTTACGAAATATAAAGAGTAATAGTGAAGTTAATAAGAGTCTCTAATAAATACAATCTCTCTAATAATAGGATGAATTAATGATTATTAATAATTTATAAGACCACGAGTATCGGCTTGAGCTAGAAGTTGTCATCGATTCTGTCGAAGCAAAAGCCTGATTTAACAACATCGCTGTAAGTCACAGGAGAGAGCTTGGGATAAAAAACTAAGTATTTTAAATGAGTTAGAATGTAAGAGTGAAGTTCTAAATAAATATAAGGTGACGCAAGCTCTTAAAATTCAATTTAAAAATGTGATAGGCAACTATTTGAATCTTCAATAATAGTAGAAAATTTTAACTTTTTTACTCTGCTCCTCTTTCTGTGTGTTATTTTATATGTGCTATTGCTGTGCGTGTTCCATTGTATTTTCTAAAGTTCAGTTGCATAAGCTTCAGCAGTCGGACGGGTAAAAGACGCATTTCATAATTTTACTGACTCCGTGGATGATATGCTTTGAATATTAAAGAAAAGTTTTAAATATTTAGGAGGAGTGGCAAGTTACAATAAATACGCTGTGAGACAAGATGACGAAGCAGAATTTACTTCATTTTATGCGAGAAAAGTTCAGATTGCCAAGCTACTGAAGAAATAACTCAAATAGACACTTCACTAAATATTAACGTTGATAAAGATTTATTTGTCTAGGACGTAAAATAAGTTAAAAGCATGCTCAGTAGCAGAGGCGTACGCAGAAAGTTCATAAGTGGGATTATAGAGACAATATATATAGACTCAATGGCGCGTTACAGATCTACAACTCGCATATTCCTATGAAAAATATATAAAATTCCATTGTAATGGGAAGCTACAACGCCCGTCAACACCCCCTGCGTACGCCAGTGATCAGTAGCGGTGTGTCAAATTATCGAACGAACCTTCTCGTTTGTAACTGATGGGAAAAATCGTTCTTTGATTCACTGAATGAACGATTTGGCACACATATGTAATGTTAGTAAGAAAAACACAGTCAGTCACAGTTATACATTTAAAATTCGTTTACAGTTGTTTCGAAGGTTATGTCCCTTTTTTCTTTAGAATAAATACGTGCAAGCAGTTGGAGCGAAACTTTTGCACTTTTTGGAGAAAAACGTTTGCACGTATTTGTTCTGAGGAGGAGGAGGGATGTATCCCTCGAAACAACTCTAAACGATGTATTTTCAATGTGTGACTGTGATTGTGTTTTTCTTACTAATATACTTGGCACAGTGTTTTTCGCCAACCGTTTTCGATACATCTGTAATGCGGAGCAAAAGTACTACGCAGTAGAAACTACAATGATCTTCAGCTAACGCATATCGAGAATGAGGTCTCAAAAGCTTGGTTTACGTAAGAAATTTTTCAGCCCAATACGAAAGGATTCGCATGAGCTATTTTAAAAGTTTTTCTTCCGCTGTATCCTTGTAAATAAGAAAAATGACGTTTCACCAGGAGATTCCATAACAAACAGTTATTTCGACACTGACAAACACACTTGACAAAGGGAGCAGTTGGCTCCCGAAACGTCGTGTTTTTAAACCTTACGCCAGTGTCGAAATAACTGTTTGTTAAGAAAAATGAACCTCCATACTTAGAAAGTTAGGTTAACATGTTTCAGGGAACATTCGAGTGCCATTACTGTATGATGGTTGGTTGGTTTTATGTTTATGGCACAAGGACAATGAGGATCATTCTGCACCAGACAAGGCGAGAACGTACATTACTATATGAAAAACAAGGCTTATAAAATAGGATTTTATTGAGGAGGGAGATAAAATAATTTTTTTTTATGTTTTTCCAAACTTACAATAATTGCAAGTTGCTGTATAATTACCTTCTTTTGACAGTTATTGTTATTTACCAATGATATTTATTATCATTTATGAATGGATTTTAATATTATTTATCTTCGAAAGTTATTATTTATTTTTGGAAGTTACTCATTATTCATCCTTGAAAGTTATTATTATCAAATTATTTACCTTTGAAATCTCCTGCAGCAAATGGGTAGGATTGCAGAAATCTAAGTTTTGAAGTAATGCATTAACTCCAGTTGAAAGTAATATTTATTAATATACGCCAATAAATAAATTTAATTCGAATACATCGTGAAAGAAATTTAGTACGCCTCTTTTCGGCGGAGTCTTCGTAGTACGTGCACACACTTCAATGGTAAACGGAAGACTGATTTGATTTTAGAATTCGGAAAACAATTGCACATCATGTTGCCAAATGCAAAAAGTGAAATTATAATTATCCAATATTTTTGTCGCTAGATACAGAAAGAAAAATTACTTACTTGTAGAAAACATCATATGAAAGGAAGCAATTTGGCATTTTGCCAATTTTAGGAATTAAACTTATTAAGTTTTCTTTCTCTGCGTTTCTAAGTGGCAACAGTTAGGAAAGTCTGCGAAGTTAACACAGTGTTTCTATTGTGGGAGCACAGAGGTTATCGAAGTGTGGTTGGGTAGATCTAAGTCGTATGTTTATGCTGTCTTCCACGATGACTGCGGGACTTTATAGTTCAAGAAATGTAATGTAAAAAATCTCATTCACAGAGACACGTTGCCAAAATATGGTAGAAATAGGAAACAATGACAAAAATAGGACGGTTTTCTCTTAGGAAGTATTCTAGAGTTTAAAACTAGTTTATTTCTATATCATTTAAGGCGCTGTTACGTAAAGATTGTGGCAATCTTGGGTACCGTGGCGCACGGTTTGAGAACCACTATGCTACAGGCATCGTAGCTATACAAGACCACGTTATAAAGAAGAAGGTCTTTTAGAAAAACAGTGTTTACATAAACGTGCAGAATGATAAACACGCAGCGTCACATACTGGAGTAGAATTTTATCTTTTACTATTTCAGTTATATTCCAAGAATTAAATTTTTTGACTAAATATATTACAGTAAATGCTGAAGTAGTTTTTATATTGTAAGGTTTCTTGCAGCCTGATTTTATCATGAATTCTTACATTTCTCGCCTTCTAAAGTTTCTCAGAATTATTTAGTAACGGATAGGTAGTGTTCTTATTTACTGCGTTCCATATTTTGCTTTTGTCAGCTAAATCAAATTGTTGCTTTAGGAATTCTCAGAAATGATAAGGAAATAATTCATGGATGAGCTATTTATTCGTACTTCACGATAACAAAACCCCACGAAATTTAGTCTGGTTTAGTTGGATTCCCATTTTCGTTCGGAAGTTTAGTCAAATTATTCTTACTCAAGCCTGCCTCGAACAAATTCAAGTCTTTGCTCTAGTGAAACGTTCTTCATTAGTTCCTGGTGGAATTGCGAACAATATGCATAAATTATAAGAATTACTCAAAGCTTTGATGCCGATGGGATAGTTGGCTGACAAAGCCAATTTAAAACTGGAAAACGGAGATGATTTAACCAGAATTAGTTTCAGTATGAACAAATGCAGAATTTTAAAAGAAATGCAAACCTTTACGTTGTTATGTTGTAGAAGAAATCATAATTTGACTGAACAATACCAGAAAAATATTAAGGACTTTGAATATGCATTTAAATAATGACAGCTTGTTGAAAAGAAAACAGATAAAAGGCGTCTGCAAAATTGAGCGAAAGCCACAAAACTCGGTAAGCACATAATATCTTTTGGCTAAATATGTGTTTGTGTGTGTGTGTAACTGAAGGAAAATTCGTCGTCAATGAAATTATGTGGAGTCTTGCAGAGAAACAATACATATTTTCAAACATCCCAATAATTTTAACAGAGTTCATGAAAAACCATTCCGATTACTTTGTTACCCATTAATTATAGCAAAATTGTAACGTGTGAATCCTCTGTTTTTGTTCTTTGATTTCATTTTTCTGTGCTTTGCTTTTACTTCCACCTATATTGTAATTTTATAACATAATATCTGTTAATGTTTGTAAGTATTGCATCCGTAGGTTAGTATTTTGGGCAATTTTCGATTTCGTAATTGGTAATCAGTAATTAGTTCTGCTGATTGGATGAGCCGCATAGTTCGGATTGAAATATCAGGTTTTTTTTGGAGCATTAAAATTGCTTTTCTAATACTCATCACGTTTCCTGAAGAATTTTTTTAAATATAATATACAATTGAAACAATGGTATGCCATTGCATGTACCCTCTCATAGAAATACAGTGCATTCATTCACATTAATGTTAATGCGTATTACAATGTTTCATTCAAATTATTAGCATTATCAGCATTATTTCTGATCTGTTGTCATTTCGTTAACGAAGCGGTTTTCTTTCTCTCTCTTCCTCTCCTCACCATCTCTCTCTGTTTGTGTTTTACGATGCAAGAAAACAGTTGAGGTATTTCTGTGCCAGGATCTGTAATCTTACGGTTACTTTGAACCTTGGTCCAACTTGGCAGTAGACATAAAAAATGGCACGCGTCCTATGGTACTATTGTATTCGAACCCGGGTTAACGGAAAGGTAGATGATCGCTTCACTTCCACGTCACCGAAGGGTTATTTTTTCCTTACTGAGTAATGAGCTTTCCCATGACTTTCCCATGAGTTTTCGCTACCTGGATAGATCCTTGCGGCTATTAGCCTAGAGAAGAAGGAAGAACACGGATCTCAGTAGCAGCATTCCCAGAGCAATTGGGACTGGTGAACGTGAATAGGACAGTAACTGAAACCAAAGGAGGGACGTTACTTATCTCATTATTTCCATATATTGTATACGTCATCAGGGATCTTCAACATTATTTAGTCCAGGGCCAGTACTCTTATCTCTGCTCGAATCACTAGCTACGGTGCCGGCAATATTAGGATTGAATATACGTTGCAATGTTCGTATTATCTCTCACCCTTACGCTCACATGGTTGTTTATTTTATGAATAAATTGGCATAAAAACGAAAGTTTCTTTGCATTTACAATACTTTTACATATTGATCTACAAAATATAATAATTAAATTAAATTAATTAATTAATATAACGATATAAAGTGACATCAGACTTTTTTCAATGAGAGCTTTAATATGCTTATTTTTAATGCATAGGTCAATGTCAGGTGTTTTTTTTAATAACTTCCAGATTTTTTTTCTTGTTAATTTATAAAATACAAAAACAATAAAATAATATACCTGGGGTCGTTACTGAGAAAACAAGGGGGCGTTGTTTTTTCGCGAAATAATTTATATTTTTCAAGAGTCCTCTTACCGCCGCAAAACTGCTAAGGCGGGCCCCGTATGAACTGCGAACTGAAGAATCCCGGTACGAATAATTAACGTTTAAGCTGCATATTAATCACTAAATAAACGAACTGCTGAAAAGAAGAAACGAGAAAATTGAAGTTCGCATTCTGTTTTCTGGAGAAATTATGCAATATTTTATTTTGGATATTTTAGAATCTTTTCAAAACTTATATTTTTGGCAATGTTTTTGTTTCCAGCGTTGGAGTCCTTAGGAAGTTTTAAATTATTCGTTTGAAACGTGTGAAATGCGAGGATTGTCATTATTTGCACTAGTAAATATTTATTATAAGATCATAGAAAATTTGTTTAGATTACAATTCCCCCGATTTTATGACTATCTATGTTTTGTTGTTTTCGAAATTTTTTTGAAATTATTGGAGATATAATTTTGTAATGTGCATGAGAATATTTATATTTTTACTATAATAAAAGACACGTAAAATAGAATTTAAAGTCATAGAATTTAAAGTCCATTAACGATTACAATACAACGGCATTGTTAAAACCTGGTTTAGCAATCTTCATGAATATTAACCGGCCTATCAAACATCCATTTTATTCATTCATTAATTTATACACTACTAAACGTCAAAATCTTTACATCAACGCATTACGATGAACAATTGTTTACATCAACATATTACAATAAACAATTGTTTGCACCAACACATTACAATAAACAATTGTTTATACCAGCACATTACAATAAATAATTGTTCCATAGGAATTATTGCAATGGATAATTAAGAGTAAAAATCAATATAAACTTATTTCATTAACAATAATAGTAACATAATACGTACATGTAAATTAAATTTGATTAAGTACAATATTATCATAATATGCGCAAACTAAAGTAAAATACGCTGATGAGGGAGGACATCTACAAAAGACCCAAAAAGGGGTCTGACAAATTGGATGCAAACATTGAGAAATATAATTATTCACATTTTAATCTAATTGATATCACAAACCCCGAATTGAATATCGGCAAAGGCAATCTTTACTTCAAGTAAAAGAAAAGGTGTCAGAAAATAATAAATTAAGAATTTGCTGTTTAAACCTATACAAAGAGGGCATCAAAGTCGAAGAGAGATATAAAGTCCATAATCAAATATGAGGACATTATCGAAAGGTAATTCCTTTGTTCATTATCTAGTGATTGTGCCATTGGTTTCACAAAGTATCAATCGTATTATAGATGCATAAAAATATCAATAGCATCATAGATGCATAAAAATAAATAAAATAAATAGCTCAGAAATTCTTTTATTTCAGTCCTTGATTGTGTTGAAAAATAAGAAAGGTGAACTTTATTTTATGCCTAT
>QLNU02014802.1:43026305-43045332 GCA_006491805.2 Dysdera silvatica
TCGAAAACATTCGGGTAAGAGGATCGTCGCAATGTGAAGTAGTATTTTGACATGTTATATATATATATGTGTGTGTGTGTGTGTGTGTGTGTGTGTGTGTGTGTGTGTGTGTGTGTGTGATGCCCATTCAAATACGTCTTAAGGTTGTCTATTGAACAATCTTGATAACAAGATTTCTCTTTGGGTCCACCTATACACAGTTTCAAGCTTACTTGAAACGGCTATCTCTGTCGGCGAAGACAGGTGATCTAAAGGGAAATACTATAATGCGAAGTTCTACCTCATTTACTGACATAACTAGCTTAACAGGTGTCACGGGACTGAAAGTAACAGGAAGTAGGTAACACATATAAAATATTTATTAATAGATTATAAATATTTATAACATGAGACTAGTAGAAAGCATGAAAAATGATAATTGTGATAACTTCGTCTGAGGCTTAACTATGGCGCGGCTAAACATGCCGACATCTATTAAATAGCTCATCTGAAGTGAGCTTACATTAGTTTCCTCTCTAAATTGCTGACCTTTCGACACTTTTTTTTATTCTAACAATTTGACTACGGTAGTAGCCTATCTTGGGTATTACACACATATCATAAAACGATCAATTATAACTGCATTATTGGAGTTCATTTTAGTTTTGGAACACATATTGCAATCCATAGCAATCATTACGAAATACATTATCAACAGCAATAATATCCAATAATTAAACTGTCATGTGACTATCATTAATTATGTTGCGTAACTAACTCTATATGTCTAATCTGACTCTTAGGGGACGATTGCCGGAATTGACGAGACATGATCAAATAATATTATTTTCTTATCCTGCTCTAGCGTAGAATTCGCCTCTACGTCTGGGAAGTTTGCTATGGCTATACGAGAATCACATCAATTTGGTTGCCATCACTGGCGGCGAACGTACATAGTCCAAGGGGGCGGGTATTCGGTTAGCTTTTAAAAAATTACTTTATCTACGTTCATTCTTTAATGATGGCTAGCTGTACGCAGGACTACATCTCTGACTTGATTTATTCTATCTCGTACTGATCTGATACTGATTAAACTTTTTAAAACTTCAAAGTAAGAATGGCGTTTGGACCTGTGATTGGTTATTGGCTTAACCTATCAGTGAGGGACGTGTTCGTGTTTTGCGGTTTTAGTGCAGGGAGGGCCAGATTTCCCCTGCGGCGGACGCTTCCGTGGAAAGGCAATAACTTCTATTGACATTTACGAGGTTTCTTCAATTGATGTAAACGACTTTTTCGGATAGAGATTCTATGTACGGAAATTCGAAGATTCCACTTAGCAGGGTTTGTATTGTGCAGACGCAACCCTAAAGAGACGGCATGTCCAGGCGCGGTGATCAAAACCAGGGCCGTTATTCTCGTCCATTCTTCACTTACGCCATAAAATTCTGGTGTATTGCAAAAAGTTTTAGGTTGTACAAAAGGATGAGAGCTATTGCAGGAAAGGTATTGTACATGAGAACATCTTCTTGGCACCGTTGTTTGTAAGGGAAAGTGATTGCTTTTTTTTATGGCTTAACGTACAAATTTAGGGGAAAATATACAAATTAAAACAAAACTTCGTTACAGGATGATCTTCCTGTAACAGTATCCGTGAACTTGGTGCCTTTCGAACCTTTATTAAGGCGGCGCCCATGCCAGTTCTCCCTTTGTCAACACCTGGTTATGCCTTCGAACATAACAAATCAAAGTTAGTAATTCAATTAGCCACAAAAATATTCCTGCCTTTGCAAACTTTTCGTCGAAAATTTGTTGTTGTCTCCTTCAGCATACTTAGCCTATTGGCAAATCTGCCATTGGATACCTTAAGTTTAATATTCTTTAGAATAATTCAATTTTCTGACTAATTAGTCAAATCCCAATAAGTCAAGGTCCCTGTTCCCTCATGACTGGCAAAGACGGATTGTATCATACTACAGATATTAGTAAGAGGAAAAAATATAATGAGCATTCACCCTCACTTTAATTGTGGGTGTCCTACAGCTGAGCTGGATATATCCCAATCACTACTTAAAATTTTATTGAGTTATTTCATATATTTAGCGTTTGTGAAAAAAGAGATTTTGTATTATACGATATATCTTTCGCACTTTAAATACCGTGTGGTAAAGCCATGTTTATATTTTAATTTAATTTCTTTTTAAACTGCCTTGTACAAAACTAATTATGGTTGCATTGTTATTTTGTCAATTGAGAGAAGAAGTGGTTCAGAAAATTATATACATATTCAAAGTGCGTTTGAAGATTATTAGGTTGAAGGGGTATTTAAATTCACGACGTAGCTTACATTAACAAGCGTAATGATGTCTTAAAATTCAGAGCAGAGGATTTTCTTTGTTGATATTATCTATCATTTTGAGCTCGGTATAACAGCACTTTATTTCTTTTAGTTAAAAAAATGAACTTAAGCGATTAAAATGTATTTAACTATAATTTTCTGATTAAAATACAAATTTGTTGAATGAAAAATTATACTTTTAATTACTTTATACGCTTATTAAACATTTAGATCATTCTATACAGTTTACGGGATTTTTAAAATTCATAGTTGGAGAACCAAGATTTTGCTCTGGCTTGTTTTTTAAACAAAGAAAAATGCTACCAGCCACAGTTTAAAATTGGTTTGACATTTATATCAAATTAAGAGAAACAATATGACAGAAACCAAAAAAACAGCATAGATGTATTCATTTAGTTTGATACATATTCTGATGGAAGAATAAAATCATTATTAAAATAAGAGAGAGGGGGAGAGAGAGAGATAGAGGATAGAAATCTAGAAAATGAGAACTGGGCGTTGTTGATACATCTATCTATTATAGCTTTCAATAGTCCTATGTGTACTGGTTCAAAATACAATGTTTTGATCCCTACATCGTGGAGAACGTTCCATTTTGACTATCCTCTTTCTGTCTATTGGGATGGAAGTCAATTTTTCTCGTCGGCTTATTCAGTTTTCCTGTCAAAAAATAGATATGCTTTTCCGTCGCAGTGTATCAGATAGTGCTCGAAAATTCTAAAATTAGTAAACTACAGTGTTTCACCAGTTCTGCATACATAAAGATCGTTTCTTTAACTAGCCTCGCTAATATTGAGATAGTAGTTAATCTTATCACGAAGAGAGTATGACCTTTACTACTAATGAAACCCAATAACACTTTTTATAAAAACAGGATTCTAATTAAAATTGCTCAGTAAAATTTAAGGTGTTCGCCGTTGTCCTTATTGCATTAGCACCATTCATCAAGCATAACATTTATTATTAGATACCTAGAACTTATTATTATCATTACCATTAAAATTTCAGTGATAAGCGGCATACTGGTGGATGAAAATAATAAACAACGCTCAGTAACAGTATTTTTTTACATATAAGAGTATTCGGTAATACGTCAGATTTATTTTAAATTTCAATTTGTACGGAAACAAGTCTGATTCAAATTGGATTGGATTGGCTTTCCCGAAATCCAACATCTTAACTAAAATACACACAAATCATCTGCAAACCGACCCTCCTTATTATGTCTAATTATCTTAAAAATACACTGCAAAAACTCTTGGGGAGAGAGAGAGATAACAGAGAATCTTATTCTTCAATTGCACTTTGGAAACAAAACTTCGTACTTTTACTTCCAACGTTTAAATATCCCATGCGAGTTCATGAGGATCAACTAGAAGTTCATAGCATTATTTGGCATCACAAATGGAGTTGGTTTGACCTCGTGCATAGTCGTTTAAATTATCTTTTCCCTGCTTTAAATATTTAGGAAAATCTTCCTCAAAATTTTAAAAATGTGTTAATTTTGCTAAATTTAGTTAGAATTTTCGAGGAATGTTCATTAACAAACAGAATATTTTCGCTTTTTTATAACCCGAAAAGTGAGATAATTTGACAGTTTGTAGTATAATTGCCTAATTATAGCTGATTTGGCAATATTTTAGCTATAAATAGAGACAAATTGTATTTTTTGAAACTTTGTTACGGTTTCCTAGCTATGTTAAAGTTTTTCATATGTTTACCATCTGCATTGCATGTCTGTCTTAAATAGTTATGCACCTTTTCTTTCATACAATGCGACAAAAAGTTTTACTTTACTTTTAATCTATGTTTTATTTATCTTGCAATGTTAACTACTTGATGAATGTATTTAAATAAAGATAAAACTGAACAATGGTCTTCTATGCGATTCTGCAAAACTGACTTTTTTTTAGAGGAGACTGCTATTTGAAGATTCGATATTGAAGTGACAAAACAAATACAAATTATAACAATATAAGCAGAAATATATTTATTTTAACTGTAATAAACTTAATTTTAATTTAGATCACTATCTTAGTGTAAAGCAAAGCTTTTTATATCTCCTTAAACTCTGAAAGATAAACGGAATATGTTTTGATATTACAATATTTTGGCTCTTTCCACTTTCTTTCATTTTACTTTTCTAATAATTTTTTTCCTCATAATTTTTTCCCCTTCTTTCTTATATTTTCTATGAGTTTCTAGTTTCTTTTTAACCTGAACACTGTCGTGTCCCTTGCAATAGTTAGGGGCTGGTCAGATTGCAGGCATGTGACGTAAAGTTTGCATTGTTGACACCCTTTGAACTGCAAATAAATTTGAAGAAAGCATTTGGGTGGTTATTAATAACTTTTTCGTGGCATCTACAGTTGGATGTTATTCAAAATTTGCTGCTCAGAGGTTAGTTGCAATGTTAGTCATGTGGATTACATTATTCGGCTCTATTAATACAGGGTCAGCCTTTAAAGTTTACTGCGTTTAAAGAGAATTTTACTGTACTGAAAATTTCTTCAAATAAAATACTTTTTCATATCAATACCTTAGAAAACACCTCGTTGTGTGTAGGTAGTCATAAATATTTCGTATCGTTTTAGTTTGCCTTTAATTATTGAAGAGGCAAAGGTAAATAAATCGTTAGCGGTTGAAATATGAAAATGAATTTGCTTTAAGCAATTTTGAGCAAAAATTCAGGAGACAAATATTTAGAAATTCATCATAACTGTTTGAAGAATTTTTATCGTTCTGAAGCATTAATTAAAATTTCTTTGGTCCTTTGTTTAACATTGAGTAGTTCAATTGATTTTTGAATGTGATTATTGCATTTGAGAACGAAATCGGAGTGCTTTGTCAATAACGAGCAACAGGAAGCAGGATACCAAGTATTTGAAAAGTTTCCTTTCTTTCATGAAAGGAAAAGATTGACATTTGTTCAGCAAAAGTAATTTGATGCGAAGTAGAATGATTTATCAAGGAATTAAAAATTCTATGAATGTTTTATGTGTGCTTTTTTTCGATATCCAACGTCAAATTTCTATGTTCTTGGTGCTTACTTGTCCGAAGTTAGAATCAGAATCTAGCGAATCAGAAAGTCTTTGCCCCTATTTTTTATTAGCCAAAATAAGGTACATACAGGTAATTACAAATATACGTACTATTCTACGTACCTTACACTATTTTTCCACATAGTCCCCACACCGGTTCAGACATTTGTCCCATCGCAGCACTAAATTTGAGATGCCCCTGTGGTAGAATTCGTCCGGCTGACTGTGGAACCACCGTCGGACTGCTGTCTTGGCTTCATCGTTGCACGTGAATCGCTGTCCTGCCAGGAACTTCTTCAGCGGACCGAAAACGTGGAAATCACTAGGGGCGAGGTCCGGACTGTATGCAATCAGAACCGCCGACAAGCTCCGGTCATTTCACTGGGAGAGTCTGGACCACCCACCATACAGTCCGGACCTCGCCCCTAGTGATTTCCACGTTTTCGGTCCGCTGAAGAAGTTCCTGGCAGGACAGCGATTCACGTGCAACGATGAAGCCAAGACAGCAGTCCGACGGTGGTTCCACAGTCAGGACGAATTCTACCACAGGGGCATCTCAAATTTAGTGCTGCGATGGGACAAATATCTGAACCGGTGTGGGGACTATGTGAAAAAATAGTGTAAGGTACGTAGAATAGTACGTATATTTGTAATTAACTGTATTTACCTTATTTTGGTTAATAAAAAATAGGAGCAAAGACTTTCTGATTCGCTCTTGTATGTCCCTTTGTACTGTTGTTCAATTATTTTTATATTTCTCATGAGTAAGTGAGTTCTAGGTTTGTTGCTACTGCGAAATGTATTAATAACATATATGTACAAAAGTAACAGCAACAATAAAATGGTAATCATCATCAGCAACAACAAAAATTATTATTATCAGCAATAACAAATTCATTATCAACCATTCCAACAGGAAAAAAAACAGCAACGAAAATAGCAAATGTAATTTTCAGCAATTTTGTGGATAATAAAATTCATGTAAGATATTATTACCCTCCGCAGGGATAACACAATTGCCAAATATGGTCAACACAAGAAAGCCTCCGGGGCGAGAATTTTGTGAGTTTTCGTGGGGGAATTTATTATACTATAATTTTTGCCACCCACGTATTAATTAGCTCAAACTAGAGCTTTTTTTATATTTGGAGAATTTTTTTTTCTCCAAATATGAAAAAAATTATTGTATAATAAATTCCCCCACGAAAAACTCACAAAAATCTCGCCCCGGAGGCTTTTCTGTGTTGACCATTATTTGGCAATTGTGTTATCCCTGTGAAGGGTAATAATATCTTACATCCTCATATACGGAGAAAAATGCGTTTGTTCCTGTCCTCATTCGTCTAGTAGGTCAAGACACTCCGGGCTAAACGGAGGGACCCTGGTTCGAATCCAGGATGAGGTCCGCGCCTTTTTTTCTCCAAATATAAAAAAAGCTCTAGTTTGAGCTAAATATACGTGGGTGGCAGAAATTATTGTATAATAAAATTCATACTTCAAAGCTCAGGGATTATATCCTAATTTTAAAACGCTGGGGTGTTTATCAAATGTTTTGCGAATGTAACTTGTCTTACATTAACCAGACAAAACGAGCTTTGTAGCACAGATTAAAAGAACATTAAATATGTAGAGAAGGCAGAGTTCCACAACTCCACCATTGCTGTTCATTGCTGGTCCTACAAAAACACGTTCAATTTCAATTAAATCACAATTACCTCTCAACCAAAATCAATATCCGAATCAAATTTTTTGGTGTTCTATGGCAGTGGGAATTCTTCTACCATGGTCAGTGGACAGGGGTTTGCTGTCAGTTTGTGCTCAGGCTTGGGTGTCTAATCGGATTTTCACATTCATTGTTCATTCACGGCTGGCAGAGCGGTAGTCACGTAATAACAACATCTTTAATATTCCAATATTTTATTTTTGTATTTATGACGAAAGACTGTCAAGTCCATCATAAAGGTGTGTCAAAACGATATTTCTAATGTTACTTGCGCTTATAACGTCGCTTCTACTTATAACTCTTCTATTAATAAAGATGTACGACACACTTTGCGTAAGTATTATACAGGGTGTTCCAGAAGGTAGTTTTCAAACTTCTAGGGGTTGTAGAGGACACCAAATGAAACATACCGGCCAATGGATCCCATGTCCGAAACTGAACAGGTTTCGCAATAGAGTGAATTTAGTGTATACGTCCACCTCGCGGCTGCGTAACCAATTACATGGATTAAAATATTTTTTCCACACAGAATTTAAGTGATTCACCTAATAATACAGCAGAGACAAAAACATCCGGAATTCTATTTCTGATCCGGATCTGCGTACCACATAGTGAGAAATAATCATAAAACTGCCTTTTTTAGCACACTGGAAATGAATTGTGAACTGACAAGTATATGCAGCAGGTAGAGGACATGAAAATAAACAATTTTTGTTCAGTCACTTTTTCCTAAAATTAGTCGTTTGGCTGCTACAGTGAATTTAGTGTTCGCATCCAGCGCATTCAAGGTTACCACATATGGCAAAATGCGCCATTTAAAGAATTTCCAAAATTATTTAACGCTAACGGACGGCGGCCTGTCTCTGTTTGGCGACTTGGTATTGCCCCCCTAAGTGCTACTTCTCCTGTACACACATATGCACGCAGGAGAAGTAACGCCCCTAGATGATACTTGACCTACATGCATATCTATATAGAGGGAAAGTAGCACGTAGGGGCTCGAAAAATCTGTTGCTGGCCCGATGGAACACTACATAAATAATATTCCATTGCAGTAAACCATACCCCCCTCACCTAACGCCGATCCTGACTGAAATATGTATTATGAATTATACATAGATTGTAATTAATTTATGTCAGTTTATATGTATTTCAATAATATTAAATAACTTCGACATTTTTATCGACACAGCTGAGATTTCTTTGACATTGTCAATATCGTTTGACCCCAGTTCGGAATAATACAGTATTAGATATTCACTTATCAGTAATTACAACACTTCAAACACTTAAAAATTCTACGTTCAGCAGAAGAAGAAGCGTTCGGGCCAGCAGCAAATTTTTCGAGCCCCTATGTGCTACTTTCCCTCTATACAGATATGGATATAGGACAAGTATCGTCTAGGGGCGAAACTTCTCCTGCGTGCGTATGTGTGTACAGGAGAAGTAGCACTTAGGGGCAATACCAAGTCGTCAAGCAGAGAAAGGCCGCCGTCCTTTGGCTTTAAATAATTTTGGAAATTCTTTAAATGGCGCATTTTGCCATATGTGGTAATTTTGAATGCGCTCTTGCGAACACTAAATTCACTGTAGCCGCCAAACGACTAATTTTAGGAAAAAGTGACTAAAAAAAAATGTTTATCTTCATGTCCTCTACCTGCTGCATACACTTAGCAGTTCACAATTCATTTCCAGTGTGCTAAAAAAGGCACTTTTATGCTTATTGCTGACTATGTGGTACACAGATCCGGATCAGAAAAGGGAATTCCGGATTTTTTGTCTCTGCTGTGTTATTAGGTGAATCACTTAAATTCTATATTGAAAAAATATTTTAATTGATGTAATTGGTTACGCAGCCGCGAGGTGGACGTATACACTAAATTCACTTTCTTGCGAAACCGGTTCCGTTTCGGACATAGGTTCCATTGGCCGATACGTTTCATTTGTCCTCTACAACCCCTAGAAGTTTGGAAACGACCTTCTGGGACACCCTGTATAAAATAAAAACATAAAATCGCAGTTAAAAATTTTAAAGCGGTTTATAGCTATTTCGGAAGCCTATGGCGCTTCTCTCTTCACAACCCTAGTTACACTAATGTGGTCCATATACGGAAAAGTCTATTGATGCGAACATCCCAGTCATAAATTAGTCAAAAATGTCTCATAACACATCAATGTCGCTAAGTTATGAAGAAGGAAGCTCACAGGATTCCGAAATAGCTATCAACCACTTTAATAATTTTAACTGGGATTATGTGGTTTTATTTTATATAAATCTTCAACTGTTTGTATTGGATTGTTGCTCAAGGATAACTCAGTTAATATTGCATCAGAAACTGAGATTTTTCAAAGTATTTAAATCTTTATTACATACAGCAGTGTCTCCCAAAGTGGCTTTCGCGGAAACCCAAGATACGTCGGCGACCATCAGGGTTTCCGCAAGAAATTTGTGAAACATCGTTGGGAATTTCAAGAAAAATTTCTAACTACTGTGATTTTCACCGATAACAACTCCTTAGGGCTAACTAATTATAACTAAAATCACTGAACAGTGGAAAAGTATTACTTACCTTTTTATGCTGATTTATTGCTAATTTTTCTGGTTATATGTAGATAGTGATAAATAATAACCACATTTGGGTTTTCCTTTGACTAATGTATATATATATATAAAAGTGTTCCATGGATAGGAATGTGATATGAAAAAGGTTTTATGGCTAGCTATGTGGTAAGAAAAGGGTTCTGTGGCTGGTCATGTGTGAAAGAAAGGGTTCTGTGTGGCTAGGCACGTGGTAAGAAAAGGGTTCCGTGGCTAGGCGTGTGGTAAGAAGAAGAATCCGTGGCTGAGTATACGGTAAGAAAAGGGTCCTGTGTAGCTAGGCGCGTGGTAAGAAAAAATTTTGATGCCATGCATGTGGTAAAAAATGGTTCCTCGGCTAAGCATGTGGTAATAAAAGGGTTCCGTGGCTAATCATGTGGTAAGAAAAAGGATCCGTGGCTGAGCATATGATAAGAAAAGGGTTCTGTGTGGCTAGGCGTGTGGTAATAAAAGGTTTTCCATGCTATGCATGTGATAAAAAGTGGTTCCGTGGCCAGGCATGTGGTAAGAAAAGGGTTTCGTAGCTATGCATGTGATAAGAAAAAGAATCCATGGCTGAATACATATGGTAGGAAAAGGGTTCTATGTGGCTAGGCGTGTGGTAAGAAAGGGGTTCCATGGACAGACATGCGGTAAAAGAGGGTTCCATGGGATAAAATATTTGAGAACCACTGATATAAAGCATGATATATATCATGACAAAAATACCAAACAAACAACAAGCAAATAAACAAGAAGTAAACAACACGTAAATAGAAAATAATCAATTAGAGAGTAAAAACAGCAACTAAATAGCAAATAAATAGTAAGTAAGCAACAAGTAAATAGAAAATAATCAAGTAAAGAGTGAACAGCAAGTGAATAGCAAAAACAACAAATAAATATAAAAGACAGCAATAGCAAATTAGCAAGAAAATAGCAAAAACAGCGATAGCAAATTAGTAAGAAAATAGCAAAAACAGCAAATATTTTGAATGTAGACTTTGTCGTTGCCGATTCTTGATGAATTTATTTACTCTTGGAGGAATTTGTTTTTCGGAAAATTTCTTTTCAAGGATCTGAAATCTGTTCGTTTGGAGCTCAAGCGGTAATGGCATTTTCGTTGAGTGAACAATAGCTTTTTTTCAAAATTTTTACTCCGGAAAACGAGTTAAATAGCGCACGTGACCCGCTATCAGCTTTGCCAATTTCAAAACGTTCTGAGTCAAAGAGTCCCAGAGACTCAAAACTTAAAAATTCTTTTCGAAATAGTAGAAAGAACGAAAGAGTGTTTTGTAAATTTTTTAAGATGCATCTCGACAGAAGTTTGAAAGTTTAGTTACAATGCGAAAAGAAAATAACATCCCAAAAAGTTTTTAATTCGAACTTTTCCGGTTATGCTCTTATGTTAATTTTCTTTCTATTTTTAATATTTAAAAGTGATTTCATTGTGCTAAAGCTCCAAGTTTTACTAATAAACGCTTGGCGTTTCCCATAACTTGGTATACAGGGTTTGTCCCAAAAGTTCCCGGAATGATTTTTTTTAAAATCATTTATTCAATATCAGTTTACAATCTTTTCAGAACTTTTCAAAGTATTCTCCCCCTGCTTCGATGCACCGTTGCCAACGCTTCACCCAATCATTGAAGGCGCCCTGGAAGTCGTCAACGGGAATCTCCTTCAGTGAGGTCGTCGCGGCTGCTTTTACCGCCTCCAGCGTCCCATGCCGAGTTCCTTTCAGGGTTCTTTTGATCCTTGGGAACAAAAAGAAATCCGCTGGTGCCAGATCGGGGCTGTACGGCGGCTGGGGCAGCGTTGCCACACCCATTTTGGCCAGCAACTCGGAGACAATGAGCGCGGTGTGGGTTGACGCGTTGTCATGGTGCAAGATCCAATTGTCGCGAATTTCGTTTCGGACGCGTCGAACCCTGTTGCGCAACCGTTTGAGCACTTCACAGTAAAACTCCTTGTTGACTGTTTGTCCTTGTGGCACGAATTCACTGTGAACTACACCTTTTCTGTCAAAAAACACAATGAGCATTGCCTTGATTCGCGATTTGCTCATCCTTGCTTTTTTCGGGCGAGGAGACTCCTTGGTGTGCCACTCGCTGCTCTGGCGCTTTGATTCGGGATCGTACTGAAAAATCCACGTCTCGTCCCCTGTGATCACTCTGTCCAAAAATTCTGGGTCCGTTTCGTAGCGTTCATGCAATTCCTGGCACTTCAACAAACGCTGCTCCTTCATCTCACTCGTCAGGACTTTTGGCACCATTTTCGAGCAGACTTTCCTCATTTGAAGATCCTCCGTTAAAATGCGATGAACGATTGTTTTGGGTATTCCACACTCCTCTGCAATCACCCGAACACTTAATCGTCGGTCATTGTCCAAAACTTGACGCACTTTTTGCACCGAGTCGTCCGTTTGTGATGTCGACGGGCGTCCAGAGCGGTCGTCGTCGTTGACGGACTCCCGACCTTCCCGGAACCGCTTGTGCCACATGAAAGTTTGGCTTTTTTTCATCGCCCCGTCACCGTAGGCTTTCCGAAGCATTTCGAGTGTCTCCGCCCCGTTTTTACCCAGTTTCACACAAAATTTGATTGCATAACGCTGCTCCAAAAACTGGTCCATTTTTTGATCGACGAGGGTGCAGTAGATACCTCTGCGCGGAGCGTGACCCTGCCTCAACAACTGCCCGCAGGCGACTGATACCGGTCTCGTTTCCAAGCTCAGATCCCCCACCAACTTCTCCGCCCGAAGTTCCGCCTCGTCAGCCAGCGTTGCCAACTACAAAAAATCAAATGGTTTATCCTCGAAATTTGGTTTTATATAGAGAGGAGACAATTTGCCATATACTTTTCCATTGATGCCTAACGGTCTAGGCAATTAGGTGGTAAGCTACAGATCATTGGTTCCACACTAGTCACGTGGCACGTTTCTTTTCTACCTAATATCAGTGCCGTATTTATAAATGGGCACGTTTTGTACTTGCCCAGGGCGCCAAATTTCTTGGGTCGCAAAAGGCAGCGTTTTTTTAATTGCAATTTATTTACCGTAGAATTCTGTCGATCAGCTCTCCCCGAGAAGGCGCCCTCCACCTTTTTTTCTAAATCTGAAATTCTGAAGAATTGCCTGAAACAACCCCCTGCTCCCCCAAGGACGAATCCAAGCAGGGGGCCTGCTCCCCCCTGAGAATAATAAATTTACATTAAAAATAATTATTTTCAAGTTCAAAATAAAGCTAAACTTACAAGTGAAATTTTCAAGCTTTGCGCCCTCCCTGAAATTTTATTCTGCATCCGCGCCTTCCCCCCCTCCCTCAATATAAAAAAAATCCAATACATCGTCGTCAAATAAACTAAATTTGTTTGTAAAAATATCATTGTTATATCTTATAATGATCCACATAAGGTAGGCTAATCATAAATGTCACTTCTTCCTTATCCTCGGCAATTTTTCGTCTCATTGGAGAAGGCGGAAAGTCAGAATTTTATTGTTTCAACTAGTACGGTGGGAGGTGCATGGGCGTAACTAGTTTCAATGTCTAGGGTGCTAATTTTTTTCAAGGGTTGCTGACCCGGTTTCTAGGGGAAGCTGAGCCATATACTTCAATGAATAGAAGAAATTTTCTACGGGTTAGCCCCTCACTAGTAACGCCAATGAAGGGGGCCCCAAAAATCGTTGTGCCCGGGGCCCCTCGCAACCTAAATCCGGCCCTACCTAATATAAATGTTCTAGTATAAATTTGTAGCATCCAAACAATAAAACCATTGCCATAGGAACACAAATATTTCTAATTAATGTACACTCAATCGAACACTCAGTTCTAATCATCCAAATACGTGAAACAGTTTATTCCTGAATCCCTACTTCATAGGCTGTTTCTGGCCGTTAAAAAAAAGGGAGCTGATGTATATCCGCCATTTTGTTGCCATTTTATCACGTGATCCTGGTTGCAAATTGTATTTATTGGCGACATTTTAAAAGCTGCGCCAATGTTTACATTCGTCAGATAATAGTCGATTCTTATTTTTATGCCAAAATCGTGATCATTGCGCCAATGCGGGAAACTTTATTTATCACCAGGATAAATGAAACCGGAATTGTACAACAAAATGGCAGCTGATGTGTCAGACTAAAACTTTAGGGCTCTAGGCGTCGTGCTTACTGCTTACTTGTGTGCAGGGGGGGGATTTGGGGAAACCCTTCCCCCCCTGCACACAAGTAAGTAGCAAGGGCGACGCCTGTTTCTAAATGAAAACAACCAGTTTTTATTCCCAAGAAGTAAACGGAAGTAAACAGTAAGAAGACAGCTTGCGTTTGACATCGATGCCTCAAGCACACACTGTCTTGTTCAGAACAGGATGGGTGTAAGTGTACACATATTTCTAAAAGCCTGGAAAGAATATATTAATTTTTATCGTTTTAACGTTACTTTATTTATAATAGCTGATAATTAGTAAATGCCAGATATTTATTAAAATGACCTGTTATTTTGAAGAGTCCTCTCTATATTCCAGGAAAAGGAATTCGTAAATAAATTTATGACGAGTCAAATAAAATGCTAAATGCATATACTACGAACCGTTTGATGAATCAAAATGAACCGGAAACACATTAATCGCATTTATGTAAATTTATTTAAGATTCTTAAAAATGCTTTTCTGCTTTATTATCCAGATTCTCCCACATAATCTGCGAGTGAAGCTCAAACCTGTCTGCATAATTCCTAATAGTGGTTGTCGTTTTGTACCTAAGCATTTTTTATAATACAAATCATCAAATGATAACCCAACAGAGATTAACACGTAAGAACCTCATAAAAGGAACCAAATCGCTTATGGTAACCATTAATTTATCAACTCTTTTGTGTAAATACGTTGCTCACTTACATTTTTTTAATCCAGATAGTGAAGTTAAAGGTCACTCTGCGGCAAATCCAAAAATGTAAATTTTATTTACATATTTATGAATTCCTCGCAGTAACAACTATACTTTTCTATTAATAATAATTTATAAATTTTTAATACATTTTTAAAGGTATTAAGTATGTTTTTAAAGGCAATTCTTTAGTTTGTTTTTAAAGGTAAGTTTCTCTTATATCTTTAAAGACATGTATTATATCAAAATTGTTCGAATATAACTATAAAAGCAAATATAGTATGATTTTAATTATTCAGTTCTAAATTCTCTGACCAGAAGAATTTCTTAACTGCAATGGTTTTGCCCTTTAGCAGAATTTTGCATACCGCAATATTTTAAAGCAGGCTGATTTCTTTATTATTTTGTTGTTCGCCTTTGTAAAACAATATCGGCTTTTTGAAATTGCTTTGCTTATGCAATCAAGATCCATTTGCAGCATCAGTGTTATTCGTGTTAGCTGTAACAGATGATGAATTTTCTTTTAAAAGTTGTTAGCAACAGGGGTGGAGAACAATCAATTTGAAGATAGCTCAATGAGCTTTTCTCTCCTGATTTTGCTTCCGCTAGTAAGTCATTAGCGGAAATTTGCAGCAGCAGCATTTTTCATTTAACATGACTAAACTATGAGGGACCGGGGAATAATAATTTATTTTTCTACGAAAAAGATTTCTTACTAGTAAAATTCAGCTTGCTGTGCAGACCAGTAGAATGATGGTATTCCTTGCAGATAGTTTGTTGATGAGTTACGTTGCCAAAACTCGTCGACTGGGAACTGTTCTTGAATTAAATACTTTCTCGTGGAGACTAAATAAGTTCTACGCGTAATGACAATTAAATTACATGCTGGAATTCTTGGTAAAGAGCTTAACGCGTCTAGGACCTTGGGTTTGCTTTGAACGTATGCTCCCATAAAGTGTTATGGATTTTCCATGTGGATGAGAAATTTTCTATTCTCCAAAGTCGAAAAAAGAAAGTAATTACTCGTTGTAATCGAAACAAAAATAAATGCAGCAGAACCCCTGTTGTCCGAAAGGATGAAAAAAGAAAAGAAGGCTGGGTGTATTTCGAGTAATCCGAAAATCCAAATTTCGAAAATGGTGCATATAAACTGCAGCATTTGATCAAAAGAACGTTTAGTTACATGTTAATGAACTAAGATATGAGTATACTAGCGGCAAAGCTAACCTGGTACACTGTTAAGGCTACGGCTACCTAGTCAGGCCCGTAGAATAAGTATTCATTCGCCAATTGGCGAAAAATGAGATAGCCCTCAACATTATTAGGCTATTTGTCGCCTAATTTGGAATGCAGAAAAACGCGGTTGCCAAACTTCCACGCGACAAATATCCCGCCAAGCGAACGAAGTCTTCTGAGTGGTCAGTTATTTGAATGACGTCAGCGCTTGCTATAATGATTCTTTTTCCTAAATTTAATAAATACCAGATTTTAATTACACAAACATGCCTATGTTTTATGTATTTGAGCATTATTTTAATGTTTTATGTCCGAAATGTATCTTCTATTAACTCTCTTAACGTAAGAAAGGGCGAACTATATTGCACTGGCGAAATCATACTGCTCTGCGCCTTGTCAGTGCACCAGGTTAGCTTTACCGCGAGTACAGTGAGAACATCATAAAATAGATGCATAGGTTAACCAAGATATTAGATGTTTTGGAAATAGTTGCATATCTTTGTACATGTTAGGTTCAGACACCAAAAACGCTAAATGAGAGAGAAAAAAACGACCACATTGTTGTGACCATTTCAAACATGCCACGACCCAAAATTCGAGCTGTGGCTCTTTCAGAAAACGGACAATATCGGTATTGTGGGTGTATGAAGCTAGTGGATGTATGAACTTAGTGGGCGCATGAATCCAGTTCCTTTACACAAAATACTAATCCAGTAAACAAAAGAATCAACTCATAAAAGTCAAATGACAGAAAAATGAAAGAAAAAGGTATATAATATTTATTGGTGTAGTTAAGTTATAAAAATGTTGCTATAAAAGCGTGTCTAATAGATATTTTGATACCACATGGATATCGTCATCAAAGCATGGCAACTTCTGTTAATAAGTTGACATTGGACAGAGTTGCTATTCCACTGGATAGAAACGGGTTTGGTTGGTAAGAAATTCAATGTATTTATGGTGACGTCTCTATCTGTGAGACACATGAGGTTTTCTCAAGTGGGCGAAATAGTTCAGGCATTGGTCATCAACTATAATGTCTAGGTTAGATAGGACATGAAATGTTTCAAAGAAGTTTCAGTGAATCAAAGAGGATCAAACGCTGAGTTTATTTTTTAATGATATCATTAAAATTTTAACCGACGCAATAGAAACTCTGACCAACACTATGAACATGAACAGAAGTCACAATGATCTAATGATGATAGCCATACACTATCAAAATAGTTACCTAGAAACGCTTTTGTGGCACCTTTTCTATTAAATGGCTTCAAAATGTTTTGTGTAAACTTTTCTTCTATTTGCATGGTGTCGCCAAGGAATCGATACATAGGTATAGGCAGAAAGTTCATAAGGGGGTTATAGGCTTAATGGGAGGGGTTACAGAGCTACAACTCATATAT
Organism: Dysdera silvatica; assembly: GCA_006491805.2. NCBI lineage: Eukaryota > Metazoa > Arthropoda > Arachnida > Araneae > Dysderidae > Dysdera > Dysdera silvatica. The sequence goes on from QLNU02014802.1 coordinate 43,043,501, forward strand.
TCCTATGTTAAATATACAAAATTTCATTGCAATGGGGGGTTACAACCTCCAAAACCGCCCCCTGGCTTCGTCTATGAATCGATCTCAAAAGTGACACAGAGTTAATGAGTAGACTCACAAAATAGAATCACTTTGATCATTTTTAATCCTTACGCTCATCCACTAGAATCCCCTGCTCGCAAATTCAAATACAAAGCGAAATCAAACAGAAAGAATAAAATTTCTTCACAGCCGGCTCTCGTTAAGCGAAAAAGAGGAAATTCATTTTAAATGAAATACGGTTAGTACAGGAAACAGGAAAACATCCAGGTAGTTTCGGATACGATGTAAGCAAAGTTCGGAAATTTTATAGCAAAGGCGGAGAAGATACAAATGAACACTATTTTTATCTTAGCATGAAAAGAGAGCTACTGAACGAGCACTCTATTCGATTACAATGAAAATTGTGAGAAATATGGGCCTATATATGTGGTGCAATCGTTGATTGAATTTACGCACATCAAAAAATTTTACCTAGATATGTGTATATATATTCGGTTTCAGTATAGAGTACTTCCATTAATTTTGGATCAGCAGCAGTTCTTGACTTCGGAATTTTTTTAAACAAGTTGGGAATTTTTTTTGATTCTTCCAATTTTATGTTTGCTCAATTTTTAACATCTTGATCTCCATTTTCGTAAAATTCACGGTTATTTTCTTACCACTTCTTGGTTTTTCGATCATCTATTGCTTGGCAGTCAAAATTCAAGATATGGCGTATAGTTGTCAGTAATCAATTTAGGAAACACCGTGTTACGCAATCGCTATCATCCCAGTTCAGAGTGGTTATCCTCCGAAACCTAGCCGTGCTTCATGTTGCTTAAATCTTTGGTGACCGTACGGGAACCGGTGATTTTAACAATAAACAGTTTCTTGTAGGCAAATTAATTCTAATTAATTCTTGTAGGTAGATTAATTGCTTATATAATTGACTATACTCGAGATAAAGCTAACCTCGAACACTGATAAGGTGCAGAGCACTATGAATCCGCCACTGTGATATAGTTTGCCTTTCCTTACGTTAACAGTGTTTATAAAATATACATTTCGGATATAAAACATTAAAATAGCGCCAAATACCAAAAATATAGGCATATTCGTGTCAGTAGAATTTGGTATTTATTAAATGTAGGAAAAATATTCATTATAACGAGAGATGACGTCTTTCAAGTAATTGACCACTTAGAAGACTTCGTTCTCTTGGCGGGAAATTTGGAGAGTGGAATTTGGGCAACGCGTTTTTCCGAATTCTAAATTGTGTAATTTAAATAATTTAAATAATGTTGCCTAATTTTTCGTCAATTTGCAAATGAATACTCGTTGCACGGGCGCAAATATGTCACCGTAGTTTTAATAGTGTACCAAAATAACATTGCCGCTAGTATAACTATTTTATTGTTATTTAACCACGGATCGATGATATGTTTATTTGAGAGCCGCGAAACAAAATATTACTAATATTATACAATGAAATCTACCTACGATGATATTTTCAGCAGTTCCGATACCTGTGGTTCCATATTTTTTGTCTATTCCATCATCAGGTTCCATATTTTTTGTCCATCCCATCATCAGGTTCCACATTTTTTGTCTATCCCATCATCAGGTTCCATATTTTTTGTCTATAACGCTAAACAACTACTTATAAGGATATCTTTTTCCTGCCCCCAGAATATTGTTATTGGCAGGTTTCATTGTACAAGTATATAACATTTAAATAGATATATAAGATATAACATTTAAATAGATATATAAGGTACAACATTTAAATAGGTATATAAGATATAACATTT
>QLNU02014802.1:43045432-43059046 GCA_006491805.2 Dysdera silvatica
TTATTTATTTTAAGTGCATGTTTACTCATTTTAAGTGGATATTTTGAAGTTCAATAGTGCATATTTTGAAGTTCAATAGTGCATATTTTACTGGTTTTTTAGTACATTTAATCTGGGCTCTAGTCATAACTTTAGTTTCACCGTGTATTATGTGCGTCCATATGAGTACTTCTGGGGGTGGGGGATTGAGAAAAATTATTACTTTCTTCTCAAGGCTGTCAAAAATTTTAGTGAATGTACAAGATACTAAAATGCTACAAAAATAATTGATACTGCTTGGCAATTAGTAATGAGCTAAAAAGTACCTTATTTTAAAATGTACTTGTAAAACCTTTGAAACTAAATGCATAGCAGAATTAGGCAAATAAAATTTTTGAACTACTCGGGGGGGAGCTCGAGTCCCTCTGCCCCATATGGGCGCCCATGCCATGTATAATTAAATAGACGACAGTAGAATTAAATGAAATAAAACTGCAATGGCGGAAACCCTGTTCTCAACAACGCCATTTTTCTCATAAGAAGTTGAGAAGAACAACTTTGATTTAACCTCTGGGCACGCGCTTTAATACTTACCTTGTGTGTGTGTACACATACACACACACACACACGTACTTGAGCGCTAGAATGCTGAAAGGTTATTGGACGTCATTGGATCGTTGTTTAAAAAATATTTCCGCGCGAAAATCGGATCTTCTGGATAAATCTTCGAGGAGGAGAGGATGTTTATGTCCTGCTCCGACTGTATTAATTTTTCTAAAACTCCCGTCGAACTATTATTAATATCATCATTTTAAGGAAATAATCCTTATTGTTGAATAAATAAAACTTACAAATAAAAACTAATAAATAAAAAAAAGGAAAAAAAGTGTTTGCTATTATGGGGTGCATAATCAATGGGATTATTGGTGAATTATTATTATTAATGATTATTATTGAAGTATTTATCAGTAAGTATTTATCTCGCTTGGATATATATACCAGGACGTAAAAGGGTCAATCAATTTACCAGAAATCTCTATTCCACATTTGAAGCTGTGAACAATAATGAGTATATGGATTAAATATGGTAAAAGGGTGATTGATGTTTGAAGCCTGATGTAATATTCCAAGTGATATTAAAAAGTTATAAATGATAAAAGAAGTTCGCAAGAACATTTATAAAGAATATTAATATATGTTATTAAAACATGAGAAATAATAAGAACGTAAGAAACTGATAAATAAATAATCAGAAGTGTTGATAAATAAATAGCCAGAAGTGCTATTGAATAATAGTTCGAAGTGTATAAAGAGAGAGTGGAACTTTTCCTAATGTAGATATTATTTCGAAAATATTTTTAACAATGCCAATATCAAATGCAACAGGTGAAAGATCATCTTTTTCAGTTTTAAAATGCGTTAAATGCTATTTAAAGAGTACGATAGGAGAAGACAGATTGAACAACATGGCCATATTATACCTAGAACAAAAAAAAAATTGGATGAAATAGATACTGCAAAAAGTAATTGATGAATCTGTCAAAGAAAAGAAAAATCAAGACACAAATTTATATACAAAACATTTTTTAAGCACTGAGGTAATTTATTACTATTAAATTTTTTGAATAAATGTATGGTTTTTCTTGAAACGTTGAGTTTATTATTAGCTACATATTGCCGGTTTAAGCAACTCACTAAAAATTTACTACTGAAATTTTTCCGGAAAAATCCTCATTTTCAAAAAATCAATTTTTTTGTTTTGCGCCTTGGGTCTCAGGGTCTCGAAATTTTTACCAACAGTGGCGCCTAATAGGCTTAATCCGCCTCTGCTTATGACTAGTTTCTTCCTTACATCTTTAATATTCATGTATATCTATCACATATTCTGCATTGTCGAAAATTAAAATGTTGAAATAGAATTAAGGTTTAGGTGAGATAGTATCGAGATCAAAATAAAATTAAGATTTGGATAAAATGGAAAATGAGAAAAGTCAAATTAAGACGGAGGTTTCAAATAGACGTACTTCTTTTTCAAAAAACAACATAATTAAAGAATAAAAATTAAAGCACTGATTAGAGTTAAAATAAATAAAAAATGTGAAGAATTAAGATAATAAATCACAGATAAATTTTTTCTTTTGTTATATCGGTGCTTCAGAATTTTGAATTATGTCGTGAAAGATTCTTTGTTTTCAAGAAACTCCTTTTCAAATTTCTAGAACCTTGAAAATATATGTTTGGTCCCCCGTTCTATATCCTTACAAGTTTGGTTGTTGCTTCACCACTTCAAGAAATAAATGATTTCTTTTAGGAAGGAAAATCGCTCTTATGATGCAAATAGGATCGAATTTCTCGAGCATTGCAACTGTGTTCCGAATTTTGAATAGTCACCATGTCTTATCCAAGCGAGATGAAAAAGAAAATGTTTCCATTTCCATGCGATGGAACTCTGGTTCGGAATAGAAGACAAGAGTTTATTTGGAGAAAATACTCGAATATGGAAACATCAAAGGTTCATGTGAAATGCTTTATATCCGTGCTGTGTATATTGCCTCAAAATAGATGTCAAGATCTTATTCAAGAAGGGATATTAAACGTTCAGTATTGAGAAAGGAAGAGAGAAAGCCTAGAGTATGTATGTAAGTAAACATAAACCGGCGACAAGCTTTACTTTCTCTATTGCAAAACTATATTCTAAGGATATCAGAGACCGACTTTAGATTTAACATTCTTTGCCCAAACTACCATGCAATAATATTAAAGAATCAGTTTTTTTTAGCGCATTAAGATAATATTCAGGAAATCGTATTATTATAACCGTTATTAAGTTTCTTAAGAAATGAATGTTCTAAAATTCAATAAAATTCACATCCTATATTTCAATGTTTGATCAGGTTTAATATTCATGATATATCATGACATTCAGTAAGATTTAAATCTTAAGATTTAAGTATTGAGATTATAGTCCTTGTATCATTGTCAAACCGAGATGGATTCATCATTAAAATTTTTAGTAGCAATACCTTACACGTTTAGAAATAACTAACTCTGTTTTTCTTTGTTACATGAATACCAAATGATTATTTTTCTTAATTTGTTGTGCATTTATAATTTTAAAACAATTATTTTCTTTAAATGCTCAGAATGGTCCAAATTCGTTTAAAATTGCCATAAAATCAACAACGATAAACAAATGGATTATAAAACATCGATAAGATCTATCGATAAAGTTGAGATCGATACTCGAAGAAACAACTTATTCAGTTCCTTTAATAGGTGAACTTTCAGATATGCAATTTGAAAGCAGAACCTTATCAGAAGAATAAGGAGAAGGGAATTTAGCAACATGATTGTCACTTAAGGATTTTCCGGAGGTCTTAATATTCTTATCGCCGCTGTGATAATAACGGAACTACATGTAAGATGCCTATCTCGCAGAAGGCTGTAGGTTTATTGATCCAGAAAACCCATAATATATGTCAGAATAGCGCATAAAAGGAGCAATACTTTTGGCATATCTTAATAAGCTTTCCACGGAGAATGTGGTATAACTTTTTGAACGTAACTTCTATTTCAGATATATCGCAAAACGAATATGCTCCACAAAACAAATTTAAATGCAATGTATTATTTAAACTAATAATAAATATTACATCTATATACAAAGTAAAGAAAAGAAATTTAGAAGAAATTAAAAGAAAATTGTTATTTCATTATTTATTTATATTTAATAGTATTTCATTATTATTTATAAAATTATTCAAAAAGTTAAAACAATGTAATCTTATTTTCAAAAGATATCACGGTTTATATGTGTGTGACCCGTGAACATGCAGGCTTACTTAATACCTCCTGATATTAACTCAGCTCCATGTGGACATCTTAAAATTGGTTAACATAAATATGATTACCAAGAAATTTTCCAGGTTTCTATAAAACTAATTTAATTAATTCATGAAATACATAAATTAATTGATTTAAAAAGAAATTTTTCCTTAGTTTGATATGATTTATCCAAAAATAGAATGTAATAAATTTGAATTCTCATGATTCCTTACATCAAAACCGTTGAAATTTAGCATCCAAGGATTAAAAAGCGAGCATGGTTAGGGTTAATTTGTGAATGAGAATATAAGTTCGTATCATAAGAGGTGACAAGGAAGGACGTCATATGAAAATTCTGATATTTATGCTTAATGATTCTTTTAATACTGTTTCTTTGTTGTTCTCTTAACGTAAATGACAACTAAACTTCCAAAGAATTTTGTTTTTCGTTAACTCCATCAAATATTTACTTGTGGCCTGCTTTCCGCATTAATGTAACTACATACAATTGATATGCAAAATAATATGGAAATAAACAAGAAGAAGAAATGTCTGTTACTCTAACATAACTTTTTGTGAAAATAAATAGAATAAATTAGTACAGTGAAACTGTTCATTAGTGGACACTTGCCAGACAGAAAAATTTGTCCGTAAAAAAAGGGTGACCGTAAAAGAGGAAGTCATTCTGAAGTTGCGGAAATATTGCATTTCAATTATTTAAATCCTTTATTTCGAACCTTATTCATTTTTGTGCACATAAGAAAAGTTTATGATAACGAACGCAACTATTCGTTGACTATAACAAGTAAATTTACAACAAAACGTTAAATATTAAAATTTATTTGTCTTGGAAAAAAATTTATTAATAGCTGTTTGGTGGGTTTTACTCATCAGTGCTTCTCCTTCGAAATATATATTTAAATGAGTGATTAAATCCACCTCTTTTCCGCTGTTACGCTTACAGAACCTCTGTGGCAGTATTTCACAGCTGCCATATATCATAATAAATTTGAACTGAGAGTTTTGTGATAGATAATGATTTATTGCCGTGCATCATTGTATGATTTATTTATTATCAGTGTGCATGGAGCATCATTAGTCATTTGAATCAGCGAATCAGATTCAATTGCCATTCTTTGCTAATGGGAGGGGAATTTCTTTTTGTTCTTAGCTTATATCCGTTTTATCTTTAGTTTTTTCCCTGCTTATCCTTAGTTTTTATCCTGTTTATCCTTAGTTTTTATCCTGTTTATCCTTAGTTTTCTCTCCTGAGAAACGTCTCTAGTGTGAACCGAAATTCCAACGTAATTTGTCCTTACAGGGGTTCTAGTCTAATGAAATAAATCATGAAAATAGTGTCCGCGTCCGTGTCTGAGGGTGGCCACTAAGCAGGGGTTTGAAATATTTTATTGTATATCAGTTTCTGTATGGGAATTTACATTTGACCGTATCTGAGATGTGTCCGTTTAAAGGGGTTTGACTGTATTATTAAAATTATCACAAGGATTCAAATTTCTTGCATTTCCTTTTCAGATGATTTGTTTCAAAGTAAGGAAAAATTACTTTTGTGATGAATTAGTTTGTATATTCCATAAATTAATCAAATTAGATTTATATAAACTTGCAAAATTTTTGCGTGATCCAGGTAAACAAATTTTAAGGTATTCCATTTTTACATTAGATTGAAGTTTCATTAATTTAAAATTTCTGGAGGAAGCGAAACTTGTTCTCGATTAATTTTAAAGTGGATTTTTCTTAGAAATTTAAAATTTTTGAGGAATCCTACATCGAAATCGGGAAATTTTGAAACAATGCAATCGTATCTTTCCAAATATGTAATTAAGCATTATTCCTTCTTCCAATAGCTTCATAGAATTTAATAAGGAAACATTAAATAATAATATTTAATTAATTATTCAATGAGAAAAACAGGTTTGAAAACAGTTTAATCACTTTGAATAATCATACTTCATTTGGTTAAACATAGGTAATATATAAGTTGTTTAAAAATTATATATAAAACATGTTGTTTAAATGCCTAAGGTTAAACACTGACAAAATAGAAAATTGAAAAAGATCACCCAAGCTTTCGAACGCGTCAATACAGTCCTTCTTCAGGAGTAATATATATCCAGGTTATGTCACTACATCTTTTTGTACTTGAAATTTCTGTAAAAACCCTGAATCAGTGACGTCCCGCAGAATGGAAAAGCCCAGTAGGAATCATGGAAAAGCCCAGTGGGAATCATGGAAAAGCCCAATGGGAACAAACGGGATATGATACTTTTAAAAGAAATATTTCTTTAAACATTAGATAACAAACATTATTTAAAAATTAGATAACAAATACTTTTTAAAAATTAGATAACAAATATTTGTTTAAAAATTATGTAATAAACACGGTTTAAAAATTAGATAACAAATATTGTTTAAAAATTAAATAAAAAAGTATAGTTTAAAATTAGATAATAAATATGGTTTCAACATTAGCTAATGAAGATCTTTTAAAAATTAGATAACAGATATTGTTTTAAAATTAGCTAACGAAGATTGTTTAAAAATTAAATAACAGATATTGTTTAAAAATTAAATAACAGATATTGTTTAAAAATTAGATAACAAATATTGTTTGAAATTTATACATGACATACGCTGTTAAAAAATAGATATAATTACTTAATATTATTAGATAACATAAGCCATCGCAAAATTTTTATTTGTGATAGCGGTCATATTAATTAGTTAGTCTCATCTAAACTATTCCGATTAGTCTGAAAACGTCAATCTAAACAACAACAAAAATGTTTTTTGGTATTTGAACTTCTTGGTCAGATTTTGGATTTTCACGATTTGATACTTTTCATGCATGTTTGAGTGCGACATTTCGAAACAACTGAAGAAATGGGGCAAAACAATTGACATAATGTCCAAACATACGGTGATTCGAACACGGCCCATAAGGAAATGGACCATGAATTTAGCAAACGATATATCTTCAAAATTTGCAATTCGTAATTTGGTGTTTGCCTTATATCTTCGCTGCCCAAAAAAACACAACGAACAAGCAAATACTATAGATAAACAAAATCGTAGAATATACATTACTTGTAGAGGAGCCAAGTTCCTGGAGGTTAAGAATATGTAATTAGTGTATGCAGATTAACGTAAACTATAACAAAATTCGAGTTCAAAAAGAAAATGCTGGCATGCAAGCTGTGCTAATTACCAAATCGATACGGATATTAATGATAACCAGCGTGGGATGCCTTGTAATCGTTCAGTTCGGAGTATAAGAAATCGGGGTCTCTAAGAAAAGTCACTAATTAAACTTTATAAACAAAATGTTAGACAATTTTCTGATTACTTTTGGATCAATTTTTTTACGTTGCTTCAATAGTGCTAGTCACCAGGGCTTAATTTCTAACAAAAAAAAAGTGAAGGAGCCCTAATATTATGATAAATCGATTAAAAAATTGAATGGCTGCAAAAGAATCGATAAATCATATCAATTGTTTATGTCCATTTTTCTGGACAACAAAATGCATGCCTTTAATCACAAATTTATTACTTTTTCATGACATTCATGACCTTTTTTGGCAATTCATGACCCTGGAGGGGCTTAGACTAAAATATTTAAATAATCGCCAAAAATGAAGAAGTTCCGGAACCGGGCTCCGATGGGCTCCCACCCAATTTAAACCCTATTTGTCACTAGCATATATGCGTACCATTCATAAAGTAGAATTTTGTTTTATTCTATCGAAAAATATGGTAATTTATTTTGAAACTTACTAATTTTCTCCTAAGAATGTTGCTCGAAATAAAGAAAGTACTGAAATTAGAAAGATATTAGTAATGCAATATTTTGCGTAACTCTTATGGTGTTAAAAACTTCTCTTTCTTCTTTTACTTTCTTCTCCAGGTTACAGTTAGTTAACATTGTGACTTGGAGAAGACAATTGGTGTGGAGGTTGTTGGTGGAAAACAAAATATACATTAATAGGTTGATTGGTAAGTGCGATCTTTTGCCGCGTGGTGTCGCTAGTATTTGGAGAAGAAAACCATTTGCGCATGCGTTCGGTAGCATACTATTTGATGTATTAAAAGACATTTAAAATTTCAGTTGGCTCATTATGGGGAGAGTCGATGTGAATTTTGCCAGCAATGGCATATACATGCAAAGATATTTATAAAGCTGTCAAAATAATATACAATGAATTATTGAAAACAATTTTAATATAAAAGTTAATGACTATTATAAACTATTACAATATTTAACAATATAAAGATAATGATGCTATTCGACGAATAGCGGAGAATTGCACCCACCCACCTAAATAAGCAAATCTTGGCACACTGCAGAAAAAGAAGATTTGGTGCTCATCAACTGCAAAAATTCAGTCGCCAATGGAGACTCGATTTGTCCGATGCTATAATGATAATATGATAAAATAGTAACAAACATAAAGAATGTATACACAAGAAAAGGTACATAAGGATTTCTTTTTAAGAGACCATTTTTACATTTCTAAAACAAATTTGTAACTGCTTATTTTCTGGTTTTGCTTTTCATCGACAAATTACTCGCTTCAAATTGGAAGCGATAAACTCTAAAAAAAGTTCGCAAATCAGGAAGAAAAATGATCCATTAAAATATATCAATAACTTCTGGAAAAAGGATGAAGAGAATTTCAGTTTCTTGGCAAACCATTCTTTCTTCCATTTAGTTTTGTTTTTCCCCTCACTGAAATCAATTATACCAGCTACAAACTCTCTCAGTTTCAAAGCCAGAAGTAGCCAAAATCGAAAGTACAATTAGATCAATTACAAAGGCTTGATTCTTGCTTGTTGTCGAGAGAAATTAATTATCAGATTCTCCTTTTTCTATGTATTATGTAAATTTATATATATGAAATAAAACATGGGGAGCGGTCAAGAGAATAGTAGAAAACCGGGCGAAATGGATATACAGTAAAACCTCCGAATAACGGTCACCCGCGGGGGGACTCTGCACCTTCGGAGGTGGCTGTTATTTAGAGGTTCAGTATAAAAAAATGAAAATAAATAAAACTAACGATAAAAAATTAGTCATTTCGGATACATTAATTCTAAGCTATTTTAAATTTTAATTTACATTAAAAAGTCTGCGATTCGTAATTGTTTTTTTTTTGTTGTAAATGTCCTTTTGCTAAGGAAATAGTAATATTTGTAGCAGTTGTGGATCCACGGGGGTGGGGGGGGATTGAATAAATTTCCCCTCCCAAGTCCATAAAAATGGGGTGAAAATTTATTATAACTAGCGCCGATTATAACGAAGGAATTTTTACAAAAAGTTTGATTTCTTATTTTATTTTTTAAATTGCTCGTTAAATCCGGGGTAAAATAGACGTTCGCTAAAAGCGGTTAAATTGTATTTGCGCTTAACCATTATATCAAACAAAATTCATATTTTCCTCGTTATATTCGGACACTCGTTAAATGCGGTCTCATTTAGGTCTACTGTATTTTACACACTCAAATTCCTCTCTGGATTCGCCTCTGTTTATAGTCCTTTTGTATAACTCGTCATCATTTTTGTTCAGAGCAAAGTTTTGAATCTCCCGCAAATTTGTCAAAACGTAAGACTATTTATATAAATTACTACGCCAATAAACGTTGATTAATATTGTTGTTTAACATAAGAATATGTTTTGATGTTAGAATTTGTGACAGTTCCATACTTTCTTCCGCTTCCATTTCTTCATCAATTTTTTCCTTCATATATTCTTTCATATATAACATATTTTCTAACAATTCCTGAACAGTAGTAAACGCAGCACGAACTTCTAAATCTTAGTCCAAGCAAACTCGCTGACTTTCGTATTTGTTATTCCTGCTTATTTGAAAATGCCATCCAACCCCACATCTTTGCCTATATTTTCGTGTTTATCAAGGGAGGAAAAATTCTGCAATTAAATTTTAAATATTAAAATTTAAATATTTTAATTGCTTTAATTATAACTACAACTCTCAAAACTCGATTTTCAGTGGACAGGGGTTGTTTGCGCAGACGAAATATTGGGATGGGCGATCATAAATACTGACACTGTATTCACAAAAAAGGGGTATAACGATACAAAATGAACATGTTTCAGTACCTTGAAAGAAAATACTGTCGTGTAAATTTTACTTTACATTGTTGGCAATGATGTGGCTTGCAGATATATTTGAAAAATTTAAACAAAAAATTTTGTTCTTGTTTCCTACTGTGTGATCGTTGTTCGGAATTCGATGTTTGGAGGTTAGAACGAATGTTAATTTTATTGAACGCGTTCGTTTCCATTAATATGTGACCGATCTTCGGAGGTTACCGTTGTTTGGAGGTGGCTGCTAAAGGAGGTTTTACTGAATATTGTAAATGCGTTATGGGGTTCTAAAGATTAGTGCATAGGCATAGTGTTATATGTATCCGTGGGGCTCGAGCCTCCCTAATAATTAAAAGTGTATTGCAATTTTGCATATATTGTAATGCAAAAATGCATATATTGTAATGCAAAAATGCATATAATATATGCTTTCTCCACCAATAAATTTATAAACTCTACATTGTTGTATTAGCCCCCTGATGTCCAAGAGAAATTCAACTTTTTTCAAGACTTTTGTTTACAGCTTTAGACGTAATGGGGATGCTAAGAAAATGTTTTATATTAATATTGTATTTTTTTGTTATTATTTAACCCATAATTCCATGTAGAATATTCTCCACATTGGCCAAGGACTTTTCCTTCTACTAGTAGCTAGAAGAATGTAGAGCCCTCTTTACCCGGGGCGTTAGGAAGTTAGGGGAGGAGAGAGAGCATAGAATAACACGATGATGATAATATTCTACATAGCAAAAAGTTATCAGGAATCAAATTCCAAGGTATGAAATGCTGTTTATTAGATGAAATCATTATTACATCATTGGATTATCATCATCGACTGTAGCGAATGCCGTCAGTGACCCTACCAGACGTACTTTACGATATACAGTATGCCATGAATGCAACGAAATACTTTCTGACACGATTTCAAAAAGTTCTGCGGGTGTAGTGGTTTAAGGCATGTCTTGCTGGATGTTTGTTTTATTTCATCTGATAGATGCTCTGCTGTCAAAGTCAGCAAAACTTCGATAGGGTTGTTCTGGAAAGGTATTATGATTGTTATTATGTGAATGTTATTATAATTTAACTGCATAAGAAACCTCATTTTTGACAACATCTTTGATTTATAAATCTGTTGCTTTCATATATGATTCATAAACCATATATTGTTTATCGGCATGTACGGTTCATAAATAATCACTTTCCGAATCATCATTTACCAATATCTGTTTACAGATGAAGATATGGGTTTCTTCACTCGCCAATACTGGGCGGGTTTACTCAATACTTTCGTATATTTTCATATATTTTATATTTTCATATACTTTTATATTTCCATATACTTCATATTTTCTATAATTTTATATTTTATATACTTTATATTTCCATATATTTCATATTTTCATATAATTTTATATTTTATACACTTTTATATATTCATATATTTTATATTTTTCATGTACTTTTATATTTTCATATATTAGCATATATTTATATATTCATATATTGTTATATTTTCATATATTAGTCATTTTATATTTTCATATACTTTTATATTTTCATATACTTTTATATTTTTATATATTTTTATCCACTTTTATACTTCTATATACTTTTATACTTTTACATATTTTTGCACTTTTATATTTTTTTATTTTATAATAAAGACCTTCAGGGCTCGCAACCTGTTATTACAGTTTAATGAAATGTTTAAGATAATTATTTTTTCATAAGTAAAGCATCCATGTCTTATAAAAAAGCATAATGTCAGTGCAGCTTCAAAAAAGTTGCATATGTGACATATACTTAACATTAGTTCTTACAAACCTTCATTTAAACATCTCCAAAAGATTGTCTAAAAACGCAAACATGTCTTTACGAAAACGCATAACATCAGCGCAATTTCAACGAAATTTTATATGTGAAATATATTTAAAGTTATTTCTTAAAAATTTGCTGTTTTTTCACGAAAGTTCGTGAGGAAAGTTCAGATTTTTTTTTTTGCATTTAGAGTTCCAAGCAAAAAATCCATATCGTGTTGCTGGAAAGTAAAAAAATCGTATTTCTAAGATTTTAGAATATTTTTTAAATTATATCATACTTTTTAAAAAATTTTGAAAGAAATTGAAATTCTTGGAAATCACAAAAGCAGGGCTTCTCTCCAAAAGTTCGTTTATACAATAGAAGAAAAAGTTGGAAAACAGATGAGAAAAAATCTGCTTTGACAATTTAATACGAGCGCCAAATTAAACGGAACTGTAGTTTTTTACGAAAATTAAAAATTTCAAAGAATATTTATGTGTTTTCTTTAAAACATTGTATGAAACCTTTTTTTTTTCAGATACGAATATCGAATTCCGCAAAAATAATTTATTTTGAAAATTTTTTTGACGTTCCAAATACATGTGGTATTAAAACTAAAAGAACATAATCATTAAACGAATTTTAATTAAAATGACTCTGAGGTTCAATTTACTTTAAAATTGTTTTTAAAATATAAAAACGTAAATTTTTTAGGCTTTGAAAAAAAAGACACTTGGAAAAGATATTTTGCAACTTCGTTCTTACACAGGAGTCTTTCTTTAACATAAAAAGTATGTTTTTGAATCGTGGTTATAATTATATGGTGCACAAATATGCACATTTAAATAATTATCCTATTTGGTTTCGATTTTAGATACTCATATAATAAAAATTATTTTCATGTTATTATTATTATTATTATTATGTCCGTTATACATTGTTGTGTTACACAGTGTCAAGGAGATAATCACTATCCTCTTGATCTGGAGTTCTTGGTTCAGTTCAAGTCTCACCCAGAAACCTGAGAACTGTCCATATATCTTCTTAAAATGTAGGCGGTGCCCAGTAAGGCAGTTTTTTGTAGGTCTGTTGTCGTTATGTCAGTAATGTCCAGTTTTTCTAGGAAGTTCTTTAAATTAGGTGTGATGGCCCCCAGTGCACCTATCACAATCGGGATGACTGTTACTTGTTTTTTCCAGAGTCTATTAATTTCTATTGCAAGGTCACGATATTTGGAGATTTTTTCGAATTCCTTCTCTTTAATTCTGCTGTCACCTGGTATTGCAATGTCGATGATAAATACCTGTTTTTCCTTCACCAATGTTAGGTCTGGTGTATTGTGTTTTAAATGTCTGTCTGTTTAAAGCCGAAAGTCCCACAGGATTTTTATTTAGTCGTTTTCTGTCACTTTTTTGCTTCATGTTCCCAGTAGTTCTTGGTTACCGTGATCTCATAATTTCTGCAGATATTCCAGTAAATCAGGGTAGCCACTCTGTCATGTCTTCTTTTTTTTTTTTGTAGTCTGATTGAATTATTTTATTACATCCACTGATTAAGTAGTCGACTGTCTCATCTTTTACTTTACACAGCCTGCATTTACTGCTCGTTTTGCCTTTGGATTTTTGATGTCATCACGTTTGTTTGCAGTGCTTGCTCTTGTGCAGTAAAGATCATGACTTCGGTTTCTTTTTTTAAAGTTCACAATTGCAACTATCTCCAGTTATGCTGACGATCGACTTTTTTCCTCAATTTCTTTCAAACATTGCCCATGGAGGGGGGTTTGTTTTGTCAATTTGTGCGACGTTTTTGAAGTTCATTTAGTTTGAAGGACTTCTTTGAGTCTGAAACCTTTATTAGCTTTCTTGAAGCCACTTCCATTAAGAGC